>CM062818.1:256829391-257142766 GCA_031772625.1 Pinus tabuliformis | reverse complement strand
GCATATCAGCCGTCAGAGATTCCTTAAGTTTTTTCATTTAAGAGTGCTTCATAATGTATGCGATGCGATGAATTTCGCGTCGCTTCTTCGCAGCTTATTATGTGCATAGGAAAACATTTCACTCTCTTCCCGCAATGCGATACAGTTTTAGGGAGTTGAAATACAAAAATTTTGATAAAATGTTTTTTTGGATTTTTTATTAAGGGTCCCCATTTGCTTGGTGTTATCTCTAATACCAAACAAAGAGGGGGGTTGTTGGTGGCCACAACAATGGCGATTCACTGTGAAGAACCAGTTATCTCTGCTTTTCTATTGAATTTTAACTTCCAAAGCAGAAAAATTTTCATATGTCTAAATTTTGTTATGGACAGATAGAGTACATTATGCCTTATCCTATCAATGATATTTTGTCTCAACCTTTTCCTATTCCAATTGTTTGCTTCCTCAGGCTTAGTCCTTGTATTTACATCAGACATTACTTGGTCTTTTAAAGACAAAATAAGGTCTTCTCTGCGTGCTGGCTTTTAAAATATGCTCATTTGTCGTAGGTAGAGCCTCTGCTGCCAGCAAGCGTCCATAGCCTCGACAGGGTTACCTGTTACCTAGCAATGATCCTTTATCGTGCTTAAGGCTATTTACAACTTTTCAGAGAAAAACCCATTTTGACACTTTTTCCTTTTTTTAGTCTCTAAAGAACAATGTCTTGGTTTGGTGGCCAAATTATGACACAGTCATTCATTTGATTTACACTTTTGCTGAACAAGTTGGCTCGTGATGAGACCCCTTGTCTTTTGATTGCAACAATCTTGAGTCGTTGCCCTGTTTTGGTGGACAGTATTGGCAAAGTCAGCAAGTTATAATATCTGTGATCATGATAAGCTGGCTCGTGATGAGACCTCTTATTCTTTGAGATATAGTGTTTTCTCGGATTGTTCCTCTGAATGCTGTGATTTCCTTTAGCAGGGAGGAAGTTATTTTTTTTCCTTAAGAAAGCTCTGGACGACAATAATAGAGTTTGAAAACTGCAGTTTTACAGAGAATATTTATTTTATTATTGATGCCTTTCGTTGTGCTGATATAAAACAATTTTTTACCAAAGGTTGCTTTCATCAAATTTTTTGAAGTTGAAACTAGTATCATATCTAGGCTAAAGTTAACTCTACCTGTCAATAATAAAGGTCAGATTTTTCGAAAAATTTTGCTACTTGTACAAGCGAAAAAACTCAAAATCTGATAGGGAATTGGTGTCTTTTTTGTGAACCCCTTTAGTAACCATCCACAACTAGTTTTTATTTATAAGAAAGAAAAAGAAAAGAAAAAACTAAAACTATCCTACAAAATAGAAGAGTAATCTTCTATGGAAAATATATTTTAAGGATCTACCCATTAACAGGCAAAGAATCCCTTCTACCTACTAAATTCTGCAACACAAATGTTGATGGGCCTATGACTTCTACAATCTAAAAAGGACCAAGCCACATCTTCTGGAATTTTGTATGTTTGCCCTTTTCTTCATGAGCTTTATCCCATTTCAAAACTAAATCTCCCATCTGAAAAAAATTTCTGGTCATTATGCTCGAGTCAAAAGAGGATTTTATTAGCGCTTGGTGATCAGCATCGGTTTTCTTAGCTTGTTCTCATCGTTCTTCTAATTTAATTATTTCCATTTGTCTTAATTGTATGGAGGAAGTAGATACCTCATCGATGTATTGTACTAAAGACAAAGAGGGGATGACTAAGTGAGTTGGAAGAACCACTTCTTTCCCATAAACTAAATTAAAGGGAGAAGTGCCGATTGAAGCTTTCTTCGTTATTCTATCTGCCCATAAAGCATTTACCAAAGCTTTGTGCCAATTCTTTTGGTTCTGGTCCACTGTTCTTTTAATAATCCTGATTAGTTTTTTATTTGTTGATTCAGCCAATCCATTACCTTGCAGATAGTAGTTGGCCGAATATTTCAGTTTGAACCCTCTTTTAAGTGCAAACTCAGTCATTGCATTCCCAGAAAAGTATGAGGCATTATCAAACATTAAAGCCGTTGGCAATCCAAACCTAGTGATTATAAATTGATCTATGAATTCAATGATGTTTTCAGAATTAGCTGTCTTGAGAGGAACTACTTCTACCCATTTAGTAAAATAGTCTGTTGCCGTGAGGATGTATCTATGCTGCTTAGAAGAGTGAGGAACGATCTCACCTATTATGTCCAAGCCCCACTGACCAAATGGTTGCTCGATGTTTACCGGCTGTAGTGGCATGGACGGTTTCTTTTGTCTCCCTACAGTAGTTTGGCAGACTTGGCATTTCCTCACGTAACTGTGTGAGTCTTTGAACAACGTGGGCCAATAATATCCTGCACGTAAGATTTTATGTGCAGTAGCATCTTCAGCATAGTGTCCGCCTGCTGGTCCATCGTGGAGTTCTTGCAAAACCTTTTCGGCTTCAGTTTTCTCAAGACACCTAAGAAGCACAGAATCATAATTCCTTTTAAACAGAACATCATTTATGAGCTGATATTGTTTATCTTTCAATCTCAGAGCTCTTTTCTTGGTGTGATCTAGGTGTGATGGAGCATACCCGTTCTTAAGATAATAAATTATGTCAGCATATAATGATTCTGCATCGTTTAGGCTTACCTCATACGTTTGTACCTCTTCAGATGAATTCTCAAGAATTTGCGATGCTCCAGCCAACATTTTTCAGAAGCCTTGACCTCTTACAATGCTTGCTGGTTTGATCTCAAGGTCGTATTCTTGTAAAGCGGTGATCCAATTTGCTCTTTTTTCACCCACATCCTTCTGTATTAGAAGATTTCTTACCGCTGGAAACAGTACTATGACCTTAGTATGGGCTTTAAGTAAGAAAGGTCTGAAATATTTGATCGCTTTGAAAATAGCATATGCCTGTTTCTTCGCATCTGAATAGTTGAGTTCAGCACCTTGCAAATTCGAGCTAAAAAATGCGATTGGAGCTTCTGCTTTCTCTTGATTTGCTTGAGTTAGAATCACGGCATATGATTTCTCTGAGGGAAATGTGTATAAGATAAAAGATTCTGAAAAATTCGGGGTTGCTAAAGATGGAGTGTTAATGATAGCTTGTTTGATCAGGTTGAATGCTTCATGCTCATCTTGACCCCATTTATAATTTGAATTCTTTTTAATCATGGTTTGCAAAGGAGAAACAATCCGTGAAAAATCTAGGACAAATCTCTTCACAAAATTGATTTGACCAAGGAAAGATTGCATGGCTTTTTTGTTATGAGGTAGGGATATTTCAGAAATTTCTTTGATTCTGTTAGGCTCAATGTGAATACCAGATTTTGACACTATGAATCCTAGAAGTTTTCCTTCACTTAATGCGAAAAAAGATTTCTTTGGGTTAAGCGAAATCCCATACCTTAAACATCGTTGAAAGATTTGTTTCAAGTCTTTGAGATGGTCGCTTCGCTTCTTGGGGTAAAATGTTATATCATCCAGATAAATTACTACAGATTTATTGACTAAACCCTTGAATGCAATGTCCATGGCTCTCTGGAATGTAGCGTCGGCATTGATCAAACCAAATGGCATCTTCCGATATGCGTATGTGCCCCATTTGGTTCGGAATGTGGTTTTTAACTGATCATCGGGATGTACCAGCACTTGATTCTATCCTGAAAATCCATCCAAAAAAGACATTAATTCTGAGCCTGCTACTGCCTGTAATATCTGCTCCATAGGTGGGAGGGGAAAATTGTCTTTTTGATAGGCTTTGTTGAGATTCCGAAAATCGATACTGATTCTAATATCTCCGTTTTTCTTTCTAACGGGCACCATATTGGAGACCCATTTGGAATGTCTAACGGGGAAAATTATTCTGGCTCTTAATAACTTATTTAGCTCAATTTTTATCTGATTTTCTAAATTGGGGTGGATTTTTCCGAGTTTCTGTTGGATAGGTTTTTCATTGTCAATCATAGGGATAGTATGTTGAATGATAGAAGTGTTGTATGTCTTCAGCTCATCGTAATTCCAGGCAAAAACATTTTTGTATTGTCTCAAAAGACGGATATACGGTAGTTTTTCTTTAGGGGCTAGGCCGTGGCCTAGATTAACGTTTTGTGGTTTATCATCGGTTCCTTGGTTTACTAATTCGTAGTTCAGAGTTGAACTGTAGAGCTTAGAATTGGTAGACCTTTTAAACCGACTTTTCAAATCGTATAAGTCTTCTAACTTAACCACCGATTTAGGTATAGCATTATCAGTGCTATCTTGTTGTATTTGTCGATCATGATGGTCTTCGTCAATTATTTGATTGGTGTAGGATCCTTCAGAAGTGAGGAAATTTACAATATCAGGATCGTTATTGAATACTCTCCAGTTTGTAATGTTGTGAGGGATGGACGGTCTAAAGATTAATTCTATTGAGAATCTATCTGGACTAAAATCTTCGGAGGGAATAAGTCTAGAGGCTACGTTAGCTAAAAGGTCTGCGCTCGCGTTTTGGAGTCTTGGGATTGACGAAATATTGAATGCTATGAAATGCTCAGTCAGATCTTGTACTAAAGATTGATAGTGTTTCAAATGACCTGATAGGCAATGTATGGTGTTACATACCTGTTTGACGACAATCTCAGAGTCTCCGAAGACTTGAAGGTACTTGACGTTCAACCCGATTGCTTTATATAGGCCTTGCACCAAGGCCTCATATTCCGTTGTATTGTTTGTGCAATCAAATTCAAGTCTGCACGTAAGCATGGTCTTATTTCCTTCTGGGCTAATCAGAACGCATCCTGCTCCTGCTCCTTCGTTAGATTTAGAGCCATCAAAATATAATTTCCAAAACAAAGATGTATTTACAGGTTTCTCTAAAAAAATTAACACACTTTGAATTATCAGTTTGGGAAAAATTTTCGACTTGGGATAAAACTGAATTTTCTAAGTAAGGTGATGTATGAGCATTGAAATTGCCGAGGAAAGAATCTACCGAGTAATTTCCTATGATACTGCTGTTGTATGCTATTGCTTCATTTTCTCCCTCCAATTCAGTTACTATGTACTTCTGGTGTAACTCTCGTTCAACCTTTATTTGATTCAGTTTACCATTATAGGGTAACCACATGTGCGACTAGTCGGTTGAGAAGTATCCATGGAGTTTTTCGGACCAATCCTTGCTAAGAATCAAGCCATATAATTCTGGGATATCAGCTACTAGAATGTCGATAACCTGACATACCTTCGGGTTAGACGACAATCTTATGGTCACTTGATTAAGTTCACCAATCACTTCGACTTGAGATCGATCAAGCTGAACTATGCGCACTGCGGATTTTTATGGTTGAACATTCAACTTGGCACATATTGATCTAGGTAAAATATTCGTTGAAGCACCAGAATCTACCAAACAATTGTGCACATTTTATTGAAAATTTCATAAGTGAGAAGAAAAGGGGGAGTGTGAGACCTTGATCTTCCTCCAATCAAGGCGATGTCATTTGGATCAACCTTATTGATCATGTTGGTTGGAGGTCTTCCCATGTTGTGGGAAGATACGGCTGTAGGCAAAGATGTAGTAGGCACGGCATGTAATTCTTTCATCATTATCTTCTATTGATGTTTCAATTTGCTCAATTCATAAAGAGTGATATTAGCCCTAGTCTTTTTCATGCCATCAATAATATTGTACTCCATTTCATCCGACACTATCAGTGTTCTTGATGGAGGTGTTTGATCTGATTGGACTGGGCTAGATTGAGTCGCTTTAGCGGTCGTTTTCTTTGTTGCGACTTTATCTTTTGCTGCAGGGCTTGCGCCTTTCTGCTTAGGGGTAGTTTGGGGAGGATCAAGTTGATTTTTTCTTCGTGTACTAACCGGAAATGTTTCTTGATCTTCTTCTTGTGGGAGGATGAAATCACACATTCCTTGTAGTTCCACAACTTCTTCGTCATCGGTCGTCCCTTCAGTAGTACTCTCTTCTTCTTCCTCTTCTTCAGATTCGACATTTCAGATAGCGTTGGGTGGTTTCACATCCATTGGAGGGCCTCTTTTAAAAGCTCTGTAAGGCTTTTTTGAAGAAGTTTCTGCTACTTGTTTTTTTATGTCAATCATCTCATTGGACATGGTTTTTAATACTTTTTGTAATCCTTCCAAATCGAAAGGGTCTTTCGTTTGTTTCTTCTTGGAGTCTTCCTTGAAGGTGACTTTCTTAGATTTGCGTTCCTCAATCACAGATCTTTTTTCTAGGGCTACTACGCGTTTCTCTACTGCTATCGCCTCTGTCAGGTTTTCAACTAAGGTTGTTTTATTTGCCCTATCCACGAAGGTCGCTAAGTTTGATGGTAAGGCCGTAATATACCATTCACATCGTACTTCTTCGCTGGGTTGGGAAGCAGTGGGAATTTTGTTGAGGATTTTATTGAACCGTAAATTGAAATCTTTGATGGGTTCTCTAGCCTCGGCTTTAAGATTGGATAGGTCATTGATTAACGTTGCCGTTGATCTATCATCACCGAACTTGGTAAGGAATTGACTTCGAAAAATGTCCCAACTTATGATAGACCTGGAAGGTAATGAAAAGTACCATGACCCGGCTATTCCTTGCATTGTATAGGGAAAAAGCCGGAAAACAACATCCTCGTTGGTAACTCCGTTGAGATTGACAGAAAGCATGAAATTATTAATGTGCTCTTCAGCTAGCATGCCTGCTTCTGGATTGAATTTGGGTAGCCATTTCTCAAGATGGGCCGGTATTTGGCTCAGGGGTGGAGGCATTAAAACTGCCCCAGGATTATTCCATAGAGATTGGGCCATCGTTGAACTGCTAGTAAATGAAAGTGCAGACTATGATCCCTGAGGCTGGGAAGATGAAGATATTATGATCTTAGATGATTGAAGAGGAGGGGTTGTGGAAGATGGATGAGTGGTTTGGAATGAAGATGTGGGTGGCTGACTTCATGGTGAGGGAGTTGAAATGGACGATGTAGATGAAAGAGTCTCAGTGTCAGACTCTGGTGGTGTTTTCCTTGCTCTTTTCCTGGTGGGGAGAGGGAATTCAGTTGGCTAGATGCCAAATTTTTCACTCTTTAATATGGTCAGGGGATGAGCAGGATTGTACTGCGAAGTCACGCTGCTTTGAGATTTATCAGACCTCTGTGTAAAAATAGAAAACCCCTGGAGTTTGTGAATTAGAGTTTGAACTTCAGGGGGTTCAATGGTAGATTGGTCTGAAATATTAGGGTATGTAGCAGCGGTTAATACTCGAGCGACTTCTGACTCTGGATTTAAACGTACTGGGGAAGTTGGGGGAGTTGATGAGGGCGATTTACTCTCAGAATGGTATTTAGATTTTGATTTAGGTGTCATTCATATTTCGGGCCCTCCTTCTAGCGCCAAATATGTTGAAGCCCCGAAAATCGGGTCGACAACAAGGGGGATACCCACTCGGTCCGGACCTTGGTTGGCAGCTCCTTATCCGTTTGGTATAGCGGGTCCGACTGGGGATAATGGGACCAGTTTCCCAATTTAAGGGTGTGTGTGTGTGTAGAGTTGGATGATGCTGATCTAAGAGTACTTAAAGCTAATTTAATTCAAACTTCTAAACTAACTCTATGCTATTGTAATCTAATGAGAAAAAACACATCTATTCTACGCTAACCCGGGATGCATTTCTTCTATTATGCGATCTAAAGAGATTTCAAAAAATAACTGGTAATAAAGATCATTCAGCTATCATAAGAATAAAAATCAATTAAGATAAACCACTTTGCATAAAAAGTTAAGCAAAACAGTTGTGAATAGCATATCGCATAATAAGTTATTCATATATCAAACATAAATGAATGACTCCACCGTACAAAAGTGCCAAATGGTAACTCACACATTCATACAGTAACATATAAACAACTGAAAACTGTATATCACTTTAAGAATATGAGCAGAAATGGTCAAGAGATAAAAGTACCATTTATGACTGGTTCCACTCATAAGCTTCAAGCAACAATGATTTATCTCTCCTTGCTCTAAAATCTACTAAGAGTACAAAAGTGCAACATCAGTAGTAGGTATCAAATGCAAACATTAATAAATCTCGATCCAACCATTCATCAAAAACCCCCTCCGAGGGTGCAAAAGTGCATGTTCTAAGGACAAGTTTTTTGACAAATTTCTGGACCCTTCTCCAAATGCCTGAGAAGGGTTTAAATGCTGCTAACTAATTAACTTAATTACATAAATTTAGGATACGGTTTTAAATGACCGCCCTTCTGATAAAGCAAAATTATTTCTAAAAATTGAATCTAATTCCTAACCGTTTCTGTATTTGCTCCTTAGTGCTGCAAGCATGCAACATTCGCCTGGGAAGAGTCGGCTGGTTGTCTTCTCCTTTCGTTTGAGCTACGAAAATAGAAATAACAAGCACTGGCACCACTTTCTGGTAAACTAGAAGATATTTTCGAGAATCTTCCTCTGGCTGGGTGTATTCACTGCGTGTATACTTGGTAATAACCCAAATTCCTCTCAAATTGATTCTGCTTTTGCTATTTCGGTTTCCGGCCTTGCGAATGACTGAATAAGTTAGGGACTTTGCTTTCTGAACAATTTTCTGTATTGAAAACTGCCTCCGTTCTTTGTTCCGGGCTTTTTTGGTGCGTTTTCCTTCTTTAGCACCTTTTTTCTTTTTGCTTTACCGGGCATAAGCTTCAGGATCTTTTGCAAACATGCTGCTTTTGTGCGCCTTTGATTCTGAGTTTTGGATGGCCTATTGACATCAGGATCTGTTGAGTGATACTCTGGAATCTGTGGTCCTGTTGCATGCGGCATCCATTTGTGAAGGCATATCTTCTCTGTTCTCCGAGCATTGACGCTTTCCCCTTTTCCTTAGATGTCTCCTGCACATTGCTTTATGTTACTTCCTGTCTTACAGTTTACGCAAAGGAAAAGAGTAATGATGATAAAGATTGACATGAAAGCTTTAAGCTTTAATGAATGCATAATCATGACACCCATAACGAACTAACTCTTCGAAAAACACAACACTATCCTTCTTGAATACTTTGGCGTACAATCATTAATTTCTTTTAAGGCGCGCGCCCAATTTTGGTCTACAGACAGGTTTCCTTGAATACTGCACCTAGGAAATTTTGCAATGGGCGATTAATGCAACTCGTATCACAGCATCGAGGATCGTGTTGTCAAGATGTGTCATCGCAGAAATTGATGATCGCAATTATCGCAAATCGCATTCATCGCAGATCACAACATCGCAGATCGCAAATCGCAGATCGCGCTTAGTCATCAAATCATTGTGTGCTGCTTACGCGATGTTGCGATATGCGATGTCGCATATCGGCCGTCGGAGATTCCTTAAGTTTTTTCATTTAAGAGTGCTTCATAATGTATGCGATGCGATGAACTTCACGTCGCTTCTTCGCAGCTTATTATGTGCATAGGAAAACGTTTCACTCTCTTCCCGCGATGCGATACAGTTTTAGGGAGTTGAAATACAAAAATTTTGATAAAATGTTTTTTTGGATTTTTTATTAAGGGTCCCCATTTGCTTGGTGTTATCGCTAATACCAAACAAAGAGGGGGGTTGTTGGTGGCCACAAAATGATGGAAGGAAAAAACTCTTCTTTCTGGTATTATGAACAAATTAACACATATTCCCATTATTTATAGCGTTTGTATGTTCACTTATGAGGTTGACTTGTAAAACTGGTGGGTCATCCTACTTGTACTTTGAATGGGTCATCCAGATGAAATATTTAATATATCTACATTCCCATACAGTTAGAGGGATTCCCATATACCAATCAAAATATATTAGAACAAATCCACCTTTAAACCCCAAGAATCACCCCAAAAATTATGGAAGCAAAAATGTTATTTATGGGGTAAATGCGTCATCTTGGCATATTCCTTATAAATTTTCATCTGGGATGTTTTAGAATGTGAACCATATATGATACAAATAGAATATATTCATTTACTTGTGGTTCATATTTTAGACCTTGGTTCACTATAATTTTGGATATATGGTCTAGGGAATTTAGGTTTCTTGAATGCGCATTAAAAATGCCACCTTGGCATTTTCAATATAACTTTTATTCAGGGATGTTTCAAAATGTGAAACTTGGAGATTAGATATATAATATATTCATGTAATAATTATTAACATTTTGAGCATTGGTTTTCTATAATTTCAGAGATATGCTCTATGGAATTTATGCCTCTTGAATGCTCCTAAAATCTTCTTCAAATTGTTCAACTTTGTATTTTCACTATAACTTTTCTTTTGTGATGCTTCAAAACATGAAACTTAGAGGATACAAATAGAATATATTAATGTAATTTTGATTCAAAATTCAACCTTTGTTTGCTATAATTTCATAGATATTGTCTAAGGAATTTAGGCTTCCTAAATTCTTATAAAATCTTCTTCAAACATGTCAGTTTGGTATTTTCGTGCTAACTTTATTGCAATGATGCTTCATGATATAAAATATACAGTTTATAGTGGCAAATCGATGTACCTTTAGTAAACATTTCAAGCCTTCTTACACTATAATTTTGAAGATATGATTTGAGGAAGTTAGTTCTATTGAATGCTCTTAAAAAATGCTTCAAACAACTCAGCTTGGAGCTTTTGCTATAGTTTCCTTGCTAATATGTTTCATACTATGAGATATAGAGGTGATAGAGAAGAGATCTCTAGGTACCAGTGGTATAAATTTCGATACTAGATTTGTAAAATTGGATATGTGACATGATGTGTAATTTCATTCTTGGGGATAAGCCTAAAGAAAGTAGATTTGGTGAAGGTAGAGGCAAATAACATACCTGATGAAGGGAGAAGTAGAAAGAAGACTTGGTGAAGGTAAATGTAGCTAAAATAAATTATGAATAAGAAAGGATATTCAAAGAAGTAGGTTGGTGCCTATGGATATTTACAACAGTGGGGATTGGTGTCTCTTGTATGTTAGCTCCTACAAATCTTACAACAGTGAGGATTGGTGTCTCCTATATGTTGGTTCCTAAAAATCATAAAGTAGTGGGGACTGGAGTGTCCTATATTTTCATGCCTACAAATAAATATATGCGATTGGTGTTCCATTTAGGTTGGTAAATACAAAGCAGCATATGTAATTAGTTTCTCTTGTAGGTTGATGCCTAGAAATCAATAGAGGTGATTGGTGTCTCCTTTAAGCTGGTTCCTACAAAAAAGAAAAGGGGATTTCTTTTTTATATAGGTTGGTTACTATAAATTGATGTATTAGTAGGATGGAGTGTCCAAGCTATTTTATATAAATAGGATTTACGGTTTTCTCCTATAAGTGTTTCCATGTATATCTTGTGTTATTTCTTTAATTTTTGAGACTGTCTTTTTATGATGTTTGATTGGATTTAAAAAAATAAAAAATGTCATTAAATTGATTCAACCGCACCCCCACCCCACCCCCCCGCCCTAATATAATTTTGTATCCAACAAAATGCTCTGATGACTTAGTTGACTTGGCAAAGGTAAAAGAACTAGTGAATGATTGAACTGGAAGATATCAACTACCAACTAGATAGCAATGACGCTTATATGATCCCTCACAAAACAAAATACTAGGTTTTGTAGTTTGAAAGAGATATGATTCCTTATTTTCTTTGCTGAGATATTTTAGGCATTTGTTTGATTGAAAGAAAATATGCTCTCTTTCACCCAAGCTATTTATGACATTCCTAGATCCGAGTGAAAGTAACCTACTTACAACCTTCTCCATTAACATTTGAATGACCAAGAGAATAATTAGAGATGACATAGCCATTTTCCAAGTAGTTCGTTGTGTACATAATCAAACATATTGAATATTTGGCCAAGAGTATCTTTTCCTTCCTCATGTATATGAATAATTGATCAAATATGTAAAAAGATAAGTGCAAATAGGCATGGTTGAAGAGAAGGATTTTTATCAAGTAACATTATTGGCTTACATTTTCAGAGTTAAAGGGATCAAAGACATGGATCCCATAGAGTTTAAAGATGAACTTGTAAAGAATTAAGTCAGTTGAGTCATGATTATTATAAAATATGTTATTAAGTAACCCACTATAATTAGAATCATGGGTAATGGAATGTGATGAAAATGTGTTAGGCTTGTAAAATTTCTTACTTGATTTCTCCCAAAATATAAAATGATCAAGGGTCATTTTGTGATGCTTGAATGTTATTAGGTATGTTTGACTGAAAAAAGAATCCTTTGTAAGCATCCCATGTCAAGTATTTAAAGTTAAACTAGTCATTCTTTTGTAAAAGAGTTACATGAAGGAAATATAGTCTAGTTGAGTCTATAGTCTAGTGGAATGTAGTTTAATTAGATAGAAATATTAAGGTTGTTGATTGAGTCCTTGTAATGAATTTTTTTAGGCATGTATTAGTTATTTGAGTTATATTCATTAGAAAATATAAATTGGAAGTAGATTCTAAATAAACAGGGGTGTTAAATGTGAGTCTTCAATGTAGACACCCCTCTCCACCATTGTAATATAGGTCAATTCTCATCCAAAGAGATCATTTTAGTGCTAACATAATTTAATAATTAGTAAACAATATTGAATTGAGTTCATAAAATCCTAACACTAGAAGAAAGAGTCTTTGTGTAATTACGATTGAGCGAGAAATTCATAGTAGATTGAGTTGTGTCCCAATCAATTTGAGTCAAATCATGATCACATAGTGTTACTTAATTCATAAAAAACGTCATTTATGTAATAAAACATGTGTAATCCATATATCAACAAAAAATAAATAAGTAGGTCATAGAGAAACAAGAAGAGTAGAAAAATTAAAAGGGGAAGAATAGATCATAGACACACGTAGTGACAAAAAATCAGTTGACCAAGAAAACACAATATCCAATAGTCTAAGATAATCCAACAAAGAAATTGACCATACTGATTCGAATAGTAACTTTTTCTCCACTTCTTTCTCTAAGAACCAACCCAATAGACCTAGTGAAAACATAACTAGTGCAAGAATAACCTCAAACAACCTAGCAACCAATGCAAAAGGCACCTAAAACACCACATTTATAGAAAAGAAAGAGACTAGAAAAATCAACAAGAGAAGTACAAAAATCAAAGAGTATATGAAACATTCTTAACGTAACAAGAGCTAAATACAAAAGAAAAAGTAATGTTTAACATACCCATGGAATTCAATGATCATATCATGGATTGTAAAATAAAATTTGTAAAGAATATTTTCTATGGTGAAGGAAGTATATGAAAGGAGATATAATTTTATAAAGGAAATAAAAGTGAACAATATATGGATATATTTAATCAATATATCTCAAGAGAAATGATATATTGGTCCACCTATGTTTTAAGTCAATTGACCTAACTCTCTTAGGAAATTGGTACAATAGTTGGTTGAACTGAACTTCCATGTGCTGGGAGAAAATTAAAATACATAAGACAAGAATAAGAAACTTAAAATCGAGCATACAACATCAGTTTTCACACTAAATATGAAACTTTAAAATTTCAAAGGAAATTCCTTGAGGTGGTAATAAGATAAGAATCCACCATGAATATGATACTTAGCAACTGGACATTGTATCTTTGCTCTAATTTCAGTTGAATGAAGTTATAGAAAACACTTTTAGAGGATATTAAACACTAATGAATGTTACAAACACTACTTAAGGATTGAATGCATTAGTGGCACAAGTTGTTGAGGAAAGGAAAGTCAAGTTAAAATTGCTTCAACAAGAAATATAGTGATTTCAAGAAGGAAAAAAGGCTTAATTAGAGGTAATGACTGTACATAGACCCATTTCTCAAGTGATACAACAACATAAATAGATGGGGAAGTACTTCGACCTTTACTTAGCCAAAGTTGAGAACACTCCCATTAAAGAGAAGTTCCACTATTTGGCACAAATGATGTTCTTAGGAGAATAATATTAGTGAAAAATTAAATAGTAATAGACTTTTGAGCAATGAATAAAATGAATGGAACCATATATTCATATAATTCCTATAAATTGAACACATAACATACCACTACATTTCTCACAGACTACCCTAACACCTATACCAAGGCCAAGATTTCATTTTTTCACTCCAAGTTTCTTAGAATCGAATCCTCAACCTTTGAGGCTTGGAGAATCAATGCTGATAGCATAAGAAAATTGTTTTTATTGGTTGGAAAGACATATATAAGTAACCAGAGTGAGGATCTTATGACAAGAATTAATTGTTAACCACAATCATATGAAACTAGTAAAATATAGAAGTATTAGAGAACTCAGAAACTTGGTAATAAGCATCAAGAAAAAATGTAGACACGCAACCAATGCAATAAATGAAAGCAACAAATTTGCTATCATATATGAAGAATACAACAATTTTGACAAAGAATAAGAAATATTCCATACCTTGCTATCAGAATTAGTATCGAATACATGAAATTAATCAAATATTCAAACATTTTATAAAATAAATTTTCTCCTTATATTTAAATTACAATTCTACATCTACATGTTCCTTTAGATGTAGAAGGGTTTGAAGGTTGGATATATATTGGAGGGGCTAGTCAACTCCATCAACTAGACCCACGAGTTGAATATGAGTAAAGATTGTTAGCTAGAGAACAAAGTTGTAATTTAGTTGGTCATTTGGGTTAGGTTGACCTACTAAGGTAGTTAAGTAGATGTAAATACTTGCTAATCTAATCCAGAACATAGATATCAAATAAAAAATGTAATATGGGTTATTATTTTTGTGGTGGTGATATTGATACAGTATAAATTTCTTGCTAGTCTCATGATTAATTTCTCTTCGTTACTTTCTTCTATGTGCGTTCTTGTATAAGATTGTATATTACTTGTATACTACTCTACATGAAATATTATTGGTAACCTATCTATGCAATTCATTATATTACAACAAAATCCAATAGCATTACATAACAAATTGTTAATTACTAACTAATTACAATACCATAACTAAGACTAGATAAAAATAATCTATGAAATAAAATAAAAAGCAGTTAAGTTATAAGTAAGAGAATTTTACATGATAAAATGAATTGATCATATCATTAGAAAATGACGTACATCAACAAAGAAAGTTCCACAAATCACACATTTCAGAACTTAGTTTCTCTCCAAATGTCTTAGCTAACAACGACTTCATGTTTATTACAACTTCATACTAAAGTCTAAAAATACACAAGCGAAAGGCTACTAACAAATTGAATGATTCCAATTCATACAAAAGAAGAACTGTGGTGAATTGTATGAAATTGAGGCACCTAGCTAACTATTTGTTTTCCTTCCTTGCATATTAGTTATCTCTAACATTTTAACTTCTCTCCTTTGGTAGGATTCACTTTCCTTTGACTAAAATTTCATTCCACTTGACCATTAGTATTCCTATTTGGGATGTTTAAATATTCCTTTATATCATGGAAACTCATTTGACTTGATGAAGCTTCTTCCCTTCCTTCTCTCCATTTTCTCACAAAGGCCATTCATCCTTCAAAACCCAAGAAAATTTCTTTTGTGTGAGAATGAGTATGTAACTAAAGTGTATCGTGGTATAATGTGATGTTTTTTGTATCTATTATCTCAAAATCGGACCCTGAAAGGCTACTATGATCAGATAGACTTTAAGTAACTATTTCAAACCTACTTTAGGCTGAGGCTTAGCCTCCCCAACCTAAGAGGGCTCTCTCACAAGATTAAAGAATTGGATAATGAATAAGATGGCTAACTCTATGAAACAAAATGAACAAGTATAAGAGGTTGAAACACAATTAGAAAGTATCCATTGGGCTTATGGATTCAAATATGCTTCAGTATTCACAATAATGTTAGTTTTACATAGAAGTCGGGGCATAGGAATTCAACATATGGAGAATATATCAGAAATGCATAGGACTACACAGTTTATAAATGTGTAAAGGAAGTTAGAGCACTATCAATGATTTCTAAGTAATCACACATTCATACCAATGTAGATAAAGAGAGAAGAACAACACAAGACATTATGAACATTGAATCCCTTCTGATTCCTAAGAAGCAAAGCCAAGTACTGTATTACTAGAAACAAAGTATTACACCAAAGCACAATAAGGGAGTTTCTCTGAAAAATATTCAACCCTTGATACATTGGCTTCTCTCCCATATATAGAGTTCATTACATAACTAATGTTCCTCCTCCAGCATGAGGGGAATTCGAATTCCACCTATTATGACACCTATTGACACTTAAAACTAACTATTAAATGAAAATGACACCTAACTAGCAGTCCTAGTGACCTAATACAACTAGGAGTGTAACTACTTATCATGATTACAACAACCTTATCGAAGCATTTAAAGCTTTCTTTGACAACTTTCAACCTCAAGAAGTTGAATTTGATGAAGCCTCCCACGTGGTCATCTGACTGCTGAAGACAAACCCTAGAAATTAGGGAACATGTTTCCTTGTTTTTAGGTTTAGGATCACTGAAAATGGCACGTGGGATAGAGCCTTTATCTCCTTATCTATGACACATTCATCGAAATTGAAGGAGGTTTTGTAGTCCATGATGTCTAGAACAGAAACCTCTCTTGGTTTTTTAAAACAATTCCCCAGCTGTCCAGAAGCTATCCTTGAAAAACATGTGTCAAACAGGAAAAATCCGTTCTCTGAATTTTGGGTTTCAAAGAAAGATTATTATCTCCCAATTGAAAACACTTATGAAGAATGTGAGATAGGTTATTGTGTCTGGAGAGATTTTGAAGATAAACCTACTTCAGATTTCCAAAATACCTTTTCATGTGACCAGAAAGTGATCTTCAAAAAGACCGATAAAACCAGAAGACCAAGCTTGACTTTCAGCAATTTTGTAGCGCAAGTTTAACCATAAATTCCTCCCACCTCAGAACGGATTTGAAGAAACTGATAGAGGTTTTTGTAGTTTGGTATGTTAGGAAGAAAATTCTCTTTCAGTTTTCAAAATTAAGTTCTCAGCTGGTCAGGACCCCTTCTGGAAGATGACTAGTAAACGCAGAAGGCAGAGTTTCTTATGCTGAAACAGGGTTTTTTAGGGATTTCGTAGCACGCTATGAAAACTCCTAGTTCAATGATTTCGTATCTAGCTTCAAAATATTTCCAACATGATGTGAGATATGACTTCTAAACACTTGGTAAGGCTTCTAGAACATGGAATGAGGCAGTCATACATTATTTTGAAAAGAGATATGACCTTAAAAGACTTCTAACCTTACGAACTAACCCTTAAAGCATGAAATGACATAGAGACCCTTTAAAACCATGACTAGAAGAAGGGTTTGTAAATGGGAATGACAATAATTGTGATGAGATGACTCAAAACTTATGAGACTATGACTAGAAACAAGGCAACTTTCCGAAGCTTAGAGACAAAGATTTTAGGTTGATAACAGTGGCTCCACTAGGGATAGTGTGCCCTTGTGGTATACTTGTAGCTCTATTTGCCGCTATCCATCCTCTAGAATAAAACTCTGAACCTCTGCCCAATTTGCTCCTCAAGCCTTTAATGATTTTTGAATGAAGAATTCAAACTGTACCTACTAAAACAAATGCTCAATCAACCTACCCTGAGCTTATTTGCACATTCCTACCTACCCTATCAGCTGCAATCTCCACTTGTAGCCCAAGGAACATAAAACTTCCAGTGAAGCCAATCATCGATCTGATCTGACACTTGAATCTCTTGACTGTGCTTGAAGCAAAAATAAACCAGATACTAAAATACCCAAGGCAACATGAGGTGTAACTGTTCTTCAAGATGAAAATATAACTGGAAGCCTGAACAATAAATGTTTTCCATGTAGTCAGCTATAGGGTCAAAAAACACATGGTTAGTTTGATGATCCTCATAACATCTTGTTACTTCTAACAACTGATCTTTAGTCACACAAAATTTATTTGATATGCTATCCAACTGCCTTTCTGAATGATGCCCACAAACAATGTAATTTTCTTCATTATAAAGATCATTCTTTGATGCAAGCTGCTGCAAGGAATTACAAAAATGAACAACCTTTTCCTCTGCCTGAGGGTTATAAAAAATTTCTTCCAGCATTTCTTCTTGGTGTTTGTAATCATTTTTATCCTCTTTATGATCAAAAGATTGGCAAGTTTGCTGCATCTCTACATCAATCTCGGAGAACGTAATATGATTTTCATAAGTAAACCCCTGTTGATCTTCATGCTGCATTTCATAGGATGTTATCCTTTCTTCTTCTTGTTGAAATGTATTGTTATGAAGAGCCTCTAAAATTTCTTCATCCATAAACTCATCATCATCATAACAATCCTCCAAATATTGAATAAAACTCGTAGAATGTTTACAACAATCTTTGACCAACAATAAGGAGGGGTGACACTCTTTATACATGTCATAGAATACACCATGGAAATCAGCAAGAGAATATAATGAACCATTTTCCAAGCTTTTATACCAAGACCATGCTTCTCCTTCTAAAGTGGTCATAAAAATCCTCATGAGACAATCTTTAGGGAACTGAACCTTAAGATTGCGTACATGCATATGGAACCTAACCAAATGAAGAGCAGCATTGTCTTTCTTTTCATCTTTGAAAACTGGAAGATCATCTAACCAATCAACCTTTGGCATAAGATTTGGAAAACCAGGGATATGAGACCGATTCATAGGGGCATACCTGGCATTCATTCTTGCAGTGGAACTCATTTTTAAACTTCATCAAGCTACTGATCTTCTAGCAGTGGAGTCACCTTCTAATTTGTTATTTGATGTGTGGAGTCACCAAGGTAGTTTTGCAGCCTCAAAAAGATGTTTGAGCTCCTGCTACCTTCAGAAGTTCAGCTTCTTGATTTCAGGAATGAATAATCTTCAGACTCCCGGCAAACGCACCAAAATGTTATCTGAAAATCAGACCCTGAAAGGCTGCTGTGATCAGGTAGACTTTAAGTAATTATTTCAAACCTACTTTAGGATGAGGCTTAGCCTCCCCAACCTGAGAGGGCTCTCTCACAAGATTAAAGATTTGGATAATGAATAAGATGGCTAACTCTATGAAACAAAATGAACAAGTATAAGATGTTGAAACACAATTAGAAAGTATCCATTGGGCTTATGGAGTCAAATATGCTTCAGTATTGACAATAATGTTAGCTTTACATAGAAGTCAGGGCATAGGAATTCAACATATGGAGAATATATCAGAAATGCATAGGACTACACAGTTTATAAATGTGTAAAGGAAGTTAGAGCATTATTAGTGATTTCTAAGTAATCACACATTCATACCAATGTAGATAAAGAGAGAAGAACAACACAAGACATTATGAACATTGAATCCCTTCTGATTCCTAAGAAGCAAAGCCAAGTACTGTATTACTAGAAACAAAGTATTACACGAAAGCACAATAAGAGAGTTTCTCTGAAAAATATTCAACCCTTGATACATTGGCTTCTCTCCCATATATAGAGTTCATTACATAACTAATGTTCCTCCTCCAGCATGAGGGGAATTCGAATTCCACCTATTATGACACCTATTGACACTTAAAACTAACTATTAAATGCAAATGACACCTAACTAGCAGTCCTAGAGACCTAATACAACTAGGAGTGTAACTCCTTATCATGATTACAACAACCTTATCGAAGCATTTAAAGCATTCTTTGACAACTTTGAACCTCAAGAAGTCGAATTTGATGAAGCCTCCCACGTGGTCATCTGACTGCTGAAGACAAACCCTAGAAATTGGACAACATGTTTCCATGTTTTTAGGCTTAGGATCCCTGAAAATGGCACGTGGGACAGAGCCTTTATCTCCTTATCCATGACACATTTTTCGAAACTGAAGGAGGTTTTTGTAGTCCATGATGTCTAGAACAAACACTTCTCTTGGTTTTTTAAAAAATTCTCCAGCTCTCCAGAATCTATCCTTGAAAAACACGTGTCAAACAGGAAAAATTCGTTCTCTGAATTTTGGGTTTCAAAGAAAGATTATTATCTCCCAACTGAAAACACTTATGAAGAAAGTGAGATAGGTTATTGTATCTGGAGAGATTGTGAAGATAAATCTCCTTCAGATTTCCAAAATACCTTTTCATGTGACCAGAAAGTGATCTTGAAAAAGACTGCTAAAACCAGAAGACCAAGCTTGACTTTCAGCAGTTTCGTAGCGCAAGTTTAACCATAAATTCCTCCCACCTCAGAACGGATTTGAAGAAACTGAAAGAGGTTTTTGTAGTTTGGTATGTTAGGAAGAAAATTCTCTTTCAGTTTTCAAAATTAAGTTCTCAGCGGCTCAGGACCCCTTCTGTAAGTTGACTAGTAAACATAGAAAGCAGAGTTTTTTATGCTGAAACAGGGTTTTTCAGGGATTTCGTAGCTAGTTTCAAAATATTTCCAACATGATGTGAGATATGACTTCTAAACACCTGCTAAGGCTTCTAGAACATGGAATGAGGTTGTCAAACATTATTTGGAAAAGAGATATGACCTTAAAATGCTTCTAACCTTATGACCTAACCCTTAAAGCATGAAATGACCTAGAGACCCTTTAACACCATGACTAGAAGAAGGGTTTGTAAATGGGAATGACAATAATTGTGATGAGATGACTCAAAACTTATGAGACTATGACTAGAAACAAGGCAACTTTCCAAAGCTTAGAGACAAAGATTTTAGGGTGATAACAGTATCCTTCTCCCACATTTCTCCATATTAGGTAGCATGGACTTAATTAATGTTATGTTCCTAGGACGTGCCTCAAATAACCTCTATATAGTGGATTCATTGATATCAAGGATGGCTCTCATACCTTTTTTGTTGGGGGAAACACAACCCTTTAACTCTTTGAACACTAGTGCTTGAGGAAAGAACATATTCATGGGTGCAAATGAAGGGAGGTGGGAGTGCTCTGTTATATTTTATATGAACTTCCATATCTCAACATAAATATTGACCTCCCAAGCAATTCTTTGAAGAAATCCATGAGATATTTGTTTTCACCATTTGAGTTTAAACTCCATTTTTTTTAGAACTTGTGAAGGAATAGTAGGAACTTTAAGGACAAGTTCTCCAAGTTTAACCTACTGATCATTCACCCTATCGAGCTATAGGTTAAGTTGATCATACTTTGGATCCCATGCTTGGACATATTTTTTGACTTCTAATATGTCTAACCCTATATTTTATAATTGTCATGATTTCCAATAATTTTCTCTTCGCATGAAATTCAATTCATTTTGCACTTTGAAGGAATATTCAATGAATTGGGGAACTTGACAGCTATTTCTATCATTATACAGTAGTCTTTCTTCTCCTCGTACTATGTGTTCTATTTTGTACTCTACTTCCTCCACTATGGTTCCAACATCTTCCACATTGGATGATATTATCCCCTGAATATCTTCTAGTATGACAATCGCCAATGATTGCCATGCAACCAACTTTTCCTTGGGGTTTCTCTTCCTTTCCCCATGTCTCTTGTAGGCTAAGATAAAATCTCATGAAAAATGTTAGCGCAACTAAAAGAGCATAACAGATAAAATAGAGCTAAAAAATAGCAAGTTTTCCTCGAACTATTCAAATTGTATAGATTTGTAGATTTTTTAGGTTTTATAGGATATTGACCATGATTTGAACTAGATTTTGAATTAACTAAGAAACATTCATTATTCTACACAAAATCCTAATGTAGGTTGAGTCCATAAGAAAGAATATTATGTTGAAAGCCATATTGATTCCCTTGAATATTCAAATTGAAATGTTTACAGAATTGTTACGTTTAGCATTACTTAATAGGAATAAATTCTAGATCTTGAAAATTTCTCATAAAACCAAAACCTGTTGAATGGGCAATTAGAACTCATACTTAACTAGTCATTTAATTACTCAAAGATCAAAAATAATAATTTAACCACATAACATCAATCAATCATGTTTAAAGGAATATGGACAAGTACAAATCACCTAATGACTAGCTCATATATGCCCATTTAATTTCCATTCATGTGAATAGCTCAAAATGAATGAAAAATCATTCTAGGAATCAACACCAATGAAAAAAAATTAAGACCCTTTTTACATATAATAAGCATGGGAAGCCTTCATTTGAAAATTACCGTGAGTTCACTTAGTGCGGTTTAATTTTGAAGTTGGAATTGAGAATTTGTCAGATACCTAATTCCCTTACATTTCCCCTATCTTCATTATGTGGCCATAAATCCGAGGGAAATGGAAATTGAACTAACAATTCATTTAAATCAAATTAACGAGGGAATTTTCAAATCTATTTAACCAATTGCATTAAATTTGGTAATTGTGCCAAAACTATCCTCGGCATCTTTAACTCTAGTTCTATATGTTGTTCCTTGATTATTGGTTTATTGCGAAACATTGTTGTCATGTTTGCTACCACTAAGGTATCCGTTGTTGACACACTTCAATTCTTTTAGAGATATTCTAAGCATCTTACGATTTGGATTTTTAAGAATAATAAGTATACTAAAATTTGAATCTTTTTATCCAGTCCGCCGCCGGACATCGCTATCCTTATCCGTCAGGGGTCATTTAATGATTTTTCATTTTATTTCTATCAAAATAACATAAATTATTAGATGCTTCTGAAGCAAAGGAGGTGGCGCTTCTACATCAGTAAGTGGGGGAGATGATATTCCGCAGTTAAAGGCAGTTGGAAGGTACTCGCGGAGAACCCCACCTCTGAAAGCTGCGCCGTTCGAGCGCTACAGGCGCGGGAAGAAAGAATATCTCTCCAGCGGTTAAACAAACGAATGTATATTACACTGAAGAAATAAAAAAATGGATGAGAGGGGTGCACTGGGCTGTCATCATGTGTCAGGGAAAAGGAGCCACATATGATTCCAGGCGTTGCTTGTATAAATATATATTTACTTTCTTACTGTCTTCTCTGCCACTCTGTGCACCCAAAGCTAAGGAATATTGCACTTTATTTCCTTAGGTAACTAGATGCATAGTTACGAATCTCGAATTTGAATACTAACTAGAATTGGAAGTTAGTTAGTATTCAAATTCGATATGATAGGATGAAAAGTTTTAAATTTGGAAAATATTCAACACATCTTTCTTTCTTCAAAATTCAAAACCTAAACAAAAGATACTTCCTAATTTCAAAATTTGTTTATAATTAATAAATATTTAAAAATTAAATATTCTAGAGTAATTTATTTGAGATTCTTCTCTCATATAAACATATTTAAAAATTCAATTATTCCGTATAAAATTGATTCTCAAATTCTTTCTCTTCTGAACTTTTCTCAGCTTTCTAAATCCTACACGAAAATGCTAAAATTGAAAAATACAAAATTTACAGCACTCACACTTAATTGCCATTTCCTACACCTGATACCGCTGCGATCTATTTAGTTGCCATTTTACACCTGATCCCGCTGCCATATATCTAGTGTTTGGGTTATTGTATTTATTAGGGTTGGAATTTCACTGGTAAATTGTTAGTCATGGAGTGATTTGCGAGTTAAATATGGCTTAAATATTTTTGATTTGCAAATTAAACATGGTTGAAATATTTACAAAATATCATTTTTTTTTGTAATTGTATATAGCCGTTAAAAAGTGTAAAAACCATCCAATTTAACAGATAAATCTATTTTGAAATTCCAACACTGATACTTACCCTCCCATGCATGAAAATTAAAAAATACACACGGATAAACTATGAACTGGGTTTTCTGTCATCCACAATAAAGTAATAAACTTTGAACTAAATTCTCTCAGTCAACCATGTATTGATTTGCCCGCCCGATGCTGATCCGTGAACCGAATGTCCGTAGCAAACTTCGAATTAATCCTCAGACCGGATAGAACACCCCAGTTTTCGAATTATTTTGGTCAAACGAATTTGATAGCTATGATTATGAGTAGCCGGGTAAAGCTGCCTCCTTTTTCTTTTTTCATTTTAGGTGATGTTTAACTTGTAGTTTTTTTGATAATGAGGATTAACATTATAAAATTAGTAATTATAGATTTTAGAACATTTGAAAGGACAAAGATAAAATCAAACAGTTTATTCTAATAAATATTTTATTCACTTGAACAATTCGAACAATCTTTGTTTATCATATTTTCAAAATATTCGAAAATCTACCATTTAATAATACTCAGATATATTAAAAGCTTGAAGTGTCTCTTGGCCTGAGACTAAGGCCAAGCCGGAAATTTATTCAACCTTCAATATACCAAAGGAATAACGAATTATACACATTATCTAAGAAAACTTAAAACGACATAGGTTAGAGTATCCTAACACCGACTCCTTTGAATGAAGGAAATGACGAGAAACTTTAAAGTGCTACTCGTGATAGCTAAGGGTTCAGGGTCTTCGAATAACGGTCTGTGACGATGATTGGGTCATGCCACACTCATCATGTTTCAACGCAACCTAGCTGGCATTTCGACATTTCCCACTTCGTACTCACGATATATATATATATATATATTCAGCTCTTGTAATACTAATAGAAGCAATTCTAGGAGTGCACTGAATATTCGTTAAAGCATATCCTTAGTTTTGTCCATTTTAATTAACCAACTTACAGTTGTAAAAGCATAGGGAACGGTCCAAAACCAGGCTAGTCTGTCACGGGTCCCAATTATTGTAGACAAATGCTTTGTTGAGTCTCCCAGATAAGGATAAGCTCGGTAAACTGGTCCCACTATTGTAAATAAATTCCTGGTTTCTTCTCTGGCGTGGGAAACGAGGTTTCACAGTAGAATGAAGGGCTTGTCCGGCTTATCTGATTGGGGTAGGTGAGAATAGCTTCTTCAGCACGAAACATGCAATTACCAACTCTGTCCCATCTGGCTGGTATTTAGCGAGGAAACCCAGATCGGTTTTCAATCGGAGTGAAAAATTAAGGCCCGCTTTGAAATCGTTATCGCAGAAATCTTCTAAGTTTGGTTGAGCAACAAACTCTCCAGGATTTGATCTTTGTGTGATCGTGGCCGTGACCCAAGATTGATAAGGGGAGAATGGTTTTAGAGTTCGTGACCGATACGCTACCAGCGGTGGATCTGTCCTACGAAAGCCCACAAGGGGAAATGAGTGAAAGCACCATGGTAATTCTTCTTGCTTTGCTCTGCTCATTCATAACTCTAGTGGGTCTAGCTTCAGTTGTTCCTTGGGACTATATTTGGAGGTCATGCCAGAATCATATGGCCACCAGAATGGCTAATACTGGGATGACAGAGGAGTCCATAGAAGCGCTCCCATCAATCATCTATGGCAAATCGATCGAACAGCTTCCGGGGATATCGGTTGCAACGGATTGCCCGATCTGCTTGGTGGACTTCGTGGAAGGTGAAGGTGTAAGAGTGTTGCCAAGCTGCAACCATGGCTTCCACGTGGAATGTATAGACAAATGGCTTCGTTCTCACTCTTCCTGTCCTACATGTAGACGTTGTCTTCGTCTATGTGGATATAAAAAGATGGCAAGCTACACACAGCGCAGCAAATCAAATGCCCATGAAGGGCAGATTCAGCAGCCAAGAAAATCGCGGGAGTCTGTAGGAATCTTTGACATTGAGTCTGGAATTAAGCTATAAATATGACCTTGACCAGATAAACCAAATGGAGCCCGTAGGGCCATTAACAAGATGTTTGGAATAGATGAGATTGTATCCTTAGCAAAAGCTGTGATGAGATCAGAGTATGAATTTAAACAGCAATGTTATCAGGTGAATACATTGTTGGTAGTGCACTGTAGAAGGATGAAAGTAGTGAAGACTTTCCTAAATAGATGTAGCTATTTTAATGGAGGGACTTGTACCAATAGATCGTTTGGAAATATTTAGATTGCTGTAAAACTTTATAAGAAACCCCCTTGTAAAATGTAGTAAACAGCCCCATTGATATGACGCATTTGTATTTGGCCTCCAGTTATCTTGTTATTTTCACATGGTATCCAATTGAAGTAACTCACGTTGAGCTGTAAAGTGTGCTGCTACAGTCTGTTGCTAAATGTTTTGATATTTGTTGCATAGGTTGCATATGTGTGGCAGTCTTTTTGGTGTACTGTCAAAGTAGCGGAGAGCTCACTTTTTTCTTCACCGATGTAGGTTGGTTGTTGTCAAACTTGTGAGTTAAGTGTAGAGCAAGCATGTAATGGTTGTTGTCAAACTTTTGAGTTAAGTGTAGAGAAACATGTAATGTTTGTTGTCAAACTTGTGAGCTGAGTGTAAAGAAAGCATGCATTTTGAAGTCGTTATACATGGAGAGTGACTTAAACCCCACAGACAATTTTTGTCGGTGGTGATTTCACATCGTATAACACAGTATTTACATATTTCCATATAATCAGATGGATACAACTCAAGAAAAGATATTGCGTTGGCCAGTAAAAACATTAGTCTATTTTTGTTGTAACTACGCAGCACCTGGTTGCAACTACGAACGCACCACTCAGCTGATCAAAGTTTCAAGGGATGGCGTCGTAGACCTTTCATGTACAAATTTACGTACACAGCACCAGGGAATTTTAACTGTAAATAAAGAGTAATCGCTCCTAGCTCTCAAGTTGAGTATTGTGGCAATGTCGTAATGGCAACATAAATATTATTCACCTATTCAAAAGTAAAACAAAATAAAAAATTAGGAGGTACAAATTTTAAAAATTAAGATTATAAAAATTTAAAATAAAATTAATAATTTTAATTTTAATTATAACATTATAAAGTTAAATTAAACTATAAACTTATTTTGGTTTACAAGTTATGGCATTGTACCGACGTGGTATTGGTCTGTCTGGTATTTGTTATTATAAAATCTATTTAAAAATTTACATCTAGGTTAATATTAACTTCACACTAATATATTAATGCATACACTATTAACCGCTACTAGTGGTATTAGGGTGTTTAATATTTGTTATGATAAGATATATTTAAAAATTTACATCTAGGTTAATATTAACTTTACACAAATATATTAATGCATTCACACTATTAACAACTAATGATTCATGCATCCACGGTTGTTACTTATAGATCTCTTGATATGAGAAATTTTGATGTGATACAATTTAGTGGTTCACATTTAATATGGAGAACCATTTAGCTGTTATCGTTTTCCATGGCAGGATAATTTATTTTTTATGGGCTACACTTTTCTGGTTCATCTTTAATATGGTGAATCATGCCGCTGTTATTTTATAGTTCTCCATTGAAGGAGAATCTGTCATGAGACACATACATTTTGGTGCTTCATGCTTAATACGGCCCATGCATGAGAATCTTGTAGCTTTCAATCTCGTTTTATCCTGTTTTGTTATATGTTTTTTTAGTCTGGGCTTTATCGTGTTTTAAGTCTTTTCAGTCAATTCATTTCTTTGGGAGGTTCGAGTGGAGGAAGGCTACCTCAAGAGCCTTTGAGAGTGGAGCGCGGTATCATTTGAGAGTCTTTCAAAGTTTGTTGAATATATTATACTTGAGTGCTGCAAGGCTACCTCTCGAGCCTTTCAAAGTGGAACGGGGATCTTTTCACGGTCTTCCAAAGCTTGTTGAAAATAATATCATAGAAAAAATATTACTTATGTTTACCTTTTATGAGACAGACTGTTATAAAAAAAATTAATATGATGCTCTAAACCTGGAGAATAACATAGAAAAACTAGAGCCTAAACGCACTCAAGTTTGAGATAGGGACTGACACTATATTCTCGACTAAATAGAGATACAATTTGAATGAAAATGTGGTTGTGGATAACAAAATTACATATCGTATGGTCCTCGAAACATGATATTATTGGGCAGAGAATAATAATACAGGGCACTCAATTTGCATATATGTATCTAGGTCTGACTATTTTAGAATTTTCAAATTTTAATTTTAATTTTAATTTTAATTTCAATGGAATATTTTATTAACGGAATTTGCATCTATGTATTTGCGTGTGATTATTTTAGAATTTTCAAATTTTTAATTTTAATTTAATTTTCTATTAAATAGAAGTGGATTAAATCTTATACTCATGTTTTCTTTTTTTGCGACAAAAAAATTAGTTTCTGACGATAGAAAAACAATACTTGTCATATCTTATGAGACCTAGGCTAAAGCCATGGCCAATCTATAGTGTTCCAACGTGTGATTGCACTTACAATTGTATTTTTGTAATGAGTGCATTAAATCCCACTTCTATATCTTCTTTCTTTTTTTTTGTCAATTTGGTCTACATAAGGTGGTTGGTAGGAATAATTGTTATCCTAGCCATCCAGGTTCACTTTCCACAAATGACATGATAAACTTAGGTTCACTTTCCACAACTAACATAATGAACATTGTTGCAATGATTTCAAGTTTTATTATTAAATTGTTCAATCTCAAAACGAACAATATCATAATAATAAAACATGAAAATCAATTTATTATTTATTGTAAATTAAATACATGGAAAAGTACCTAGACAATCCTTGTGCTTGAAATGTTCATATGAATGCACTAATATTACAAGTGGGTTCTCCTTATGAAACGGAATGAAAAACATTACTTGATTCTATTTTTCCCGTGAGGGAAGATGACATATTCTATTTACCAAGAGTTAAGTGGCTCAGGGGACAATGGGATTGAGATAAATGGAAGTTGGATTCCTGTAATTAGAGGGTTAGAACCATCGGAAACATCCCAGGTAATCAGGTAGTTGTTTTTCCTCTCATGTCCTTATAACTATCTTATGATTATATAATGATATTATTAATACAGAAGAATAAAATTATAATAAAATTAAAATAGATATTATGATTAGATTTTATAATAATTATTATCATTTAAGCTATATCTGGAAGCTTGACGCTTAGGGTTTCTTCCACAGGCTCGCATTCTTCTGTAGGTCTGAGTTCGAGGCTTGAGGTCTTAAGCAGAGGCCGCACTCTCGGGTTTGGTTTGGGGTCGACGCTATATCTGGAAGCTTGACACTTAGGGTTTCTTCCACAGATGGCTCCCAGCTTCGCGAAGATAGCTGCTAGCTTAGTTTGATCTGCCTCTGGGGGGGCAAGCTCCTGCGCATATTGTGAGTGAAGCCCCATCTCCCACTGTCTAAGTGGTTTAGGCCTCACTTGATGAGGCTTTGAAGTTTTCTGAAAGTGCCGTAATCTGTCGGTTCAATGGTTTTTGGCTACGGCTGACAACTCTCCACAGTTGGATCTTGAAGGTATGGAAGCCTGTCACTTCTAATGAAATTAATATCTACCCCTATGCTAGGGGTTTCTTTATAGTAGATTTTAAAAACCCTGAAAGTAGACATTGTATTCTATTTTTCGGCCCTTGGTTTTGGGAAAACTCAGGCCTATTCATGGAGCCATGGAACTCATCATTCAATCCCTCAATAACAGTCATAACCTCAGCACCAGTTTGGGTGAGATTTCCAAAACTACCCTTGCATCTCTAGAATTTATCCTCGCTAAAAGCCATTGGAAATGCAACTGGACTGCAGGTGCCAAGAAACAGAGGAATATGCTAGAACTACCTATGCACACATCTGTGTGGAAATGGACTTCAGCACTAGATTCCAAGCTGAAATAAACCTAACAAGTAAAGCTATGTGTGGAACCAGAAACTCGATTATGAAAGTGTCCTCTTGAAATGTCGATTCTTCTTTGAGACAAGCCATATAGCCAAAAATTACCCAAAAGCCTCCCAGAAAAATTATGCTAGAAAGAATCACTACAAATCTACATGGTGGGAAGGAGCACAAAAATAACACTACACTGTCATCAAGGAAGAATACTCTCCAGAAAACTCTGAATCACAAGAAATCAGGCAAGAAAGAAACAACTCTCAAGACAAGTAGGGGGAAAGCCCCACCCAATAGGAAAAAAATGAACTCGACAACCCTTCAAGCATCAACATTTACGAGGATTCGAATATCGCACAAAATAAATCTTCATTTAATAGCAAAGTAGATCTCCCAAGCCAAACTTATTCTCCGACTATCTTCAAAAGGATGAACACAACAGATCACGAAGCTATGACACCAATGTCCCAAGAACTAGCAGAGATGAAGGAGATGCAAGATAAAGGAAGTTGGAAGACCATAGAGAAAAAAAAGGCTACAACACCAATCTCGCCAAGAAAGACAAGAAGCCAGACAACTAAGAACTAAGAAAATTATAGGTCTGATAGACCAATTTGGTCTCTTTAGCCACCATCATAATCATAATCATTAATAATATAATAAAACTATCTAATCTAATATAGTTTATCAAAACTATCTAATCTTATATATAATTAGAGTAAAATTATTACTCTTAATAAATAATAATTATTATTAAATACTTATAATAATAATTATCATAAAAATAAAGAATTATTAATAAAGATTTTTATATTATTAATAATAATGATTATTAATTAATTATAACAAGAATTATCTTTAGAACGAAAAACATAACTAAAACATTTAAACTATATTAACTACTATTATCAATTATTAAAAATTTAAAATTATTAATAATAATAATTTATTTTTAATAATAATAATAATGACTTGTATTATTTATTATTTAAAATAAAAATTAGTTTTTGACTAGAATGAATGTAATAATCTCATGGCCTAACCTAAAATTTCTTATTATATAAATCTATTATACAATTTTAAATAAAATAATAAATAAAATATATTAATATCTTTTCCTTTTTAAATCCATTTAAATTAATGAGCTATTACAATATTCAACTATTAAAAATCCATAAAAAATAATAATAAATCATTTATTTAAAGATTACGATAAAATTTTTATTATTGTTAATAGTAAAAGTAAAAATAAAGATTAAAATAAAAATTATTAGCAGAACTTTAATCAAAATAATTCTTTAACTATTTATCCTATCACAAAGCTCTTTTTCTATCATCATTCAGATTGGTCTTGATGATGGATCCCTGTTGCTCTTTTTCTATCATCATTTAGATTGGTTTTGATGATCTATCCTTATTGCTCTTTTTTTATCATCACTCAGATTGGTAGTGATGATGGATCCTTGTTGGGATTTGAATCGTTGACAAATATGATTTCTACTGTGGATACTTTGAGACTAAGGTCAAAAGAATTCTAATCTAAATTTGTTAATATGCATATAATTAAAATAATATGATACATTGATTTAAGTTCATATAAAATTTAGTTTCAATTTAACTATATACTGTGATATTTGTATACACATGAGAGTGAATCTACAGAGATTGGTTATATTTTTTTGGCAAAGTATACGAGGGAAAGCCAAAAAAAAAAAAAAAAAACTGAATGAAATGTTTTTTAAGTGCTTGATGGAGCATTATTTTAATTCTTGATAAAACAATTTTAGTACTGTACTTAAATATTCCTATGTAGCTTTGGTGTGAAAAATGAGAAATCAATCTACCTATATCTCAATTAAACTCTCTTTGACCCTATTCCTATTCCTCGAACGCACAAGAGTCCTAATCTCAAATCATTGAATGAACCCGAGTTCGTGGAATGTCACTTAAAAGTTTATACGTTTTTTCCTTCACTTATAATTTCTTAAATAAAAAATTAATTTTATAAAAAATATATAAATTAATAAAAAACAACAATTATTTACAAATAAATTTATAATATTAATCTATAACATTATAAATATGGTAAAAATAAAATTTCGAATAACCTTCATACCATTAGTGTTGGAGATCCCAAAAAAAACCAAAAATTCTATAAGGTTAATTTTAATATTATTACGTTTTTGTGTAAGTGTTTTTTAACACTTAACATTTGTTTTAAAATTATTTTAGTTTTTAAGATAAATTAAAAGTTGGTAAAGTTTAAAATCTAATTTTAAAAATATTCTTGAATTAATTAAAAATAATTGATAAAATTTATAATTAATAAAGTTGAAAAATTAAAATAATATTATAAATATTTAAACAATTAAAATATAAAAAAATTATTATCTATTCATAGCAAATCTCAAAAAAGGCATTTAATCACTTGTTAACATTTTAGAATATAATATTAGCAGCCATATTAAGATTAACAAGGTAAAGTGAGTGTGGTTACTTTTTATGAGAAGTGTGAATGTAATAGTTGAAACTGAATCTTTCAAAAGATTTATGATTTTAAAAATAATTAGTTAAACATTATTTAGGAGTAGAGTGTACATTTTCTTTTGGTTGAACTACATTTTTCAATGGAGACATTATTTCTCTTAATCCGCGGCTAGTACTTCGATCAAGGGTTTATTAAACCTAGTATCAAGTTATTCCAGATCTTTCATAAAGCTATTCAAGATCTTCCATAAAGATCTCAATTGAGCTTTTTAAGTGCACGACCATGTTATTGAGCGCCTGAAAACAAAGATTTAGTTCCGTTTCTGCATATTTCTCTAGAACATGATCTTGTAGTATGGTGAATTTAAGGTAATATTTATTTTTAGGGGCATAGTTGATTAGGTTGGATTTGTGAAGGAATCTTCTATTTATTGACATATGATTTTGGCATTTTCGAATTTATATGTTATTTTTCATCTAATTTCTTTTAAATTTAATTTTTGATTTTTTTTTAAGAAAGTTTCCAATGGGATAAATGAAAAATCAATAGCATCAAATATATATAATCGTGAAATTTCAAAATAATGCATTCACTTCATTTAAGAGTCACCTTCAAAGAGCTACTGTTGTTTTCTGAATTTATTTAAATAGTAGAAAAATTCACTACTATTAAAAATATTTCAAAATATTTCATAAAAATTAAATCCCTACCATTTATTAATAGTTATTAAAAATTAAATTAAAGTTTTATTAAATTATCTACATATAATAAAAACATAAACATATTGTAAAATCCAATATACAAGTAGATGCAACAATAATTTATATTTCAAAGGAAAAATTCAAAATGAAATAAATAATGATGTAAATATAAAATTTATTCAAACTTTAAATATATAAATAATAAAAGTAGTCCGATCCATTTAACCCTACATCTATCAAGTACCGAAAGATATCAAACCTATCTAGATCCAAGCTTGTTTTTTTAGTGCAAAACTTGAAGAAATGCTTGCACATCTAAAAGTTTGATCCCTTTGTACATCCTTGAGTTAATAAATACTAATAATTATAATTATAATCATTAAATTTGTTTTTATTTTATTTTATTTTTATTTCCATTTTTATGTGATATGAGAGAGTGTCGCATAAAAAAACATAATAAAATTAAATTTATATGTGTGTGTGTGTGTGTTATTTCGATTGTGAAATTAAAGGTAGTTTTTGGGCATGTAGTATTGATGAGCCATGCTATTGTAGTAAATCTTATATAAAAGATAATAATATCTATGGTAAAGTGGAGGTAAATATGAATAGTTAAAATTCTTTTTATGTTTTGAGTGTTAAGCTTTTATGTGTTTATTAAAGAAATTTGAATATAGTTACAACATTATTATTTTAAATATTTGGTAAAATAGATTTTAATTTATAACTACTATTTATACATTATATGTTTTAATATGAGAGAGGGTCTAGATATATCTCAAAAGTAATAATAATATTTTTTCTTTTAGATTTAATTTAAAAATGTTATAAAATTAAATTCAAATAAAATATTTATCAAATATTTTGATTTGAAATATGATATGGTTTTTGGGCTGGTGGTATTGATGAGCCATGGTATTTTCTCATCCTATTGTAACAAAGTAAATATACAAGTTAATAATATCTATGGTAAAGTGAGATCCGTGATAAAAAATATATTGTTATATTGTAATTTTATTGTAAGTATTACAGTTTTTGTGTGCTCATTAATTAAATTTAAATATACAACATCATTATTTTATTTATAAGGTAAAATGTATCTTAACTTATTGCTACTATTTATATCTTACATATCATAATGTCATGTGTATATTATGATTTTCTTTAATCTAAAATGTTATTGATAATTATATTAATAAAAAAATTTACAATATCAAAAATTGAATTTTACTTTTTTATTACTTTAATTTTTAAGTACACTACAACATCTATTTGGCTCGTTATTACTTTAATCTTTCATTATTATTTAATTGACCCAACATACAAATTTTACAAATCCATAAAGTCTTATAAATTGAACATATAACATGTAAAAATGGTTACATATTTTCTTACATTACACTGACACATATCCCTGGGATGCACCTCTTAGCACAACATGTATCTTAAATCCAAATCTATCAAGCTTCGAAAGATCTCAAACTTGTCCAAACATGCATCTTAAATCCAAATCTATCAAGCTTCGATAGCTCTCAAACTTGTGCAAACTTTTTTTGGTACAAAACTTGAGGAAATGTTTTCACTAGATCTCTCTAAAATACTGATAGGTCTAGAGTTAAGATGAATCTATACTAGTTTAATGATTAATAATTAATAATTATAATTATTACCTTTTTTTCTAACTTTATTTTAATTTTTAATTAAATTTTTATTTTTGTGTAATTTAAAGGAGTCAAAATGTTTAGATAACATAACATAATAGGACATTACAACATATCTTCCATACCAAGCTGAGCTGGAGATTGTTTCTTGGTAGAAAAATGTAATAAAATTATATGTGTATACGTATAAACTTATATATGAAATGACTTTTTTCATGACATCTTTTCTATTTATTTTTAAACAATATATGACAAAGATTTTTAAAAACTCGAGTTTAAGTTGTTTAATCTGTAGAATTTGAGTCCCAAAGGGGGTTTTCAGAATGTTGAATCTATTTATTTATTCAAAATCTTATTTTAAACAACAAAAAATCACATTCTTACTTCAAATTGTATTGTCTATATGTTAGACTATATATATTTGTGTGTGTGTGTGTGTTGGGGGCTATCACATTCTTACTTGAAATTGTATTGTCTCTAAGTTAGACTATATATATAGATATATATATAGATATATATATATATATATATATATATATATATATATATATATATATATATATATATATATATATATATTTGGGTGTGTGGGGTATTAATGAGCTATGATATTGGCCCATGGTAAAGTTTGGGCTAATATCTATGATTTTTGTTTTTTATATTGTAAGTATTGTTGGGTGTGGTTGTTTACCTATTTTCCGCACATTCTCTCCCCAGTTTTGACCTTTTTGTCCTCCAGGTCTATGACTTTATATAACCAAATTCCCTGTTTTCTTACCTTTTTAACCTATTCTACTTTCATGTTACTTTGTTGTATTTTACCAAATAATACGAGGCTTTATTCCTTTTTCTGGCTAACTTGGAGAGTATTGAAGAAGTATTTTGAAGTCCTTCTTTTCAGGTGATGGCTCGCGAGAACAAATCTATACTCGCAACATGGATTACCTGCCAAAAATGGTAGAATGGTTTGTTGTTACACATTAGATGTCGTTAAAGGTTGCTACTACACATTAGATGTTGTTACAAGTTTATTTTACACATTAGATGTTTTTACAGGTTGTTGTTACACCACACGGTGATTCGTCGTCAGAACAATAGTGTTGTCACTAGTAATGTTGCGTCATACCAAACCGGCATTCACTTGATGCTATTGCGCCGAAGCTGGAAAATGTGGGTACTATTCCACATAATAGTTGTGAGTAGTAGGGATTATTTATTTTTGAAGCAACAAGACTGAAGCAGTTTCAATCATAACTGATGGATATTTGTATTTATCAATAGGTTGTAACTACTTTTATTTTCTTATGAGCATGAGAATTTCACAATTCTCATGAGTCATCTGTTTCTAATTTCGAGTTGTAATAACTATAAAATACTTGATTTTTCATGAAAAAGGACATGACATATAGAAGAGTATTGTTACTCTACTTCTGTAATTCTGAGTTTATTTTTAATATCAATCAACATGGTGATGTTGTTACTGTTCTTCAACTGATTCATTAATCACTTTTTTGTTCTTCCTATGCCCTGTCGAGGAGGAAGGGCCCTCCTCTTTGGCAGGGATTGCAGTGATATAGGTAGTGTACATTCTAGTTTATTTAATTGGTTTATTGTTTCTCATTATTGTTGTACAAATCATGGACTACATTGGATGTTGTTTCTATTTATATTAGGTTGTTACAATCAGTTAATCAAAAAAATGGTAGTAACCAGCTGGAGTAGATATTAGTTTGTGTGTGGTGCGCCTTTACTTTGATAGCTATGCATTATGATTTAATTCCATAGAGTGTTTTTAGGTCTACTTCCATGGTTTGATTCAACAATTTAGATCAACGACATCTTTTACAGTTTTATGCATTTTCTTATGCTTGGCTAGAGTGTATCGGCACAGATAGTGCGAACTCCATTGAAAACGACAGGACCTACCCCACGTTGACAATTAATGTTGCAGTCCTAGTCAATTAATATTGATTAAAACAACACTACATTTTGTCATCATTGCTAGGGATGGTAGTTGACGATACAATCAACCAAGTTGTTTGTTTGATATAGAGTGTTCCTAGTCCACAATTGGTGGCTGATAAGGCAAGAGGTAAAAACCTGTGCATCGCTCTAACATACCTGGATAGGCTCACCATTGTGATTACTAGGACACTTAAGACATTTTGATGTTTTGTTAGTGTGCCTGCATCTCTTCAGTCGTTGGGTGGTAAGACAAGAGGTAAGAACCTGGGCATCGCTCTAACATACCTAGGTGAGCTCACCACTATCGAAGACTGAGACACTTAGAGTGTGATTTAATACACATAGGGTCCATGTGTGCACTTGTAGGAATTACAGAGACACTGAAATCACCCATACTCTAATAAGTCACAGGAACAATGGGTAGTAAAAAGGAAAGGAAGGGTAAAGATTTAGGCAGGAAGACATTTATCCAGGAACTAATCTCTGAGGCAGAAAAAGAATAGTCCAGCTCTCAATGGAATGCAAGGAAAATAGGGCTGCAAAAAGCTGTTACTCCCGTAGCGAAATAAGAAACCTTTAATTCCTTCATCTTAGGACTGTAACATTCTAAAGATAGCACTCATAATCCCAAGACTAAGCATTCAATTCACAAGAAAGAAGGGGAAGCTAGTAGTCAGAAGTTGAGGACCGAGGGGCAAGGGGAAACTGAGGGGGAAAATCGGACACCTAAGATGGAAAAGAACATGTTGGTTTATCAATATCCGCGTGAAATGACCAGCCCCAGGGGCATCTGAGGCACTAACCATATCTATAGGGCCATCACAAACATAGCTCGAAGGACATCTACCACAACAAGGGTTAGAAGAATTAGACATGGGGGACATCAATGATAGCAATGCTAAAGCAGACAACATTATCACCACCTTTGAGTTCCCAATTGGAGATATTAGAGGTGAAGCTCCTATGAAAAATATTCCTCTATCATCCTTACCATCCTTTTATGGGATGCCTATGGAATATCCAGATACACTTCTATTTGAGTTTGATGTCTTATGTAGAAGTTATGATTATACAGCAGATGCTCAGAAATTAAAGCTATTTCCAGCTACCTTAAAAGGGGCAACCCTGAGATGGTTCATGGGATTGGGCTTCGCTACTATTTCAATGTGGAATGATACGAAGGAGACGTTCTTTTCAAAGTACTAGGCTATTGGAGGACTAGGGACTTAAGGGAAGAGATATTTAGAACAACATAGAAGGAGGACGAAAGCCTTGAAGATTATGTGGAATGGTTCCACTATAATCTACAGAGATCTAAACACAACGATTTAGACCAGGAAATATAGAGACTATATTCATCAGAGGAATGAGGGATGACTGCCTTGACACCTTGAATCTATTGGGAAAAGGGGATATATTGCAAGAACCATTCACTGAAATCTTAAATCTTTGCCTAAGATGCTCTGAAGGATCGTCCAAAGGAAGGAGTACAATTCGGGATGCCTCTATCCGCATGCAAAAATATGTAGGTGGAGGAGTAACTAGAGCGGAGATGGAGAATTTGTTTGAAAATTTCAAGGCCGATATCCTCAGTACTCTCTCGGCCCAAATTACAATAGCACAGATCAAGAAGACACAAGCAGAAGCTAACACAACCCTGTCCATGTTCTGTCCTACTTGCCAGAAGAAGCATCCTTGCAGGGAATGCGAATTGAATAACATCAGGTTGTGTAATATCTTCGAGTTGGAGCATTCAATAGAGAAATGTCTAGAGCTTCCTAGACTAAAGGCAGTACTCAGAGAGTCAAGTGAAGAGGTGCAATCCTCTTACATCATCACAAGGAGGAGGCCATTACAACTATGACCTCCTAGTATCTCTCAAGACTTTTCCTCTTTCAATACGTGGAAGAATGCATATAATAACCAACAATATCCATGGCAATATTCAACCCCTCCTTCAGCATAGTTTCCTTCACCTTGGAACCAATGGTTTCCATCTCATCCTGTTCAATATCCTCAACCCCAAACATACCCTTGGAACTAGAATTGGAGAGGAAATGCCTAGAATTCAGCTCTGTCTGGACCACCCATGCAACAACAGTTGCAGTTACCTCCTTTCCAAGCTCCTGCTCCTCCACCACCTAAGTGACCCCAACTACCTGTGTAACCTAACCCAAACCCAAACAATAAAGTAGCGTATGGCATAGAGGCTCTGATGACCTCACAGAACTACCTTATTACCCCTATGGGGTTTAATGAAATACAATTGTGATTAGGCACAGTAATTAACCCTAGTCACTCCCATATCATTACAGAGGAGGATTATGAACCATCCAGAGGAGATTTCGGAGGCTCTAAGGTGGCTACTACACCTATAACAACTGATATAGAGGAATTTGTTACATCTATAATAGCCAATTCAGGGAAGGCTGATACACTTGTAACGACATATTCAACTATTGTAACGCAGGACCTCCATATCATCAAAGATTGGCCAAACCTAGGATGACTTCACAGCCTAAATCTGATTTTATTAGGGAGTTGCAAAATTTGTATGTACGAATTACTCTATTGCAAGCCCTTAAAGAAGTACCCATCTATGCTAAGACAGTGAGATAATTGTGCATCAAGAAACCTAGGAGGAAGCCTAAAGACGATGCCACCATACATGTGATGGGAAAGTTATCCGAATTTATGTCTGCTGAGCCTCTCCATACTATGTACAATGATCCAGGAAATACTATGGTCACTATCTACATTCATGATCAACCCATAGCCAACACATTGATCGATCTTGGGGCTGCCATTAATTAATGACAAAGGATCTCTTTATCGCTCTCAGGCTAAGGGACTTAGAGATACTCCTACTGTGCTTGAATTAACAGATAGGTCCCGTGTTAAACTTGAGGGGATGCTATAGGATATAGTGATTATGATAGCTTCCTGGAGATATCTGGCTCATTTTCTTATCTTACAGTCCAAATCTAATTTGGGGGAGCATCCTTTGATCCTATGGAGACCTTGACTAGCCACTGCATACACATTTATAGGCTACAGGATGGGATCCATGGCGATCTCAGATGGCCAGGCAACACAAAACCTTAATCTTTATGCCCCAAGACCAAATATGGATGTCTACAACATTTGGTGGGATGAGTTTGAACTTGAGTTAGATCTTTCCCTGCCACTCCTCACTATGGGGAAAACCTAGTATTTCCAAAATGAGACAGAAGATGATGTCATTAACGGTTTTATTAGTAATTCACTTTCTGTTGCTTCTGTTAAAAATGGAAATGAGGAAGAAGAGGTGGAATATATAGATTTTGAACAAATGAGGATTGCTCCGAATATTGCTAGCAATCCAATTGAGATCAAATCTAGAAGGTTTTTGAATGTTTATCCCAATTTGACTACTGAATAAAACCAACAGCTATTACAATTGTTACAGAAGTATAAAAAGGCTTTTGCATGGGATTATACAGATATGAAAGGGATCCACCCTAATTTATGCCCTCACCATATTTATTTGAGAGATGGCTACAAACCAGTCAGACAGCCACAACACCACATGAACCCTACACTAAAGGATGTGGTGAAATAAGAACTACAAAAACTCCTTAGTGCTAATTTTATTTATCCAATATCTAACAGTCAGTGGTTCTCACCGCTTGTCATTGTTCCTAAAAAGAATGGCAAGTGGAGAGTCTGCTTTGATTACAAAGAATTTAATAAGGCCACTCAAAAGGACCATTTTCCCTTACCATTTATAGATCAGGTCCTCGATACTCTCTCCAAAAAGAAATTCTTTTCATTTTGGATGGATTTAGTGGCTACAGTTAGATACAGATTTCCCCAGAGGACCAGGATAAAATGACCTTTACTTATACTTGGGGAACCTATGCATACAGAGTACTTCCTTTTGGGCTCTCTAATGCATGAGCAACCTTTCAAAGGGCAATACTGGGAATTTTCTCTGACTTATTGAATGACTTCCTAAAAATCGTCATGGATGATTTCACACAATATGGAGATGCTTTTGAAAAAACATTAGTTAATCTGGAAAAGGTACTAGAACGATGTGTACAGACTAATGTTGCCTTGAGCACTGAGAAATGTCACATGATGATGACTGAAGGGATCGTGCTTGGAAACTACATTTTTGCTGATGGAATCAAGGTAGAAACTTTAAAAATAGAGGTAATTCTAAAAATTCCAACCCCCAAAATGCAAAAAGAGGTACGTAGTTTCTTAGGGAATGAAGGGTATTATAGGAGATTTATAGAAAAAATTTCAAAAATAGCATCGCCGTTATTTTCTTACACATGAAGGATGTTGATTTCTTGTGGACAAGTAAGTGTGAGCAGGCCTTCTTAAAACTTAAATGTTGTGTATCAGCAACTCTAGTCTTGCGAGGACCTAATTGGGAACTGTCATTTCACATAACTACGGATGCATTAGATATTGCTACAAGTGTTTTTTTGGGCTAACTGGAGGACAAGAAACCTTATTTTATTTACTACATAAGCAAAAATCTAACCTCGATTGAGCTCAACTACACAGTGACCAAGAAGGAGTTCTTAGCAGTTGCGCATGCCATCAATAAATTCTGACATTACATCACTGGGTATCAAGTATTTGTATAGACTGACCATTCTGCCATTCGTTTTTAAATGAATAAGCCAATTACAAATGGTAGGATTACATGATGGTTCTTGTCGTTACAAGAATTTGATATCACTAGTGTAGATAAGCCTGGAAAAGACATGTAGTAGCTGACTTTCTTTCTAGGCTAACTATTGATTACAGTTGCACTCCCACTGAAGATTCCTTCCTTGATGAATATCTTTATTGTATTTCTACTTACTCACCTTGGTATGCAAATATAGCCAATTATCTTGCTGCATGGAAGTTTCCACAATATTTGTCCTCCAAGGAGAAAAGAAAAATCACACAACAAAGTGCTACATATATCTGGATAGAAGGGAACCTCTACCACACTAGACCATATTTCCAGATCAGATGCTATGTTAGAGAAGATGAGGTATTTGATATCCTTAAATCCTGTCATGAGAAACCCTGTGGAGGACACTTCGTAGACAAACGAATAGGATACAAAGCCCTTTCAACAGGGTATTGCTAGCCAAAAATATTTCAGGATGCCAAGAATTTTGTGAAGGGATGTGATAATTTTCAAAGGACGGGCCAAGCATTGCAATTAGATGAGATGTCGTTACAACCCCAAATCATCCTAGAACCTTTTGAGAAGTGGGCTCTAGATTTTGTAGGACCAATTAATCCTTCATCTAGATAGAGATCCTACATCTTGGTCTGCATTGACTATGTCATAAAATGGGTTGAGACAAAGGCACTAACTAGAGCCACAGAGTAAGTTGTTTCATACCTTTTGTTTGAAGACATCTTTGTTCAGTTTGGCATACCCAGGGAGATAGTCATAGACGCAGGGCCCCAGTTCACATCTCATAAGATCCAGGAGTTGGTCGAGAAATATAAAATCCATCACAAAATCACAAAAACTTATCATCCACAAGAAAATGGCCAAGTAGAAAGCACTAACAAAGTCATTGAGGGGATCCTTACTAAGACTGTGGCCAGTCATTAAAGAAATTGGGCTGACAAACTTCAAGAAGTGTTATGGGCATACAGGACTACATGGAGGAATACCATTGGATTCTCACCATATGAACTTGTGTATGGAAAGAACCCTTTATTCCCCATTGAATTTGAAATCAAGACACTAAGGACAACATTGCAGGTCAATTTGGATTTGGCTACAACACAAAGGCATAGATTGAACCATCTCAATGAATTGGAGGAGAAACAGTTGGTTGCTATCCAAAAAACAGAGATTATCCAACAGCAAAGAGATAAGTGGCATGAGAAATTTATAAATAAGAAGAAGTTCCAGAAAGGATATTTGGCTTTCTTATATGACTCAACGTTTAAAGACTTCAAGCATAAGCTCTACACCAGATGGATATGTCCTAAGGAGGTAGATGCAGTCTTTGACAATGCGACTATAAATTTGGTGACCATTGATAGTGCAAGGACACCATTACTTGCAAATGGTCATCGTTTGTGGTTATACCACAAAAATATCTCATGGGATTCACTTGTCAACGTTGTCACAAATTCAGATCTACAGATTACGGGAATAGGGGAAAGCCACCTTGTGCTGCAAAAAAAATAATTTTTCAAATTAGTGTAATAGCTGAAAATCAACTTCAGTAATCTGGATTTGAAAACCTTTCCTAGGCATAGATAGACACTTTTGTAGCAGCTGAAAACCACCTGGTGGTGGCTGTTACACACTCTATAACAACATTTGTTATTTAAAAGCATATTTTACAATAAGTGCTGTTACATGATATTTTCTTCTTTATATTTTTGTAGAAATTAAAATAATATATATATCAGTTGTCTTGGCTATTACACCTGTAACAGTCAACAAATTTTCAGGAATAAACGAGAAATTTTATTATAATAAGTAGCAGAACATCACCATGATCCTCATCATTAGAATTAAGTTTGTGCGTCTTGCTGCCCGAGCCTGGTTCGTGCATCGCACTGCCCATTACTTTGCCCCACATCACCCAGGTGATGCAGGAGCATCTAACCCCTCCTTAATTAAAGAGGAATCCGAAGCCGAGCGAGGAGGACGTGGACAACAAAACTGAACAAAGGGAAGATCTACTCTTAAATTGATTTAAAATGAGAGATTTAAGTAAGTTTTTGAGTGATTTCAGGAGAGATTTTGTGGATCTTAACTGATTCACGCCTTGTAAATACTTTATAAGCAAGTATGTATGCGTGAGATGGAAGGGAGGAAAATACAATGTAATCGGTGTGGATTATTTGGCTAAGGCTGCAATGCCTTAGATTTAGGCGATTTTTTGTATATAATCGAAACTATATTCTATGTCGATTTCTGGATGTCGAGTTATGGGTTTTTGTAATTTAAATCTATGAGTTAATTTCTATGTTGTGAGCCTGTTGATCGACCATCGATCAGTCATAGGATCGATGGAGATCCAAAATAACGTTTAACTGTTCTGTATGAGTGTTCTGTTGAAAGCGCTGTTGTAAACGTGTGTAGGAATGCTATTACTGGTATTTGACTTTTGAATAAAACCTGTGTTGTGAAATTGACAATCGACATCGATCAGTTCAGGATCGATGGCGATCTAATTATCGTGAGTCTGTTATATGTGATTGTTTATTGAAGACAACGTACAGCGCAAAGGAAGATCCGATTGCAATCTCATTGGAGTTCCGATTGAATCGGGTCGGAGCAACAGAGATTGATCATCGCATCAGATCAACGTTTTACAACTTCTGATTTCCGATTACACCACAACAATTCTGATTTCCGATTGACTCGGATCAGAACTGTGGAATGATATCACATCGGTTTGTTGAAACTGCCGATTGTTGGAGATCGCCGATTAGAGAAATGTGTGAACCATCAGATCAACCAGATCGGGGGTGCAGTCATATGTATAGAATCTCTGTTTTTAAAAGGCGTTCAATCGCTGTGTTTTTAAATGGCGATAAAGGAATCAACGATATTTATAGAGGTGGTTGTATATGTTTTGAAATCAATATATTCCTGTGTATTCGTAATATGTATGGTCGCGGGGTTTTAATTCTTAGCACGTATATTGTATGCTTGCGATGGTTATAATTTACAAGGCTTAAAGCCTAGAACGCTTCCGTCGAGACTTGTGGGCCCATAACCCACAGGCCCAGGTTCGAGATTTTTACATGAAAAGGGATTTTGGGCTTACCCCAAGATTTCTTTTCATCACCAGGTATGTCATCAAAAAGGTAATATTGAATTTGTTTTATCTTGTAATTATGGCAACTTAACATGAATATTGACAACCAAGTACAACTATCATAATTACGCCCGGGGGGCATGAAGCATATGGTGACGTGATCGTCGCATGACTTATGATTATTGGAAGAATCCAACAATTAAGGCATGATGACTTTGTAGTTATTGTTACTTAATGTTGATCCTACCAAAAAGGGTAAGTGTACCGTCGACGAGACCTCCCCATGGTTCACCATTAAAGAAAAATTCATTGTGCAGTACAAACCATGCATGCCAAATCCCAATCTGAAATATTCACCTGCCACCCTACCATTTACCCCTGCTGGAAGCAATGAACCCCCTTTCAGAGTGCTCAGAAAAGTGAAAATAGCAGTGTAGGATGAAACAACTAGATTGTGTGTCGACTACCACAGAGCATTTAAAGGGAAGGATAAGCAGGTGGAATAACACTGAATTGCATAAGTAATGGGAGGAGCAGCAATATGACACAAGTCAGGGTCCACAGAAGCCTTGGAATATTGCCTAGAAGCATGCTAGAGTTTCAAGGATGTAGGTTGGTTAGAATTCTTCAGAGGTTGGAAGGATCAGATGATGATGTTGCCATGCAATTTGGAAATAATTTAGAGATAAACCACACAAAGGTGAGAGGGTTAAAGCTAGAGGTAACAAAAGAGGTGATTTCTAGAGTAACAAGATTGCTAGTAGAAGGGAAGAGATGGTTCAATAGGAAGGTCAATGGCCCCTCACTAAAAGGTGATTTCCTCCAAGAAGAAGAATCCCTCGTAAAGAAGGGCAGAGGAATTGATAGGTTGTCACTCCCCTAGCCATGGGCAGATGTTTCCCTCTACCTCATAAAGTACATTACTTGTGAAGGAAGGGAACAATTTTGCTTAATTATCATTTTCCATTGTTGAACCACCTCCAGCATCAGTAGCTACTCAACCTTCCTTATTTCTTGCTAGGCAACGTTAAGCACATGGCCGCGACTGTGAAAATAGTTTCGCATCTAGAAATGTGTGTTACCAACCATGGCCATATCAAACTCATTATGTTGGATGCTTTGAGCTGACAGGGCAAGAATTAGGAATAATTCATGCAAAAAAGGCCCAAGATCAATTGCAAAAGGAAAACTGAGAGATTTGAGGTAGCTCCATAGGTGAAAAAGGAGTAACCCTAGCCCTCGATCGTAAAGGTCAACAAGAGGTTGGTTGATAAACCAATTGGTGATAGGAGGCCAAAGCAGAGGATAATGGTTAGCAGGCACCCAGAGTCCCCATCCATGTCAAGAAAGAATAAAGATGCAGCAGAGTAGAAGGACAAGGAGCAAGCTCAGCTAGAAGAACATTCTTCACTTGGTAAGAGAAAAACCCAATCCTTGCTGTCAAAAATTGAAATTCTAGAGAAATAAATTAGATAATTGAGGGAACATCTAGCAAAAGGGAAGGCATAGCCAAGAGCCCCAGGGCTAGATACTTTGGCAAAGGTCATGGACAAGGTCATAAGGGGAGAAATCCTAGGCACTTTGTGCATAGCATGTGCTAAGAAGTTAGTGGCAGCAGGATTCAAAGTCTTTGCAATAGACACCACCTCGAGGGAGACTTAAACTAAAATTTGGGAACCTATTACACAAGAACCTATCAATGGCATTTCTGTTATGCAAGAACCAGCAAACGAGACAGCACAATCCATAGGAAGTGATCAAGTAATGAATACATAGTAGCCCTTGGCTGACACTGTTGTTTCATCAGAACCAACAGTGGAGGAGGAAGTCGGCTAAGAGGAGGAAGAGAAAGATAATATCCATGAGCCTACATCAACACTGCTGCTACACAAGAACCAACAGTGAAGACCAAAGCCAATCTTGAGAAAAATGATGTACAAAAGTTTGTGGATAACACTGCTGCTACACAAGAATTAATAGTGAAAATGGAAGCTGACCAGGGAGATAAAGAAACTGTGAAAAATCCACTAATGAAGTTGTTGTTACACAAGAAACAGCAACCGAGGTGGAATAGTTTAACCCTCAAGAGGCTGCTACACCCTTAGTTGACAGTGCATGTGAAAGAATGCCGAGTCCTGATGAAGGATGGCATTCTCAGAGATTGTTGTTGTTGCCAGAGCTGCAAAAGTGGAAGCAGCTACCGCTCCCTCTACAGGAGAGAGTGATTTCACTCGAAATTCATAAAAGAATGATGGATTACCTGAGAGAAAAATGGCTAAAAGAAGAATGAGAAAGAGAAGACGAGGCATGGAGGCAGAAGGAAGTTATAAAGAAAAAGGATGAACAGTTGTATCAACTGCATTGACAGGTCTCAGACCTGATGTTTGATAAGACCAAACTCCATGACATTGCTCTAAACCTGCTAGCATGTAGGTGGTTGTCCCCGTCATATCTTGTGTTCATGTGGGAATGTTACTACTTATTTCAATTAAAGGCAGTTTATGAGAATAGGTCCTATTTGGGTTCTTCAACTTGTACCTTTTTGGAAATTTTTTGCTCCTGTTACTTTGATGACCAAAGCTTGATGTGCACATTTTTCTTGCACAATATCATGTGTGAAAATGTGAGCACAAAGATGGTGGTGACAATCCTCTCCTACATGGGGGACATGCACTTGTAGGCCTTCCTCTCATTCATGAGGAATCAGATTGAGTGGCACATGGCCAAGAAAACAATAGAAACCAATGAGGAAAGAACAACATTGTGGGTTAGGGCTGAACCAGGAATGGCTTACGAACTTTGGCGAGAGTTTAGACTATTCTTGAGCACTCTGGAAATCAGAGAACAATCAACCATCTGTAGAAAAAGAATCATGAGGATTTGCCCCAACCTGTTGACAAATATGAGGATCCAAGCACTAGGCAGATGTATCAAGCGCACGAAGGCCTATAGCATAGAGTTACAGGAAGAGGACCCCTTTGAGTACAGGAACTTTATGGTTGTTGTTACAGGGGTGCCAGAATATACTCGGATTGTACATATGCTAGGAGTGTTTTGGATTGGCCTCAGGTTCAAATTTCCTTTGATATGGTTGCCATTAGATGAGTATCAACCTGATTACCATTTATGTGAGTAGGAAGAGGAATATTGGACACATCAGTTAATGGCCATTCAAGGATTCAGAGTTCCGGGTGATGATACTACTGGTGCCTACAATTTCACAGATTTGCATCGGGGGTACAGTAGAAGGAACTGAGATTCTGCATGGGGACACGCAGTTGCTTCAGTCATGGGGAGATGTTGCGTGTGGTCTTTTACCTATTTTCTGCACATTCTTTCCCCAGTGTTGACCTTTCTGTCCTCTAGGCCTATGACTTTATATGACCAAATTCCTTGTTTTCTTACCTTTTTAACCTATTCTATTGTCACATTCCTTTGTTGTATTTTGCCAAATAATACGAGGCTTTATTCCTTTTTGTTGCTAATTGGGAGAGTATTGAAGAAGTATTTTGATGTCGTTCTTTTCAGGTGATGGCTCTCGAGAACAAAGCTATAGAGGCAACAAGGATTAACGATAGAAAAGGGTAGAACGTATTGTTGTTACACATGTTGTTACATGTTGCTGCTAAACATTAGATGTTATTAAAGGTTTTTGTTACACATTAGATGCTGTTACACATTGGATGATGTTACAGGATGTTGTTACACCACGCATTGATCCATTGTCACACCAACAGTGTTGTCCCCAGTTATGCCGCGTCATCTCGAACCACCATTCACTTGATGTTGTTGCGCTGAAGCTTGAAAATGTGGGTACTATTACATTTAATAGCTGTCAGCAGTGGGGATTTCTTATTTTTGAAGCAACGAGACTCAAGCAATTGCAATCATAACTTATGGATATTTGTATTTAGAAATAGGTTGTAACTACTTTTATTTTTTATCAACATGAGAATCGTGAGATTCACATGAATGATCTATTTCTAATTTCGGGTTGTAATAACCATAAAAGACTTGAATTTTCATGAAATAGGACACAACATATAGAAGAGTACTATCACTCTGCTTCTATAATTCTAAGTTTATTTTTAATATCAATAAGCATGGTGATGCTGTTATTGTTCTTCAACTGATTCGTTAATCACTTTTGTGTTCTTCCTTTGCACTGTTAAGGAGGAAGGGCCCTCCTCTTTGGCAGGGATTGCAGTGATATAGGTAGTGTACATTCTAGTTTAGTTAATTGATTTATGGTTTCTTGTTGTTGTACAAATCATGAACTACTTTCGATGTTGTTTTTAGTTATATTATGTTGTTACACTGAGTTAATCAACAGAATGGTAGTAACCAGCTGGAGTAGATATTAGTTCTTGTGTGGTGCGCCTTTACTTTGACAGCTACAAGTTGTGATTTAATTTTGTAGAGTGTTTTTATGTCTACACGCATGGTTGATTCAACAATTTATATCAACGACATCTTTTATAGTTTTCTTCATTTTCTTATGCTTGGCTAGAGTGTATCGACACAGACGATGTGAACTCCATTGAAAAAACAAGACCTACCCTGGGATGGAAATTAATGTTGCAGTCTCAATCAATTAAGATTGAATTAAAATAGCACTACAAGTATTAAATTTTTATGTGCTTATTAATGAAATTAGTATATGATTACGAAATTATTATTTTAATTTTATAGTAAACAAAGCTTAATATATAGCTATATTTATATCTTATATATATATTCTAACATGATAAAGGATTCAAATATATTCTTATAATTACTTTTTTTAGATTTAGTTAAAAAAATGTTATAAAATTAAATTCAAATAAAATATTTATAAAATATTTTGATCGTGTAATAAGAGATCGTATTTTGGGCACGTTCTATTGATGAGTTGAAGTTAATTTACAAGTTAATACTAGAAATTGCACCAGATTTTGCAAAGGAAACGCTGTAAGGGGTCACTAACTATTATCTTCCTCAACAGAAACATAACTATTATCTTTATCAATTTCTACCGTAACATATTGCTATTTCATCACTAACTATTATCTTTCTCAACAAAAACATAACTATTATCTTTATCATTTTTTACTGTAACATATTGCTATTTTGTCTCATCTAGCTGTAGGGAAGCTTAGTTTTTCCATATATACCTTCCTCTTTCCATTCATTTACAAGACATTCAATCATTTAGTGTGACAATCACACATCTGTACTCCTTCAAACTCCTTTGAATTGCATGCTTTGAAAAAAATAATAATTTCAATAGACTTACACGAAGAGAGAATAAGTTGTCCAGGATCTTGGGTAGAATCTTATTCCACAATGGGGTTTAATTACCCTCTATGAATAAACCTCCAATCTAGAAATATAAGAAAATAACTATTAATTATACATTGAATGAGTTCGAGCTTATAGACCAGAGAGTCAAATAGACATCAAGAATCTAGTTACAAAGAATTTCATAATAGAACGAATATTTATAAAATGAAGTAATTTAAAAATTGGTCGACTTGGTAGACTAAACAAATATGTCATTTAAAACAATAGCAAGAGATATGCCTCGGTATATTCACATAAAAAAAAACTACGTATGAATGTGCAAGTTATAAATGCATATAGGCGGGTGAACTGTAAGGGATTCAACTTAACTCTAAAAAGACTTGATGAAGTTGATAAAACCTTAAGGTCATTGTGTCCATGGGAAAATTTGGACTTCAATACAGTTGGGAAGGTTCCATTTATACACAACTTGATTTTCTAATTCTTCACCCTGTTAGAAAATTTGTGAATTAGACTCAAATCTTTACGAGATGGCACAAGAGGGGTAGCTTGATTTTATAATTCTTTACCCTGTTAGAGAATTTGTGAATTAGACTCAAATATTTATGAGATGGCACAAGAGGGGCAACCTCCCATCATATAATGGCCTACAAGACTACGATGTAATCCCTCTGGTCTTAACACCTTCGAAAGGTTGAGCCCTTGTTGTCCCTTCGGGAAAGTGCCAAATGGTCATGACATATGGGAATCACCAATTTCCAATTGGCTTGACTGAGGTGCCACCTTTATGAGTTTTCCACATTGATGAGTTTTTCATATCACTCTGCCATATGGTTTATTTAGTCCAGATGCTCATTCTACAACCCAATATGAAAGTTTGAGCCCTTGTTGCCCCTTCGGGAAAGTGCCAAATGGTCATGACATATGGGAATCACCAATTTCCAATTGGCTTGATTGAGGTGCCACCTTCATAAGTTTGCCACCTTGATGAGTTTTTGATATCCCTCTGCCATATGGTTTATTGAGTCGATAGGCTCATTCTACAAGCCACTATGAAGGGGACGAGAGGCTCATTCTACAACCCAGTCCGTGTAAATTTGTTCGTTCATTCATCACCTTTTAAAATAAAAATAAAATTAAAAATTATGTTCTAAATAGAAAAATAATGTCCGTTATAATAAAAAAAAATTAAAGCAAAAAAAATATATATGAGTAAGATATTTAAATCTTATAATTTTTAAAACGATTTCAACAACAGATTTAAATATCTGAACATTGATATTTTAAAACTAACCATACAAGCATTAGAACACTCATAATCTATACTCCAAAAACAAATAGTTTTCCATTACAACAATGCATCTTTTACAATTTTAAATTTAATATTAAAATAATATCATTAAAGTTTCGTATTTTGAAGAATAATTGAATTTAATATTTAAAACGTATTTTGCAAAATAATTATATGACAAATGACATACACTCAAATTTCATATGGAATTCAAAAATTTTATAAATAAAAATTGTAGTTTCTTAAAATTAATTTAATTTTTTACATAAATATTTCAATTAAAATTTTTAAAATAATTGAGTGATATTTTTCATATTTATATTACCACTAATACATTATTAAAAAATATTATCAATTATTTTAATGAAACTATAGAAAAACCACCTCACAAAAATTTATAGAAAATAATGCATGAAATTCGATCAGTGTCTTGGAGTAATTGGAGTAAGATTTAGCCGAGACAACTGGATTTTATGTGAAGCAAGAATTGCACTACACCTAACCAACCCTGCACTTACCAAGAAAACTCAATTTTATGTGAAGCAAGAAACGAACTACACCTAACCAACCCTACACAAAGTTTTGGATTTCACTAGAACTTAAGAGTCCTAATTTTAACTTAGTCTATATTTATATCTTATATATATTCTAACACGATAAAGGATTTATATATATTTTTATAATTACCTTTTTTTTTTTTTTTTTTTTCAGATTTAATTAAAAAAATGTTATAAAATTAAATTCAAATAAAATATTTATAAAATATTTTGATCATGTAATAAGAGATCGTATTTTGGGCACATGGTATTGATGAGGTGAAGTTAATTTACAAGTTAATAATATCTATAGTAAAGTTAAATTCATGGTTTAAAATATTGTTATAAACATAACGTAACATTTAACATTTCACTTTGAATATTTTTAATCTACTGTCAACCCTATTTAAAAACCAATCTAATTATTATTATATATAAACCCAATATAAATTTAAAATATAAAGAAGTTTATGAATGCTCAAAAAGGAAAAAGAGGTATGGTAAATAAATAAAACCTTTTTTTTTTATATTCAATCCACAACTACGTTAGATAAATACAATTTCTTTTTGGTGATGATGGTGGTGATGATGATGATGGTGGTTAACGTCCACTAAGACCAAACTTTGGCCTATCAAACCTAAAGAAATGAATTATTTAGTTTGATTTACGATATTATTCCTATGCTCAAAAAGCTTGAGAGAAGCCTCTCGAGTTCACTGTAATTTTGATAATGTAAAAGGCTAGGAAGGCCAGTATTGTAACAAAGACTTTGCAACTTAGATCTAATGTGGTTGTACGCGGGGCACTCTAAGAGGAAGTGATTTTCATCCTCGATGTCCGTATTCTCACAGAGATGGCAAAACCTTTCCATCCATGGTGCTTTAGGAACTTCCCAATGACTCGTTTCACTATTGAGCTCACGAAAGTTCATTCTAATCTTGGCTATATTAGTTTTCTTCTCTGAGCTAGTTAAAATAGAGAGATACTTTTGATCTTCTAGTTTGGGGTTGATGATCTCCTTATAATATCTTAATTTTCTTTTAGCTGCTAAATCTTTCTCACACCACATTTTTTCTTTGAACTTAGAAGTAACAATATTTTTAATGTTATTATTGTTTAGCAATGCAACATTCTCATCGATCTCCAAATGGTTTAACTAGGCCCTGGTGTCTTTATACCAACCTCGTTTCAGCCTTAGGTGGTTTTGGCTGGAATTTAAAGCTAGCTTAAAAAGTCTATGGTCTCCTATGTTATTGAGTTTGTGCTTGTACAACAGAAACCTAGTCATAGCTAGGCTCTCAATAAGGGAAAGACACACTTCTATAAGGAGAATAGGATAGGATGTGCTTCTTTTAATTTTTAGGTTATACATTATAAAACTCTTCTAGATTTGCTCAATATTTCTCGAGGATTCTCTAGAGATGCTACAACCCCAAACCTCACATCCATATAAGATAACCAGAGTAACTAAAGTTTCAAAGAGGAAATCCTTTCTATCCCACATTACAAGGTTTGTCGTTTTACAATTATTTTCAATACCAAAATAAGCTTTCCATCTCCCATTAATCCTTTTCTCAATGCTATAGTTCCAATTGAGCTTGTGATGAATATCAATTCCTAGGTACTTGTAGGAGACACTTGCTCCAAGTTACTATTGTCATACATAAAATTAGCGTAATGACTTTCTTGGATTTGATAATCATAACTTTATATTTACTCCATAAACCTCTTTATATTTTAAAAAAATAAAAAAATAGGTTTTATTTAGGTGAATCCTATGGTCAAAATACCATGGGAAAACTAATTATTAATACGATGGGCCAAATAAAATATGTATAAAATAGGTATGGTAAATAAATAAATATAAAAGAGGTATAAAGAGGTAGGGTAAATAAATAAAAATATGTCAAATAGGATTAGAAATCAACATCTAATTATATAGCAAGCCTGTGGGCCAAATACCATAGTAAATAAAAGACGTATGATAACTAAATATAAATATAAATAAAATAGAGGTATGGTAAATAAATAAAATATCTTTTTATATTCACTCCATAAACCTATTTATACTTACTAACACTCAAATAAGAGGTTCTATTTAGGTAACACATATGGGCCAAATTATTATTAATACCATGCAAAAAATTTAATTAACCCTACTATTAATATTAAAATATTACTATTATTATTATTACTAAATGTACTATTCATATTAATTAATTACGTTATTAATATTATTAAATTTAATAACTTTGTATTAATTCAATATTAAATTTGATATATTATAATATATATCAATATATCATTATATACGTTATCTCTAGATATATATGGGAGGGAAGAACAAAGACATAGAGTGATAGAGGTGGAGAGATACAGTGAGTGACAAGGCAGTGATGGAGATAAACTGAAGGAGAGGGTAGAGGAGCAATAAAAAGAGAGAAAGGGAGAGGAGTGTGAGAGGTAGAGAAAGGTGAGAGAGGGAGAGTGTTAGGGCCTAAAGTTGGCGAGCACCCGAGATAGTAAAAAAACTAATGATCACGGTTAAAGGCATGCATTGCAATGGAAGTGCGATGGGCACCCACGTTCGGTTGAATTGGGTGAGCACTCTATTACGTGTGAAGACTTGACATGACTTTCAATTTTATGCGAACCAGTCATGCCACAAGATTTGCAGCTAAGTCTTGTGATGAGGATGTGCGATGGGAGCGTCCGACAAGTCGGCGCGTCGGGCGACCCATGTTAGGCGTTCGGGCGGGTGCACGCCTGGGCGAGTTGACAAAAGATGCAACAAGTGCACCCATACTTAGCATGACCACATGAATAGTGTGATAGTGGAGAGGGACGGACCGATAAGTGAACAAGTGGTGGCATAGGATGACCCAAGTGACCACACGAGGTAGGGTAGTGAGTTATATTTTATATGGAGGGCCAACATATGAAAATGTGCAGGGCGACATGTGGATTGGTGATGATCCAACCCTTGGTGAAATGAAGGGTCGTGTCCCTTGAAGGTGCCATGACTTTGTGGCATGGATATATATTAGGAAGAGTACGAATCATTTTAAGACATCAAACTCACTCTCAGATACATTGCAGAAATAAGAACAATAATAAGGTTGAGTGAGATAGGTGAAAGGGAGGTTGCAAGCAACAAAGCCGAGTCAGGTCAGTTTGTAACAGGTAGAACCCGGTCAGGTCTGTAGTGCAATAGAGTGACGGTAGGTCGGGTTCAGCGACAACGTGGTGTGTGGGTGATGAACCCATACCGATAGGTAGGCAGAGTTTTATTGTGACAACTTGGGTGGACGGGCATGTTTGTGTGTGCATAGTTTGGTAGGTAACCAAAGTATCAACATGGTGGGTGGTGTATGGTGGGTCACCAAAGTGTAGGCTGCAGGTAATGTGTAGTCAGCAGCATGGCGGTGTGACACGACTATGGATAAAAGTATGGTAATTTGAGCAATCACAGAATGACAACAACATGAGTTGTGCCGAGACATATTTTGGGGTTTCTAAATGTGTAGGTGTGGGCAGAGGTAGTGGTAAGATGCACGAATGTGACAGGGGTTTTCGAATATTGTCTAAGGCTGCAGGCCAATGGTTGGCTACACAAATTAGTTGTAAATTATTGTACACTTGTAAATTTATTGAAGTTGTATTATTATTGACATGGGTAGACATTACAGGAATTTCCCCTCCTAATTATAAGCATGTTATACTTATATGGTTATTGATTTTTATTGCATAATGATGATGAAATATAATTGAAGAAGTTAACTTGATGTTTATTCCGCTCCATGATGGAAGAAACTTATTGGAAAAAATAACTAAGTGTTGTGTTAGGTGTAGTCCATACACTCTAGTATTGGTAAAAAGAAAAAATGTAGTGGTGCCACACCCTCCTATACGTTGTTGCAAAACTACCACCCAGATAGGGGACATGGAGGGAGACACAAAGATGAAGTGGGGATATAGAGGAGGAGAGATGGAGGGAGGTAGTGAGAGGATTTGAGGGCATAGAGAAAGAGAGAGAGAGAGAGCTGGGGGAATAGAGCTGAAGGTAGGAGAGAAAGGAAGAGAGAGGAAGGATGAGAGAGAGGACTTGCAAGAGAGGAGGAGAGAGGGAGGGATAGATAGATGGAGTTGGATGGGGAGAGAGGGAGGCAAGAAGAAAGACATATAGAGTGATAAGTGGAAAGAGACAGAGAGAGGGAGCGACAAGGAAGAGATGGAGAGAGAGTGTGTGTATATTTCAAGGTGAGATAAAGAGACAAAGAAGGAGAGATAGAGAGAAGGGGGGAGAGAAAGAGAGATAAGGAGAGAGGGAGGGATATAGTAACATAGCTGGAGAGGGAGAGAGAGAGAGAGATAGTGATGGGGGAAGAAAGAGGATTTGAGGGAAAAGAGAGAGATAGAGAGAGATAGAGAGAGAGAGTGATGGGGAAGAGAGAGGGAGGTAGGATAGAAAGGAAGAGGAAGGAATAATGAGAGATAAGACTTTAGAGAGAAGGAGAGTGATGGGGGAAGAGAGAGGATTGTAAGGGAGAGAGAGAGAGTGATAGTGGAAGAGAGGGCCAGGTAGGAGAGAAAGGGAGAGAGAGGAAGAACTAGAGATAGGATTTGAGAGAGAGGAGGAGAACGATGGGGAAAGAGAGAGGACTAGAGGGCAGAGAGAAAGAGAGAGAGAGAGAGAGAGAGAGAGAGAGAGAGAGAGGGAGAGAGAGATGCGGGAATAGAAAGGGACATAGGAGAGAAAGGGAGAGAGAGAAAGTACCAGAGAGTAGACTTGAGAGAGAGGAATAGAGAGGGAGGGAGAGAGGATGAGAGAGGGAGGGATAGGGAGATGGATTTGGAGGGGGAGAGAGGGAGAGAAGAAGAAATGCATAAAGAGTGAGAAGTGGAGAGAGACAAGGTGTGACAAGGGAGACATGGAGAGAGATTGTGTATGTTTGGGGTTGAGATAAAAAGACAAAGGAGAGATGGACGGAATTGGGGAGAGAAGTAGGGAAGGATATATTAACAGAGTTGGAGAGAGAGAGAGAGAGAGATAGGGAGAGAGAGAGAGAAAGAGGATGTGAGAGAGTGGAGAGAGGGAGGGAAAGAGAGATGGAGTTGGAGGGGGAGAGAGAGGAAGGTAAGAAGAAAGAAATACAGAGAGAAAGGTGGAGAGAGAGGGGGGCATGATAAGGAAGATGGGGAGAGAGAGAGAGAGAGAGAGAGAGAGAGGGAGATGAGGAGGGAGGGATGGATAGATAGATTGGAGAAAGAGAGTGTATTTTTTGGGGGTGATATAAAAATATAAAGAGAGATAGAAATATATATGGAAAGTGAACAGAGGGAAGAAGAGAGAGTTGGAGAGAGGGAGGGAGGGACATAGAGATTGATAGATATGGAGTGAGAGATCATGTGTTTTTGGGTGGTTGACATAGAGAGACAAAGAAGGAGAGATGAAGGGAAATATAGATATAGATGGAGGGCGGAGAGAGGGAAGAATATTTTTTGTACTAGATGCATTGATTTTAGTGTAGATGGCCATTTCTAATCCTATTTGATTGATTTCCCTAAATGCATTGATTTTAGTGTAGATGTTGATTTATAATGATACTTTATTGCTAGCACTATATGCATTGATTTCAATGTAGATTATTTCTAATCCTATTTGATTTCTTGCACTAAATGCATTGATTTTAATGTAGATGGTGATTTCTAATCCTATTGGTTTACTTACACTAGATGCATTGATTTCAATGTAGATGTTGATTTCTAATAATATTTGATTGCTTGCACTAGATGCATTGATTTCAATGTAGATGATTTCTAATCTTATTTGATTGCTTGCACTAAATGCATTGATTTCAGTGTAGATTGTGATTTCTAACCCTATTTGATTGTTTGCACTAGATGAATTGATTTTAGTGTAGACATTGTTTATAATCTTATTTGCTTCCTTGCACTAGATGCATTGATTTCAGTGTAGATGTTGGTTTATAATCCTATTTTCTTACTTGCACTAGATGCATTTATTTGAGTGTAAATGTTGATTTAAATCTTATTTGATTTCTTGCATTAGATGCATTGATTTCAATGTAAATGTTGTTTTCTAATTTTATTTGATTGCTTGCATTAGATGCATTGATTTGAGTGTAGATGTTGATTTATGATTTGATGTAATTGGATGTATGATGGTACATTAGTTTTAAAGAGATTGAATTAACATTATGCATTGATTTCAATGCAAGTACAAAGTATTATTGACAGTTTGATTTTTGTGTTATAGTAATTCAACCTATTAATATTTGAGAGAAAGAGAGACAAGGTATGTTGTTTAGTACAATAGATCGAGCTAAATATTTAAGTGGTTTACGATTTAACTTGTCATTTTCATATAATCGATATGAAAATATGACAAAAGCCACAAGGGTGATAGTAAGAATAGTAGAAGAAAATAGTTTGAGATTAATCACAATGAAGACTATTCGTAATTGACTGTATTCTTATTATGCACATTTTTTGTCATTCAACACTACACTGCCACTTTACATTCAAAATTTTATTTCATATTTTTTCACCATTAAAGTTATTAGCAATATGTATCATCTTAGCAAACTGAGGTAACTGAGCAAATTTAAAATTAAAATTACCAGATTAATCTGAGACATATTTAGCATATTTAAAATGATTGTATTAATATTAGATGAATTTACATATTATTGATAAAATTAATGATATGTTTGTTATATTTTCTTTGGCTGCACAAGACTGAAACCAACCTAGATCCATCTTAAATCTGGACCTATGAAGCACTGAGAGGGATCAAATTTCTTGAGCTGCAAACCTTTCCTCAAGTTTTGCACTCAAAAAGAGGTTTTCCCCTCGAGAGATTTGAGATCTCTTGACACATGATAGATCTAGAGTTATTTCATCATTTTTCATCATTATTTAAGTTATTAACAATACGTATCATCTCAACAAACTGAGGTAACTAAGAAAATTTAAAATTTATTGACTAGACTAATTTGAGACATATTTAGCATATTTAAAATTATTATATTAATTTTAGATGAATTTACATATTATTGATAAAATTAATCATATGTTTTTTATATTTTCTTTGGTCGCACATGACTGAAACCAGCCTAGATCCATCTTAACTTTGGATTTATCAACCATCGAGAGGGATCAAATTTCTCGAGGTGCAAACATTTCCTCGAGGTGCACCTCGAGAGATTTGATCCCTCTCGACACTTGATAGATCTAGAGTTACGATGGATCTAGGATGGTTATTAATTTAAACCCACATATCAAAATGTTAACAAAATTTCTTACCTTATAGCAACACATTTCCCCTACCACCTTTCTAGAACCAATAACTAATTACACCACCATGTATATTAGAATATCCAAAAACAAATAAGTCACAATATCCTTGCTCCAATGTGTCTAGTGACAAGAAACTATAAAGTGTCTAATTGATCATTAAGGGTTCACTATCTTTGAATAGGGTCCTCAAAAACTCAATGAGTTGTATCCAAGTTCTGGTTAATACTTTCTAATATATAAATTTTGATCATATTTATAGAGAACAAAATTGGACTTCCAATTTGATGTCTAAGAGAGGAATGATGAAAAAGACAAGTAAATTTTCCTTTCCCGCTTATGAATGGGGGAAATGGGTCAACCAAGGTAGTATCAACTACTCTTAGAAGTATATGTGACAATTCTTAAAGTATAAAGGAGCTTAAAAACTATTTTTTGTATGGGTATATATGTAGGGGGAATGAAAAATATGTAAGACACACGAGACTAGAAACCAAATCAAATGTACATTAATAAATCTCCATAAATGATGTGCAATGTGTACATATTAATACATACATCAAATAGTTTAATTAGTTCCCGTGAGTTCTTGGAATCCAATAACTACTCAAATTGACCCAAGGTTAATCTTGAGGATTAGCTATCTAACAGTCCCCCCTTAATCCAAAGGGATATACCAAATTCTAAGAAGGAGAGATCAAAATTTAGAAATGCATCTCAGCCAAGAGTTGAATGTCTCTCAAAAATGGTTTTTAAGGATGACCACAAACCAATATGGGAGAACTCAATGTCTCAACCAACACCAACTTTGTAACCTTCATAGCAGTTCTCAGAACAACCAAAAATGTGGTTTTAAGGTGACCACAAATTCTAGAACTATCACAATAGTTCCTTGAACAATTCCAAACATGGAAGCGCTCAATCAAATTGATCAACTCAACTCTAACTTAGGCTCACTTGACATCTCAAACTCAAACCTCTAGCAGACCATCAACAATTGCCCCCATTGTTGGATATAGGGTGATAAGTACTCTTCATCACTGCAACACTGGTCATCACTCTAGAACATATTCTTCGGTATGACCTGTAAATACTCTTGGCTATTGTCGTCCAATCCCAAGAAGCAATCCATCTGAAATTTACCTTCACTCTTGCAATAGTCTTCTTTCTGGAACATCTATTTGTATGATGATTTCACTTTCCACAATGCTCAGTGCATGGGTGAGGATAAAAACACTGATATTTAACATGTCCAACTTTGTTACACTATTGGCATCTATTAACTTGGTCTGGAAAAACACTGTCAAAAAATCCAGTGCTTCGAAAATGTACTGGTTTAGAAAAATCTAGAGTGTGAAAAGATACATCCAGAATATCCTCGTTATAACCAAAACTGGTTATGTGTTCATTGCTTCTCTTATAACAGTTTTGTTAACGACGGGCTTCACATTTGTATGTGAATGACTTTTGCATATACTTGTCTGAACACGACATTCCACTGCACCCAAATTTTCTCTTCAAATCACTTCATTACTCTGATCATTCTTTAACTGATGATCAGGCTCAAATAAACTATTGCTTTGAACAAGAACAGGTTTAGAATTCTTCTTTCGTAATTCACGGAGTTCATGTCGCTTATACTTGGACTCTAGCTCTAAGAATTCAATGGTTCTTTTAGCATTTTCCAAACATGACTGAATGTTGGAGAGCGTGTCCTTACTCACTTGGATAGTGTTATGAATACTGGATGACATTAAATTTCGTAATACCTACAACAAATCATCAACTTCGGCCATTTTCACAAGCAATCAAATTTGAAAAAGGGGTGTCAGCTACCACTGAAAATGCACCCAATACAAACAAATTTACGATTATTTAACTGGGTGTCAAGTTCAACCGAAAATGCGCCAGTTTACAATGTAATTTTAAAAAAATATCACATTTCTATGAACAAAATGTCATCTTCTTGTGACAACTTTCAGAAAAATATCTTTCAAAGTTGTATCTACAAAGATTTAAACTTGAGACCTTTAATACATCAAATAAATATATAAACTTTGCTAACCAGAAGGCCCTTTGATTTTCTTGTTTTTATAATCATAAGTTAACCAAATTAAACTTTAAAGCTCAAACTTCTTGTAGCTACCTTTGGATTGCAACAACAGTCAAATTCTTGGATTGAGAAGAATATCTTCTAATTAATTTTATGGAAATATGATACTTGTGATAACATTAATACATGTTTCCAAACATCCTTTTACTTAATTTATTATCAAGTCAAGTTTTTATTCGAATACATCAACACAATTACCCTGCCTTCTTTAAGAGCTTGAAAACTTGTGGAAACCATCGAAAATGCATCTTGTCGAAACCATCGAAAACAAAATGAATGAAAAAAATATATATGTGTAGACAGAATTTCCATGTAGTTGGGCTAGAACAAAACCATGCTTGTGAAGATCTGGATCACTTGTAAAACCCCCAGATGCGAGGATAGAACCAGAGTTTAAAACAGTCACTTTCAAATCACCCCCTCATGAAAGATAAAATCAGCGTTTGAAACTGTCACCGTGAAATCACCCCCTCATCACTCTTTTTCCTTTTTTACAGCCACCACAAAAAATTGAAGCATCTAAATCAACAACATAAATTCAAAAATTATGAGAAATATGGGGTGAAGAGTATGGAAATGAGACAATCAAAGCGCAACCGACATTGTTGTGTCCTCTGGACACTGGCACCAGACACCAGTGCTCAAATAATCTCCACACTCCAACCGTGACAGGCAAGGTTCTAGCTTCAAAATTTTGTTTGCCAAACATTCAACATGATTCCAAATGTTGCAGTACTTTTCTTCCCATGTACCAAGCCTCTCATGTTTGTTGGTAATCAAAATATGAGCATGCATGTCTGTATTTCCTCCTTTGTCACATGTGCCCGGGATCAACACAATTCAATCCACAATGTAAGGCTTGAATGTCGTGCTAATGACTTTGTTCAGATCTCTAGTGATTCTGTTCGGATTTGCGGTGAATATAGACCCTAATCGATGGCATAAACAACCATATAAACTTCACAATGAAGCTTGAACATGATATGGTCAAAATACTTCTAGTTAATTCAAATTAGCATGCGTCCTTTGTTAACAAAACTTACAGGGAGGGAGGAGTTCGCATATCAATGAACCTGATTTCACATTACATGACCTCTTTCTTAGATATTAATCTCCTCCACAGTGATTTTACATGGCGCTGATCAGGATTTAAATAGGAATGCAAAAAATTACAGATATAACCATACATACAAAGATGCAACAGAAATAATAATACATTTAATTAATGTAAAATACTGAAATATGCTTACAAACAGAAATGGAAATAAACTAGCTAAGGTGATGGTAGCTTATCTCTAAGAAGAGATGTGGCGGATACATCCCTCTAAACTGTCTTACGATAAGGCTCGAAGGCATATTTATTTTTGAGAAATAATGGAAAAGGCTAAACATCCAAAAACCTAAACCTACGAGATGAAGCTCCAAACTATGGGCCCCGCTTTTGGTTAAATTGGCACATCAACTTCCCAGGGTCGTAACTTTCGAATATGATCTCCGTTTGACGTGCACAATACCTCGTTAGAAAGATATTTCCGAGAAATACAACTTTGGGGAGAGAGAAATTGGTCCACAAACCCATGTTGCTCCGAGGTTTCCAACAAAACATTGTTTAGGGCCTCAAAACGGCTCCGGAAATTCAGGACCTGAAAAATTGCTAAAAATAGTAAACAGTGCTACAATTAACGAAACTGGAAAATTGAAAGAAATAATGGTGGGGCTCCAAATGCAATTGGCGGGTGGCCACCAATATTCACCTGGATCATTCCTCCACCCTTAGGAAGCAATGGTCCCCATTGCATCTAATTCCTCCATGAGATGAGGAAACTTCTACTGAACTTGGTCCTTGATGAGCCACTTGCCCTGGTGAAGGAGTTGGCCTGCTTTGACAACTCGGTATAGTTGGATCTTCTACTAGCAAGTGTGCTTGATATGTCTGTCCATGATTCTATCAGTTGCAGATGGTTCCATGCAATCTGGATTTAACTTTGTGAGCGTGCACTGTTCTACAATGTCAGATGTGTCTAGTAATGGTGGAAAGTATGGCCGAAGGCTGTCCACATTGAACACTGGGTGTAGGCCAAGGAATGGGGGAATGTTGAGCTCAAATGCATTGTCTCCCATAGCCTTGGTAATGGTGTAAGGACCATATCAGAGTGGTTTGAGTTTCGAACATGCTCCGGTAAGGCATTCCTTTTGCAAATGCAACGAGACTTTGTCACCCACCTGAAACTTTTGTGGCACTCGATGTTGATCATGTTGTTTCTTGTACTTGGCATTTAATTTCTCTAGAATGTCGTGGAACTACTAGTGAATATGTTATACGTTCTCAATGAAGTTGTTTACCTTATTTGTTTCGGACTGGACATGAGTCGAATCTATCTGAGTAGCTGCAAAGGGCATGGCCACATCAATGGGACATAGTGGCTGGAATCTTAAGCCCACCTGAAAAAGGTTGTGGCCATTCGAGCTCTCAGGAGCCTGGTTAGAGCTGTGTTGAACATAGGGGAGGCTCTCATCCCACGTGCGTGGATGCTTTGAGTTGTACATGCGTAGAATGTGTGCGATCATCCTATTGACAACCTATGTCTAGCCATCTTTGGGGATGGAAGGTTGTGGAATTAGTGAGTTTGGTGTCTAGCATTGACAAGAGACTAGACCGAATGTATTGAGGAACCTACTATCCTAATCTAAGATGATAGACTATGGGATCCCAAAGTGTACCCACACTCATTCGAAGAAGATTTTAACAGTGGCTTCTGTTGTGATATTCTTCTTGCAGGCTGCCATAATGGCCATCTTTGAGAACCTGTCAACGACCACAAAAACACAATCATTCCCATGCTTAGTAGAAGGAAGGTCCGACAAGTAATCCATGGAGATGGATTCCCAAGGTTGACTAGGGATACGTAGCAATGTATAAAGGCCTTACTTCTTGATGGTCAATTTGGAAATGGTTCAGGCAGTTCATGATTTGATGTAATTCTTGACATCCTATTGAAGATTCAGCCAATAGAAATACTTTTGCAGTACTGCCACCGTTTTCTCGACCCCGAAATGTCCAACATATTGACTGTAGTGTGCTTCCTAAATCATCTTGGTATGATCACTTAAAGGAACAAAAAGGTGATCCAAGTGGCATAACAGGGCATCCTCGAGGTGAAAATATGTAACATGCTGACCCTCCAAGAGTGTCTGGTATGTGTGGGTGAATTCTAGGTCGCTTTTGTAGAGAAGTGGCCAATCATAAGCCTTGTGCCCATAAGAGTTGATCACGGTGGTTAACGCCATGATCGGTGGTCGATTGAGGTAATTTGCAACATTATTAGTGTTGCCCTTCTTATACTTGATATTCAAATGGCACTGTTGCAGGTATGTGGACCACTTCTCATGGCGATCATTCTGCAATTTCCCTTATGTCTGTATGAACTGCAGGGGCCAGTGGTCTGTGTGGATGACTGTTTCCTTCCCCAAAATGTAATTCTTCCATTGTTGGCAAGCCTGCACAATGGAATACATCTCTTTTTCATAAGTGGGATACTTCCAGATTGTGTCTGAAAGTGTCTCACTGTGATATGCCACTGGATGCCCGTGTTGAGAAAGGACTGCCCCAATAGCATAGTCAGAGGCATTTGTCTCAACCTCAAATGGTTGTCGCAAGTCGGGTAATGCGAGCACTGGTGCTGAGCAGAGGCAATGTTTCAACATTGTCAATGCCTTCTATTGAGATTCAGACCAAAAGAATTTTGCTCTCGCTCCTCCCTTGGTGACTTAACTCAACGGCGAAGTGATATGAGAAAATTCCAACATGAACATGTGGTAGAAGTTGGAAAGACCCAGAAAGCTATGAAGTTCTGTCAGAGTGGTTGGAGATGGCCAATCCTGAGTGACTTGGATCTTGGTTGGATCCACATGGACCCCATATTCATGAATAATGTATCCCAAATACTGAACTTGGGTCCTGTCAAAAGTTCATTTTTCCAAATTGGCACATAACGTGTGTTTCCGCAGTGTTTGGAGAACCTCTCAGATGTGGTGGAGGTGCTCTTCCCAACTCTGGTTGAAGATCAGGATGTCATCCAAGTATACCACTACAAATGAGTTGGTGAGTGGTCATAAGTTGTCATCCATTAGCCTCATCAATGTTTCAGGAGCATTCGTCAACCCGGAAGGCATAACCAACCGTTCGAAAAGGCCCTCCTTGGATATGAAGGAAATCTTCCACACATCGGAGGGTTCGATTTGTACCTGGTGATTTCCTAACTTCAAATTGATGTTGTTGAAATATTTTCCCCCTTCAGTTGGTCTAGGATGTCATCAATCCGTGGGATCGGGTACCTATTACAGACAATGATTTTGTTGAGCGCCTGATAGTCAATACAGAGTCTCCAAGTCCCATCCTTCTTCTATACCAACACGATCGGGCTCCCAGAGGGCAATGAACTTGGACGGATGTGACCTTTCTGCAACAGCACCTGAATCTGCCTCCTGATTTCATCATTCTCCAGAATGGAGAATTGATAGATTGGTCCATTGGGCAATGGCACACCTAGGGTTAGATCGATGGAGTGCTTGACCTGACAGTGCAGAGGAACCCCTACAGGGGAGATGAAGATGTCCTCTTACTCCTCCATGACCTTGTCCATCTGTAGTTTTCATGTGGAAGGGCCCTATTTGGAGGTTGTGGCCACTGTCTCCTTCTTTCCTTGAGGGCGAATCATCAGGTAAACAAATTTCCTAGTTTTGTAATTGAGGTTACTGTGTTTTTTTGTAGTAACCAAAGAGATGGTGGTAGGAGGTGCTACCTTTGGTATCCTGTACAACTTATTTCCCAAAGTAACAATAATAGCACGAGGCCTTGATTCATACACAACATGTCGCCTCCACAAGTATGGTTGGCCTAATAATACATCACAAACATCAAGGGGAGCAACATCACACAATACCTCATACATGAAGGGCTTGATGTTGTATGGAAGGTGACCCTACTGGCTCACGTGAAGATCTCATCCTTGGTGAAGCCACCCAATGGTGTATGGTTATGGATGTGATGTGGTCGGTAAGCCCAGCCGCTTCACGACCTCTACCGAAATGAGGTTCTTTTGCCTCCCACTATTGATAATGAATTGTATCAAGGAGCCCCTTACCCACATCTGGGAGTGGAAGAGGTGCTCCTCCTCGTCTGGATCTTCGTGTTCCTCCTTCTGGATCTTCGTGGTGGCAACGGTGGCATTGGGCTCTGCATCTATAATCCAATTCCCTTTGTCATTCCCCTTGTAGGGTTCTAACTCAGAGTCTGAGCATGCATCTAATTCTAGAACCTTTAGCTCAGACACAAGTGACTGCTTGGCCTGACACTCACTTGTGTTGTGAGTGGAGCTCTTATGGAACTCACATCACTTTCCCATGTTATTTTTCGGCTTGACGTCGTTGTTATTTGCTTGCAACTTTGGTGGGTTGTCATGGGTCACCCCACCTTGGCTTTGTCCTTTGTTCTGCAGTTTGGGGGCACCTTTCCATTGCTTCAGATTCGCAGATTGTGTTATGAAACCAACTCACAAAAATATAGAAAAGATAGATCAACGCCTTAGAAATAAGCCTCTCCGAGGGGGCAACCTTCTTTACATTACACAAATGAACAATTCTTGGATGATTCAAATGACAAAACCTCCTTTCTATATATAGGAGTCTAAGGGGTCACAATATAAGCAAGCAAACCTAGCAATAATAATATAAAGGCACAAAAATAAAACTAGATGGATTCTATGGGCACAATAATAACAATATGGGGACAATAGGGGCACACCAATAACAATAAGGGATACAACGACAATAATAATGGGGGAATCACTAGTATTATAGGGACCTAACATGCCCCTCTCCCTCAAAAAAGTGTTGTCCTCAATGCTTGAGTAGTTTTAGATGCTTCTATATAAAATTCTCATCCTCCCATGTGGAATCTTCAACGAGTAAGTTCTTCCACTTGATGAGATACTCTGAAATTGATCGATTTCATAACTGTCGACTTCTTGTTTCTTTGACTTCTTCAGGTTCCAATATGATTTTTCCTTCCTCATCAAATTCTGGCAATATTGTTTGAACTGGAAGCTTGTCACCTATAACCTTCTTTAAGAATGAAACATGGAAAATTGTGTGCACTCGAGAAGATGCAGGAAGCTCCAATTTGTATGCCATAGTACCTATCTTTTGCAACACCTTGTATGGACCATAATACTTTGGTGATAATTTATTATCCTTCTTAGCTTGCTTGAGGGACATTTGTTTATATGGTTGTAGCTGTAGGAATACCTAATCACCTACAATAAAACTTATTTCTCTTTGATGTTGATCTGCCTTCTGTTTCATTCTATTTTGCACTAAGGTGAGGTTATCCTTTAAGATTTGGAGAACTTGTTGTTGATGCTCGATGTCATCTTCCACTGCTTGAACTTTAGAATTTTCTCTTAAATATGATGTGATGGATGGTGGATGATATCCATAAAGTGCCATAAAAGGGGTCATTTTTGTTGCAGTATGAAAGGAAGTGTTATACCACCATTCAGCCATAGGCAACCATTTGACCCATTATGTCTGTCTATCAGATACAAAGCAACAAAGATATCCTTCCAAACATTTGTTACCTATTTCAATTTGCCCATCAGATTGAGGATGATAACATGAGCTATGAGCTAACTGAGCACGACGACAAAAAAGTAATTCTGTCCAAAATTTTCTAGTGAAAATGGGATCTCTGTCACTTACAATAATATTTGGGTTTCCATGTAGCTTTTCAATTGTTTCCATAAATGCAGTAGAAACTGTACTCGCTTTAAATGGATGAGATAATGCACAAAAGTGTGCATACTTGGTAAGTCTGTAAACTACCACCATGATAACACTCTTTCCTTTAGACATGGGTAAACCTGTGATAAAATCCATTGAAACCTCATCCGAACGTTGGCTTGGAATGGATAAAGGTTGTAAAAGTCATGGGGCTTAATTGTTTCAACTTTATTTTGTTGGCAAACCAAACATTCTGCCACAAACTTTTGAATATCCTATTTAAGGCCATCCCAAAAAAATCCTTCTTAACCCTGTGGTAGGTTTTTAGAAATCTTGAGTGTCCTCCTAAGGGAGAGGTGTGCAATTCCCTAATAATCTTTTGTTTGAGTTGGGAACTCTTACATAGGTAAAAACGATCCTTGTACCATAACGAATCATTTTTCCAACTAGATATATAAGATGTACTCAGATCTTCTTGTATCTTTTGAATGAGTTCCCACACTTCCTAGTCATTCTTTCGTTAATCCCTTGCTTCGTTTATCAAATCTGGTTGGATAATAGAAATCGCGCAAAGAAATGCTTCCACATCCTCATCCTTTCTTAAGAGTGCGCCTGCCACAACATTTCTCTTCCCTTTTTTGTAGACGATTTCAAAGTCATAACCCAACATCTTTGTGACCCATTTTTGTTGTTCTTCTAAAGGTAATCTTTGTTCTAAAAAGTATTTAAGACTATCATGACTTGTTTTTACCTTGAAGTGTCTTCCCATTAGGTAGGGTCACCATTTCTTAATTGCATGTAGTATTGCCAGCATTTCCTTCTCATAAATAGCTTTGTGTAAATATTTTCCTTTGATTGGACGACTTCTGAAAGCAATTGGTCTTTCTTCTTGCATTAAAAGATCACCAATTCCATTTCCTGAGGCATCACATTCCACAATAAAGGTTTTTGTGAAGTTTGGTGTAGCTAAGACTGATGCTTAGCACATTACCTCTTTAAGATGTTCAAAGGCCTTCGTTGCTTCTGAAGTTCATGAAAATGCATCTTTCTTCAATAATGTTACATTAGAGGTGCTACTATTCTCCCATAATTCTTAACAAACTTGTGATAATACCCTGTCAACCCAAGAAATCCTCGTAGATGTTTTATGGATGTGGGTATTTTCCATTCCTTAATGGTTTTAATTTTGCTAGGGTCTACCTTAACACCTTCATGAGATACAATATGACCCAAATATTCCACCTCTTGTACTCCAAAGAAACATTTGGAGATTTTTGCATATAATTGTTTCTCGTACAATAGTTTGAGCACCATGTAAACATGTTGGACATAATTCTTCCAAGACGTGTTGTAGATTAGTATATCATCAAAAAATACTAACACAAATTTTCTAAGGAAGGGTTTGAAAATGGAATTCATCAAACTTTGAAATGTAGAAGGTGCATTAGTAAGGCCAAAAGGCATGACCAAAAATTCATAATGACCCTCATGAGTTATAAATGTTGTTTTTAGAATGTCTTCAATCTTCATTTGATTTGATGATATCCTGAACGAAGAACCAACTTGACGAAGTAAATTGATCCATGCAATTCATCCAATAATTCATGAATCATTGGAATGGGAAATTTATCTTTAATGGTGAGCTTGTTGAGCTCCCTATAATCCGGACACATGCGCCATGATCCATCCTTCTTGTGAATCAATACTACTAGAGTAAAGAAAGAACTTTGACTAGGTTGATTTGTACCAGCCTCTAGAATTTCTGCAACCATACATTCAATTTCACTCTTTTGGACATAGGGATATCTATAAGTTTTGATGTTTGGAGGAACACTTTCTGGAATCAAATTAATAGCATGATAATGATCACAAATAGGTGGGAGGCCTTTGGGAGTCTCAAATACCTTGGAATGATTGTCCAAGACTTTTTGGAAATCTGGAGAAATGGATGATTTCTATGTGGGAACCTCTAGTGACATAATTGTGAAATTATGCCTCATTTTTCTTTCTTCAGAAGCTTTTTCATTCCATTAGAGTTGATTATCTTTCCCGATTTCCCTACGATACCCGTTAATTTAACTTCCTTTCCTTCTGAAGAGAATTTCATGAAAAGTTCTTGAAAATTAAAATCTATTGTACCCAAGGATTGTAGCCATTGGACTCCTAGTACAACATCAACACCACCCATTGGAATGGAAAGCATTGGGCTATTCAATACATATTCTCACATGGATAGCTTGATATTATGGCACTTTACTGAGCAATTTATGGTTCTTCCACTTGCAACCATCACTTGACACTATGGTGCTGGATATAGGAAGCAATTCAATTCCTTGGCTATCTTACAATGAATAAAATTATGTGTACTTCTCGAATCAATCAACACTATTACCTTTTTCTTCTTGATATGCCCTTCTATCTTGATATTTTGAGGAGTGGTAATTCTAGCCAAGGCATTACAAGATATGGTCAGATTCATTTCTTCTTTTTCAAAGGTTTGTTGTTGGTGTATATCCTCTTCTTTTGACGTTTCTTGTTCCTTTTCTTCCTCCTCTTCACAATCTATGTAAAATAATTTCTTCTCGGCACACTTATGACTTTTAGTGTATTTGCTATCACAACTGTAACAAAGCTCTTTTCCTCTTTCTTCTTCTAATTGTTGTGGTGTTAGCATAGTAGGTTGCAGATAGCCAGGGGTAGTAACACTTCCATCTTTATGATTGTGAGTGCTAGGCTTCCTTGTTGCCATAATTTTGCTTTTCATTTTTCTTGCCAAACTAAATGCCTTCTCCAATGAATCTGGTTCCCAAAGGTAAAGCTCATGTTGGATGTTATATTTTAAAGTCCCCATGAACACATCAATCCTATGCTCCTATGGAATATCTTTTACCCTTATATTCAATTTTTGGAATTCCTGAATGTGCTCCATCATTGAACCCTTTTGGTTGAGATTTATCAATTGGCTAAAAAAAGTGTTGCTTTCTGTATCCTCATAATGTGCTATCATTTCATCCGTAAAAATAGCCCAAGTGACAACTTTTTTACGAGAGCAAAGCCATCGATACCATACAAACTAATTTGGTTCCAAATATAAAGTTGCAATGCATACCTTTTGTGTGTTTTGCACATTATGGAGATCGAAAAATTTCTCCAACTGTAGTATCCATGTTCCGGGATCCTTAGCATCAAACTTCCTCATATCGATCTTTGGAACATGGTGGTTCTTCAATCCAATGTTAGAGTCTATGAAATCATGATTAACATTTATTTTGTTCTCATCATGAATTCCCTTTACTACCCTTTCATCATTACTAAGCATTTCTTGTAGAAATATTGTCAAATCTGTGTTCAAATCTATCTTCAAGTCTTCTATGTTTGTCTTCAAATCTGTCTTCAAATCGTCCATCTTAGCTTCCACACCATTCATCTTAGCTTCTACACCTTTCTTTAAACCATCCATATTAGCTTCCATGCCTTTCTTTAAACCATCCATGTTAGCTTCTACGTATTTCTCTAAACCATCCATCTTAGATTCTGTTACTTTTTGTGTGAGTGACATTTGTTGCACATGGTCTTCTAATTTTGATATATCATATTGCATTTCTTCCTCTTCTTCATGAGTCATGCTAGAGCTTTCAGGTTGCTTACTAGGTGTTTCCATTTTCTTTCTTTGGGGTATCAATTACCGATAATAATGCTTCACTATGCCCTTTGAATTCCTTCAAACTAATTTTTCAAACCAAGCTTATGCAAAATAATTAAAAAAAAAATTGCACACCTTTTTTTCACTTTGTAGGAGCTTGATATTGAATCTGATGTATTTCTGTAATTTTAGATCTCCAAGATCTGAAATTTCTTCTTGCAGTAACCCTCTGAGTAATATTTCTAACTCCGCAAGTCTGATCAAGATTGGATTCTCTAATGAAGAGTTATGTGAAATCTCCCACGACGACATGAGTATATACTTGTTTTGTAGAGAGAACTTGTACAATGTTCTGTGGGTCATTGTTTCAACCTTAGGATCTAAAAATGGTACCCAAAAAACTACAGTCTATTATCTTTCTGTAACTTTTTACGAAAATTCAAACTGATGCTCAAAGAGAACGTTATGATGATTTTCCCAAAGTAACCTATTTGGAATGTAATTCGGGGGTCTTCCAAAACCCTAAATTCCTTAGATTATATCTCCGAAAATATGGCAGTTCAGGATTTGAAATTCGGAACTGCGGTTCAAACCAATTTCTTCTCAAATGGGTTTTTGTTTTAGCTTCTAAAACTTTCTAGCAAAAGAGTTATAGTGCAAATTCTATGATGCCCTGTTTTAGATGAAATTCTGGAGCTTGCAAAAACCCTAATTTCCTCATATCATATCTTCGAAAATATAGTGAGACAAGATATGAAATTCGGACTCGAGGTTCACCGAGATATCTTCTCAAATTGGTTTTGTTTTTAGATTCTAAAACATCACAGAAAGAAAGTTAGAGTGAAAATGCCACGATGATATGTTTGGAGCAGCAAAACCTAGAATCCAAAGCTATGATACCAAATGTTATGAAACCAGCTCACAAAAAGATAGAAAAGATAGATCAACGCCTTAAAAATAAGCCTCTTAGAGGGGTAAACCTACTTTACATTACACAAATGAAAAATTCTTGGATGATTCAAATGACAAAACATCCTTTCTATATATAAGAGTTTAAGGGATCACAATATAACCAGACTGACCCAACAATAGTAATATAAAGGCACAAAAATAACAATAGATGGATTCTATGGGCACAATAATAACAATATGGGGACAATAGCGGCACAACAATAACAATAAGGGATACAACAATAATAGTAATGGGGGAATCACTAGTATTATAGGGACCTAACAGATCCAAAATCTCACTTCTTCTGTTTAAACTTTTTCTCGATCCTGACAACATATCGGTATGTTGTGCCAAACGAGGACAAGTTAAGGAATTCTATTTCGTCCTCAATGTATCTGTGCAGGCAGCCACAGTATTTGAGTACCAAATGCTGCTCCAAATCCTTGATACCCTACTTTATGTGAAGGGTATGGAAAATATTGGTAAACTCTCGCACATCTTGGTCCCTTCCCTACTGCAGTGTGATCCACTTTATGTATTGATCCTCATAGCTTTTGACAGGGTAACACTGCTCCTTGGTGGCAGCCCAGAATGAATTCCAAGTGGGTGCGGTTGAAAACAGTGAGGCCGTACTATCATCCTTCTTCTCGCAGTAGGTTTCCCACTAGTCCTTGACGTGGGGAGCGGCTTTGAGAAGAGGGAAAGTAATCTTTCCCCGGCCGGAAAAATCATGAACAAAAAAATACCCTTCTAGCAAATTTAACCATTTATCTATGGTATCTTCATCTACCTCACCCTAAAATATGGGAATGTCAAAGTTAAATTGTACCTTAAATGGTGTGGCGCCTCAAGAGTAGCTGCTGGAAGTAGATGTGTCACCCTTGGGTAGCCGCTGAAGGATTTGGGAAATGTTGTCCATCATTGTGTTCCTTTGTCACTCGAGGGCTTCTTCGAGCAAGATTTTGATAAGATCTCATGCCCCATCGTCCTTCTTTTCGTCCACCATGTGAGGTCGTCGGGATATGAGAGGCTAGTTTTGCAAAAGTTCGACTAGTTCAAGCCCTAACTCCTTATATCCTGACCTCGTTGGGGACATGCAAAGAAAGACAGAGAAAGAGCAGACCGATCTAACACCACTGATCCAGATTTAAATAGGAACGCCACAAATTACAGATATTACCATACATGCAGAGATGCAGGAAAAATAATACTTCATTTCATTACTGTAAAATACTGAAAGATGCTTACAAACAGAAATGGAAATAAATTAGCTAGGGCGATGGTATTCTATCTCTGAGAAGAGATGTGGCAGCTACATGCCTCTAAACTGTCTTAAAATGAGGCTCGAAGGCCTATTTATTGTTGAGAAATAATTGAAAGCCCTAAACATCCAAAAACCTAACCTTAGGAGATGAAGCGGCAAACTATGGGCCCCATTCTGGGTAAATTGGTACACCAACTTTCCGAGGTCGTAACTTTGGCATATGATCTCCATTTGACGTGCACAATACCTCGTGAGAAAAATCTATCCGAGGACTACAACTTTGGTAAGAGCAACAATTGATTGTGGCCCAATGTTGCTCCCATTTTTCCCCAAAAAATGTCGTTTAGGACCTCAAAACGGCTCCAGAGGTTCAGGACCCAAAAAACTGCTAAAAATAGTAAACTCTGCTACAATTAAGGAAACTGAAAAACTGAAAAAACAAAGGTGGGGGTCCAAATGAAATTGGCAAGTGGCCACCAGTATCCACCTAGTTCAAACGCACTCACATCTATTTTTTTTTAAATGAAAATACATCAAAAACATTCATCAATGCACAAATGATGACAATGAACAAGCAACAGATTCTTGGTTTTTCATCCCAAGATGAGAACAAAATCCAGTGGCTTTACTATGCTTTGCCCATCGGACAACATATGCAACGTATCAGCGTATTCCAACTTATTCTTACAAGTACGTCGTATTCATCCTCCAACAAAATCTTCTTTAACATCACCAAAAAAGATAATTACTATCGCAGAGGTTCTTGAATTGATTATAAAGCATATGCAATGGTTGGACAATTGAATTTAACAAAATGTCAAGATATATTTATGCTCTTGTGAAGGTAGGGCAGGCAATGTTTCTGCTTTAGAAAGACATGTCGTTGATCTCTATGTTGAAAACAAGAGAGGTTCTGATTTTCGACCAATGTGGCAAGGGCCTGACGCCACATAGGCCCTCTATCGTTCACTAACCGTGCAATATTTACATGACGTAAAACTTAGTAACTCAGTAATTCTTACTCTCGCTTTCTCCTTACATTTGACCGGGTACAAAGAAGGGACGTTGATCTCTAGGTTGAAAACAAGAGAGGTTCTGATTTTCGACCAATGTGGCAAGGGCCTGACGCCACATAGGCCCTCTATCGTTCACTAACCGTGCAATATTTACATGACGTAAAACTTAGTAATTCTTACTCTCGCTTTCTCCTTACATTTGACCGGGTACAAAGAAGGGACGTTGTGCACGGGCGTTTCTAGAAGCAGGGTGAGGTGAGCCATGACGGTTTCATGCCACCCATTAAATCTGCAATTTCACTTATTGGCAACAAAATATCTATGATCCTTAGGGATTCAAATTATCAGCCACTGCTTCTAGGTTATCATCCAAACACAATAACATTATTCCTCACAAAGAGCAACCAGAATAATCAATCAACATGAAATGAATGCCTTTGTTGCACAAAGAGCAACCAGAATAATCAATCAACACGAAATGAATACCTTTGTTGCATGCTGTAGGACACACACCACCATGTGGAGAATGCTCCTAATCGCCATTGAGGAAGAAACCCTCTCTTTTGTTGTCTCTTTCTTCATGAAGGCGCACATACAACTTCAAATCTACTCTCGAGCAAATGCCCAGAATGGCCACAAAACCAGTGGCTCAAGTTAATTTACAAGCGGATAAACTTCGAGCTCTCATACCACTGTAAGAAACATGAGACTGGAAATCTCCATAAATGATGTACAATGTGTACATATTAATAAATACAGGAAACAATTGCAGTAGTTAGTGGGAATTTTTGGACTCCATTAACTACCCAAGCTGACTCAGATTAAAGGTTTGCTTCTTGAGGAATTTTTTTCACTAAACATTTAAATAGACACTCGTGTATCAAGAATCATAAAATACAGAAATGGGAAATACTAAAGTGAAGCTGTGAAAGGATGCTCTCTTTTTTGTATTTAATATAAAGAAATGGCATTTTTTTCTACCGGGAAAAAACAGGGTCCTATGATGATGGAGGATCCTACACAATGATCATATTTCAATGCAACCTCGATAGCACTTAGGATTTTCTCACTCTGTATATTCAATTCTGGTAATAGTAACCAACTCCTCGAATGATAAGGAGGACAAGCAATTGTAAAGTGCGGTTATTGATGATTAAGGGTTCAGTCATGGAATCGGCACCTTTGACGATGGTTGGGTCCTGCACAGTGATCGTATTTCAATGCAACCTCGGTAGCACTTGGGATTTTCTCCCTTTATATATTCAATTCTGGTAATCATTTCTAAGAAGGCGTTAACTATATTTCACAATATTCGTTAAAGCATATCTTTAGTTCGGTCCATTTCAATTAATCGATTTGCAGTCGTCAAAAAGCGTAAGGAACGGTCCAAAATTGGGCTAGGTCATCACGGGACCCACGTATTGTCCACAAATTCTTTGTTTAATCTCCAAGTTGGAGAAGGATCTGATACGCTGTGGACTTTCTGATACACGGATCCCAACAATTGTATATAAATTCTTGGTTATATCTCTCATGAGGGAAATTGGGTTTCACATGAGAAAGAAGGCATAAGCTTGTTTGGCCTATCTGATTAGAGTGATAAGCATAGCTTTCTTCCCCACGAAACCAGCAATTATACAACTCTGTCTCAACTGTTTGGTATTTTGGACTTTCGCCTCAGATTCGTTTTCAATTGGAGTGAAAGAATGAGGCAGCTTTGAAATGGTTTCGACGCAAATTTTTTAGATATGCTGAGCGCCGAACTCTGCACGATTTGATCTTTTTATAGTCGTGGCTGTAACCCAGATTGATAAGGGGAGAATGGTTTGAGAGTCCTTGAGCGATACGCTACATGAGATGGACCTGTCATACGAATTTCCACAAGCGGAGATGAGTGAAAGCAGGATGGTTATTCTTCTTGCTTTGCTCTGCTCATTCATAACTCTAGTGGGTCTTGCTTCAGTTGTTCCGTGGGACTATATTTGGAGGTCATGCCACAGTCATATGGCCACCAGAATGGCTAATACTGGGATGACAGAGGAGTCCATAGAGGCGCTTCCATCAATCATCTATGGTAAATCGATCCAACAGCTTCCGGGGATATCCATTGCAACGGATTGCCCGATCTGCTTGGTGGACTTCGTGGAAGGTGAAGGTGTAAGAGTGTTACCAAGCTGCAACCATGGCTTCCACGTGGAATGTATAGACAAATGGCTTCATTCTCACTCTTCTTGTCCTACATGTAGACGTTGTCTTCGTCATTATCGCTATAAAAAACTTGCCAACTACACACGTCGCAGCAAAGCAAACGCCCATGAAGGGCAGCTTCACCAGCCAAGAACAACTCAGGAGTATCAAGTAATCATTGACGTTGAGTCTGGAATTAAGCAATCGATATGTACTTGACCAGATACTCCAAAAGGAATGAATACGGCCATTAACAAAATGTTTGGAATAGACGAGATTGTATGCATGGAAAACCTGTGATGAGTTCAAAGTGTTCATTAAAACAGGCCTATTATTAGGTGCACTGTAAAGAGATGAAAGTTGTGAAGACTCTTCCTTGATGCAGACTTGTATCACTGGATTATTTGAAAATATATATATACACTGTGCTTTTAAATGTCATAAAACACCCTCACTGATATGAAGCATTTGTATTTGACCTCCAGTGATTTCTGTTGGATCAGGTGCACAGCAAAACTAAATTAAACACACAGCAGAAGCACATATAACACAGTATTTAACGTGGTTCACCCAACCAATCTGGGCTACGTCCACCAAACATAGGCATCAGGAATATATTAATCAAATCAGGAGATTACATCATGAAAGCCTCACAAAACTCTCACACTCTCTCAGCAAATCATCCGAATGACTGCCTATTATATAGCATAGAGAATCTAACAGCCTCATAACTCCCTCACATCAAATATAGGAGGCATTAACTCCCTCCCAACAACCTGGAGCTAATCTAGGAACTGTATCCCTATTGTTGTCATCCTTCAGAGATTTTTGCCTATTTGACTAAAACAGAAAATCTCAACAATCTCCACCTTGACAACAATTCGCCTGATGCCCTGTTATTATTATTTTATCTTTTCTGCAAGCCAAGAGAAGCCAAACACCAGCGTAGCTTCTCCAACAAAACTGGTTTCGTGAACAAGTCTGCACAGTTCTCCTTTGTATGCACCTTTTCAAGAGAAACTCCCCTTTCAGTGATAACCTGTCTTACAAAATGATATTTGATTGGAATATGCTTTGACTTACTATGATAGGCCGGATTCTTAGCCAAATGTATTGCACTTTGACTGTCACAAAGTAACCTGATGTTATCCTGTAACCTACCAAACTCACCAAGCAAACCTTTCAACCAAACCGCCTCTTTGCAAGCATGAGAAGCAGCAATGTATTATGCTTCAGTAGTGGATAAAGCAACAATATTCTGTAGCTTTGACATCCAGCGTATAGCTCCACCTGCAAGAGTAAAGACATACCCTGAAGTTGACCTTCTCTTATCCAAGTCACCTGCAAAATCGGAATCAACATATCCGCAAACAAATTCACTACTCTTATTGTAAGAAATACAATAACTACTTGTGCCTCTCAAGTACCGAAGCACCCATTTCACTGCTGACCAGTGTTCTTTACCCGGATTTGCCATGTACCTGCTGACAACCCCAACTGCATGAGAAATATCTGGTCGCGTACACACCATCGCATACATCAAACATCCTACTACATTGGCATAAGGAATTCGAGACATATAATCCTTTTCTTCATCTGTATTAGGACATAAACTCGAAGAAAGCTTAAAATGGGAAGCTAAAGGGATCGACACAGGCTTCACATTGTTCATACCAAACCTCAAAAGTATTTTCTCAACATACTTCTATTGTGATAGCCACAACTTACCATTGCTCCTGTCTCTGAAAATCTCCATGCCCAAAATCTGTCTTGCTGCTTCTAGATCTTTCATATCAAACATCCTTGCCATCTGAGTCTTTAACCTGTTGATTTCTTCAATGCTTTTGCTTGCTAAAAGCATATCATCAACATACAACACTAAGATAATGAACATGCCATTATTTAACTGCTTAAAATAAACACAATGATCATATTCACTTCTTACATATTTCTGACTCAACATGAAAGAATCAAACTTCTTATACCACTGTCGAGGCGACTGCTTCAGGCCATATAATGACTTCTTGAGCCTGCAGACAAATTTCGCATTGCGATACTGAACAAACCCTCCCGGTTGTTCCATATATATTTCCTCATCTAAATCACCATGTAGAAATGCAGTCTTAACATCTAACTGCTGCAACTCCAAATCAAACAAAGCCACTAATGCTAACACAACTCTAATTGAAACAATTTTAACCACTGGTGAAAAAATCTCATGAAAGTCTATGCCAGCTTTCTGAGAAAACCCTTTTGCAACCAGCCGAGCTTTGTACCTGTCTTCCGTATCATTCACACCCCATTTCAGCTTGAAGACCCACTTGCATCCCACAGTTTTCCTGCCTTTGGGAAGTTCAACCAGATCCCACGTACCATTCTTACCTAAGGCCATCATTTCTTCCTTCATGGCTGCTTTCCATTTGTCACTATTTGAACCTTCTACAGCTTTTTGATAACACAAAGGTTCATCATCATTAGCGATCAAAGCAACTGAATCATCATACCTTCTCGGACGGCGTTTGATCCTTGTAGATCTCTTTAAGAATGTTTCTGGTGCTTCCACAACTGGCTGTCTTTCAACTGTAGGAATTTCTTCATGATCGCCATCTGAGACCTGTTCATGTCCTCCATCTAAACCCTGTTCATAATTTGATTCTGAAACCTGTTCATGACTAGAATCTGAACTATGGTCGTTATGACTATCATTAGAAATGCTGTCAAACTGAATATGTTGGAAATCAGATACATCATCCTGTTTCAATCTTCTATCTACATCTAACTGTACAAGAGAGGATTCATTAAACCTTACATCTCTGTTGATGATGATTTTGCGGGTAGTAGGATCCCACAATCTATATCCCTTCGTTCCATCACCATACCCAACAAAGATATACCTTTTAGACTTTGGATCTAATTTAGTTCGCTGATGTTTAGGCACTAGAGCATATGCATCACAACCAAACACTCTGAGTTTAGAATAATCACAAGGGTGTTCTGTCCATACCTCTTGCGGAACCTTGCAGTCTATTGCCGTTGATGGAGATCGGTTTATCACATAACAAGTAGTTGCCAATGCTTCTGTCCACAACTCCTTCGGCAACCCGACGTTACTCAGCATACACCTTGCTCTCTCTAGAAGAGTCCTGTTCATGCGTTCAGCAACTCCATTCTGCTGAGGAGTATAAACTGTGGTCTTATGTCTCACGATCCCTGCATCCTTGCAATAGCTGTCAAACTCCTTGGAGGAAAACTCACCACCATTGTCAGTTCTTAAACATTTTATAGTTCTACCAATGCTGTTTTCTACCAATGCTCTAAACTGCTTGAAAACTGTAAAAACATCAGACTTCTTTTTCAACATGAAGACCCAAACTTTCCGAGAAAAGTCATCAATGAATGATACAAAATAAGACGAACCACCATATGACGGTGTAGGAGCTGGACCCCAAACATCTGAATGAATATAATCAAGTATCCCTTTACGAGTATGTTTGCCTGTTTTAAACTTTTGTTTACTTTGTTTACCAAACAGACAATGTTTATACAAATCCAATTTTCCAGATCTTAGATTAGGAAGTAACTTTCGGTCAGCCAAAATTTTCAATCCTCTTTCGCTCATATGCCCCAATCTTTGATGCCATAAGTGAATGGAACTACTGTCATGTTCAGACACAGACACATGATCTGACCCAGTTCTACCTTCTAACTGAAATAGATTTCCTACTTTCTTAGCTTTCATCACTAGTAAGATACCTTTATAGATTTTCATAACTCCACCTTGAATTACAGTTTTATATCCATTTGAATCAAGTGCTCCTAATGAAATCAAATTTTTCCTTAAATCTGGTACATGCCTCACATCAGTTAATATTCTAGTTGTCCCATCAAACATTTGTAGTTGTATGCTCCCAATCCCAACAATATTACATGTTACATCATTACCCATGTACACAACACCATCATTAATTGATTTATATTCCTTAAACCATTCTTTATGGATACACATGTGGTTTGATGCCCCGGAATCTAACAACCAATGTTGACCATGATTTGACATATTAACTGACAATACTTCATCACTCATACCTGAACCAGATACTGAACCTGTATCTGTGGTGTTGGCTTCCTTCTTTTCTGTCGAAGAGCCTTCTTTAGCAGCCTGCTTTCACTTCCAGCAATCCTTTTTCAGATGTCCAGCCTTGCCACAATGCCAGCACTTCACCTTGGGCTTCTTTCCTTTGGATTTTGAACGAGAGTCGCTATGCTTTCCCCCGGAGTGTCTCTCTCGTGAGTGACCTCTGGCCATCATTACCTCTGATGTCGAGGTGTCTGCATTCGACCTCTTCCTCGTCTCCTCAGCCAACAAGGCTCCAACAACATCGTCAAACTCAAGGATATCTGATGTACTAAGGGCACTTTGAGTTTTCGCCATTTGTATCAACAAAAAACACAATAATCTCCAATATCCAACCAGCAGTTAAAAACAAACAAACTGCTTATGCCTTTGTTTTTACACAACCAAAAAACTGCCTATGCCTTTGTTTTTAAAACAAAAAACTGCCCTTTTGCATTTCACATACATATATCTGCCTATGCTTTAAATAAAAAACAAAATTTTTCTTTCATTGTCACTGCGCAGCATAAATCCAGATTGCAGATTATAAAAACAAAATATGCATCACAATGCTCTCCTCTGCGCGCATTCTTTTATGAAATGCAGGCAACACAAAATGCGCACTTCACAAAAAAATGTTCTTGTTTGTATCCCACTCTAGTATTATAACGCAGCCTATTGCCAATGTAAATATTGTGCTACAGGAGCTTTAATGCTACCAAATCTCAATGGACATTTGATTGTTTATATATTTAATGAGAACTTATGTCAACAACAGTCACCATGGTTATTTAACAAATTCCCGTTTCTGGACACACTGCTCTATTCCTGGACAAATGATCAGCTGCGCTATTTCACTCAAATTACAATCCTCGTTTTCAACTCAACCAGGCACAGGGAGACGGCTCGAGTTGGACTGCCGACTACTACCATCGCGTTTCCTGCCACAATGCTGGTGGCTGATCCCGACTCCCCATATGCAGCCCCAAGGATTTTATTCACCGTTGAAATATGTCCACAGAACTGTCAACGCAAACCGGTTTGGAAAACAAAACTTTATTGCAATACTGTCTGTTCTACACACGGACCAGCGATAAAAACGCACCAGCAATTTTATAGAATACGCACCAGCAATGCTTCATTAAATCAGGCTTCACTCATTTGAATTTTTACCAACACGCAGTGTTATATATAACCACACCGGTTTCAAAACATCATATCCACGCACCAATTTCAATTTAATACCCACTTACTTTTAAAAGACCCACGCTGGTTTTGAAAACTAATTCACACCGTTTTCAATTATGTATCGATGTGTGGGAATGCGCATACCTTTTGGGTTCAACGTATAGGCTTAAGATATAAGAATCCACTGCAGCATATCACTGCTGCCCACGCATATCCATTACAAGGTAGTCCGCTGCACCATATCACTGCTGCCCATACAACAAGTGATGTTCTTCCTCCACGCAGGTAACCAGCTCCACGCAATCTCCAGCACGCACCAGCGCTCGGCTCCACTCGAACAGTAACCAAACCGGCGGCTGCCTCCAGCACGTATTTCAACTTGCCTCCAACATGCTCTGATACCAATTGTTGGATCAGGTGCACAGCAAAACTAAATTAAACACACAGCAGAAGCACATATAACACAATATTTAACGTGGTTCACCCAACCAATTTGGGCTACGTCCACCAAACATAGGCATCAGGAATATATTAATCAAATCAGGAGATTACACCATGAAAGCCTCACAAAACTCTTACACTCTCTCAGCAAATCATCCGAATGACTGCCTGTTATATAGCATAGAGAATCTAACAGCCTCATAACTCCTTCACATCAAATATAGGAGGCATTAACTCCCTCCCAACAACCTGGAGCTAATCTAGGAACTGTATCCCTATTGTTGTCATCCTTCAGAGATTTTTGCCTATTTGACTAAAACAGAAAATCTCAACAATTTCCCTGAGATATCCCGTGTTTGTGTGTTTCTCTGGTTATTTTTACATGGTATTCAATCGAAATACCTTACACTAAACTGTAAAGTTTGCTTTTGAACCAAGATTACAAAGGTTGTACATGTTTGTGGAAATCTTAGGACTCTTAATTTCATTCATATTAAAATGATGAATTTACATTTCGTATTACTTCAAGTTTTCTTTTGAAACAAGATTACAAAGGTTGTACATGTTTGTGGAAATCTTAAGACTCTTAATTTCATTCATATTAAAATGATGCATTTACATTTCGTATATATACTTCAAGAGTGTATTTAGGTATTATCCTAATCAAGCAGCAGCAGCTTTAGACTAAGAGTTAACATGAAGATAAAACTCATAAAAAGACACTGTACACTTTGTCATCAACATTTTCCTGAGATTCTGTTACTCTCAAAGGAATAAAGACCTCAATTTTTTCTCGGTGATCTAGGTTCGTTCTTGTCAAACTTGTGAGGTAAGCGTAGAGGAAAAATTATTTTGTAGTCACTACACTTGGGGAGTCGCTTAAGCCCCACAGACCATTTTTATTGTTGGTGATTTCCAATCCTAGAACACAGTATTTTGATATTTCCATATGCTCAATGGATACAACTCAAGAAAAGTTAACACATTTAAATAGGGTTCCCCAATTTTGGGCTGTAATTGAGGGATGCGTGGTGAGCATTTTATGTACAAATTTGATTTTAAACACTATTAGAACTATATATTAATGCATACATTATTTACAATGGGGCATTTATATATCTAATCAGTATTCTTGAAGCATCTCATAACTATTATTATCTATTGTTTTCTTTGATGGAGAAATTTGATGTCACACAATTTGATGCTTGGGACACACTTTGGGCCTGCATACTTGATATGATATGGCTTATACAATGCTTTTGACGAAAACATACGAGAATCATGTACTAGCTTTTAATTTTGTTTTATGTTATTTATATAGTTGTCGGTTGGTGGAGAATTTTTTATGCGACACAATTTGGTCCTTCATATTTTAATATGAAAATCATGTACCTTCAATTAAGGAGAATTTTTTTTATGGGAGACAATCTGTTGATCCATCCTTAATTTGGAGAATCATGTAGCTGTTATTTATAGTTCTCCGTTGACGAAGAATCTTTGATGGGACCTATTTTGGTGCATCATACTTAATATGGTTCATGCATCATTTTACCAAAAACATATTATAAATTTGTAGTTTTCAACCTTGTGTTATCTTTTTCACGATGTGCTTTATCGTCGTTTTAGTCTTTTCAATCAATTGATTTCATGACGAGGCTTGAGTAGTGGAAGTGTCGCTGGAGAGGCTTTCAAAGTGGAACATAGTATCTTCGGGTCTCTCTTTATTCAATATATTATATTCGAGTGCCGCAAGGCTACCTCTAGAGCCTTTCAAAGCGGAACGAAGTCTTTGTTGAGGGTCTTCGCAAGCTTTGCTGAATATAATATCATAAAATAAAATGAAAAAATATTACTCGTGTTTAATTGCTTGATTCTTGAGATAGCATCATTAACAAAATCGCATGGGTTGTGGTAGTGGAAATGTAAGATTTTCGTCCATATAAGAATAATACATGGCATTGAATTTTATCAATACACTTAAATGAGTTATTTTAGCATGATTTTATTATTATTATTATTAATTTGATATATGGGGAACTGAATTTTGAATCTTATAATTTATATAATATTTTTAAATAATGAGATTTTAGGTAGAATTATTTTTTATAAGATTTTTTTGTTTTGTTTTTTGGTTAATAAATTAATTTTTCTATATTAATTTAGAAATAACTTTCACTGACTTCCATAATCCAAACCATACCAATAACATAACTTCAAAATTTTGATATTATCTCTATTATTCCTAATCTGGTAATCAGATAACATAAAACAATAAAAAAAAAAACTACATAATCAACCTTCCAAGACTATCACAAATGTCTAAATTACAAAACAGAAATCAATTGAATCCAACATATTCAGTCAACTATGTGGAGCGTGCAATAGGTGGTTGTGGATAGCCACCGGTGTCAATGAAGCAAGATCAATTCCGATGAGCTTCTAAGTTCATATTCACATCCATTTTCCCCTGAAGCTCAATAAATGCATGTGCGTACTCGCCACATGAGGATTTCGATGTGCCAATACATTCATTATTATCAGCATATATGGAGAAGTCGTGGTCCTAGTAGAGTTACCTACATCAAGGATTCATTCTTTCGCTACAGGCTCAGCATTTGCAGCAATAGCAAAATGACACGCCTGTCGGACATGTTTTTGAATATCAACAATTGCTTTGTGAACTACTTATGGAACAATTGGCCTATACCTCTCTATAGGTGTTGCGACAAAGAGTTGAGAATGGGTGACACGCAAAGTACGGGTTGTAAATAAGGGCGTGCAAGGCTAGCCTCTTTGGCTTTTTGATGTGGGATTGGTCAAACTACTACGAACCATAGTTGAAAATGGAAATGAAGTAAGGGATGATAAGGTAAGAAGGACGGGGTGAGATGAGGGAAAACATACCAGAAAAGAGGCGGCAAGAGTAGAGAGAGCCTCTTTGTCTTTTTTGATGTGGGATTGGTCAAACTACTATGAATCATAGTTGAAAATGGAAATGAAGTAAGGGATGATAAGGTAAGAAGGACGGGTGAGATGAGGGAAAACATACCAGAAAAGAGGCGGCAAGAGTAGAGAGATACCCATAGACATTAGAGAAAATTGAGGAGGTGGAGGTAAGAAAGCTTCCAATTAACGCAAGACCAAGAAAAGGAATGGATAAGAAGAATCTAAACAAATGAACAAGAGAAAACCAAGAAAACAAAGAAGGTACCAAATCCTTATGTGAATTGCAATGTAACAGAAATAAAAGACCAAACCTTAGGGATGATGCTCTATATGAAGGAGAAATTCACAACAATAATGAATGTCTCTGGTTGTACACATGTATCCCTTAGATTACTACCTGAAATTGCATGCTTTCCCTGAATCCACTGTGAGATACCATAGTTTCCACACATGGGAAGAAGACCCCATGGCTCGGAAGTTTTAAGTGAATTGCAACTCCGTTGACATGGTGCGCAACAACCCTCCAACCATTGTGCTATATGATGGCTCCAAATATTCCCATCCTTGGAGATAATTAAATCTCTTGTTGAAATGATAATTTCCAACTGCAGCGTCCTTCAACAAAACCGCCATCTATTCCCTGCTATGACTGTTCTCTTCCCTCTGCGATGCGATTTTGATCGCATATCGCACATTATCTTGTTGCGACCATATGTTTTCTGCGGATTACGATACTGCGATGCGACTCAATCGCAAATCGTGTATCGCATTATATGTTTTTTAAGGTTTTGCTTCTATGACTGCCAATTGCAATTCTGCGATGCGATTCGAGCGCAAAATGCAAATTGCACCAATATAATAGTGTTCCATTTTTCCTTCCGTAGATTGTGATTCTGCGATGCGATCCAATTGAAGTCAATGGTTGAGTACAGGCCTGCACCAAATGAATTTGACGTGAATTAAAAGTTTCATTTACCGCCAGTTTTGTCAGTAAGACAGTAAATGTAATTTACTGTGGGTTGGTAAACGTTGATAAGATTTTAATTTTATTGTTTGTTATTATTCACGGGAGTATGGTATAGTTAATATGTATTGCTATGTGTTTCAAGTGTAGAGTGTGTGAAGAATGCTGTAGCGAATATGAAATTTTACACAACAGTGTAAATGTAACTTTCGGTAAATAATGCACAGTAGTGCAGAGAATGTTTTGTTTTGAAATGCACAACAGTGCCGATTTTATTTTTCTGAAAAGATTGAGTAAAGCTAAAAACAGTATCTGAAACAGTTCTGATGGTGAAATCCCTCTGTGAGAGAGGAAGACTCTTTTGTAACAACAGTCTTATTAATGAATAGAAACCTGTTGGTGTGTGAAAACTCTGTCCTCTGCAAATAATTTTTTAGCTTTCCACTGTGTTAAAGATCCTGTGTTTAAAACAGAGCATCCTTGTTCTGTTCAAGCTATTTTGTTTTGGAATTTATCAGAAAATTCCCAACAGTGGTATCAGAGCTGGTCCAGGCTCTTTGAAGGTGTCAAAGAAGCTGAAGGAAGGATTCTTACTGCAGCAACTTCTCTAGCAGTGTGAAGACTCAGGCAAAAGAATCCAAGGTATTCCTCAAGCCAGTTATTTAAATACTTGACTGTATATTTGAAGCATAGTTTAGAGTGCAAGAATGGCCAGCACTAGCACCAGCACCAGCATGGGTATTTTTAATACTCAGCTCCCACAGTTTAATGGGAAAAACTATGACTATTGGGCAATAACCATGAGAGCCCTGTTTGCCTCACAAGACTTATGGGAAATAGTTGAAGATGGTTTTAAAGAACCAGCAGATGAAAATGAGTTTAATAATCTAACTCGGGCAGAGAAAGATCTGTTGAAGAGTTATAAGAAGAAGGATTCAAAGGCCCTTGTATTTTTGTATCAAGCAGTGGACCAAAGTGTGTTTCCAAGGATAGCAGCAGCTAAGACATCCAAAGAAGCATGGCAAACCCTCAAGAAAGCTTATCAAGGCATGGAGAAATTGAAGAAAACAAAACTACAGTTGCTGAGGAGAGATTTTGAGAACCTGTGCATGAAGGAGTCAAACAATATTGACTTATTCTTCACAGATGTGATTGGTTTGGTCACACAAATAAAGACTCATGGAGAAACTCTTGAAGAAAGGAGGATTGTGGAGAAACTATTGAGGAGCCTACCCTCAAGGTTCCATGTGATTGTCACCACCATAGAAGAGACAAAGGATATCTCAAACTTTTGAGTTGATGAACTTCATGCATCACTCATAACACATGAGCAGAGGTTGAGTAGAAATGAAAACTCATCTCTAGAGCAAGCCTTCAAGACCCAGATGTCTTTTGGAAGAGGAAGAGGTCAAGGCAGAGGAAACAAGAGAGGAAGAGGCAGAAGCTAAAACATAGGTGGAAGGAAGAGTCCAGCAAATGCTCAAGGAAGAGGTAGCAATCCGAATCTGAACCAAGGCCAAGGCAGCAGTCAACCAAGTGGACAATATCATGCTCAAGGACAAAGGTATGAAAAATCCAATGTCCAATGTTATTACTATAAAAAATATGGGCATTATGCCAATGAATGTAGGAAGAAGCAGCATGATATGAATAATAGATCTAGTGCAAATATCACTAGAGAAAATATTAGCCAAGATAATGTATTGTTAGCTTGTAATTTGGCTGAAACAAACAGTGAAGATATATGGTTTCTAGATTCTGGTTGTAGCAACCATATGCCAGGAAATATAGCTTTGTTTATGTTTTAGATCAAAGTGTGCAGTCACAAGTCACACTTGGGACTGATAGTAAAGTTTCTGTTATGGGTAAAGGAGAAGTTAAAATATTTACAAAGCAAGGTGAAAAGAAAACCATATCAGATGTCTATTATGTTCCAGGAATGAGATGTAACCTCTTAAGTATTGGAAAACTTGTTTAAAAGGGTTACAATGTTTTCTTTGTAAATGCTATATGCACCATCATGGATAGAGCACCCAGCAAAAGATGCATCGCTGAAGTGAAGATGATGAGGAAGAGGACGTTCTCTCTCAGAATAAGGGCAGATTTGAAAAACAAAGAAGTAATTGCAGCAGTTACCCAAGAGGCTCTCCAAAGCATACCAAAAGATGAAAATTGGTTGTGGCATTTGAGATTTGGACATCTCAACTTTGGAGGTCTTAACTTGTTGAGTAGAAAAGGAATGGTAAGAGGATTACCATTGATAGAGAAACCGGACAGCCTTTGTGAAGGTTGTATATTGGGAAAACAACATAGAGAAAGTTTTCCATCAGGGAAAAGCATCAGGGCAAAAGCACCCTTAGAAATTGTCCACTCAGATTTATGTGGACCAATGCAAGCTCCATCACTTGCAGGTAGCCAATATTTTCTAACATTCATTGATGATTTTACTAGGAAAACTTGGGTTTATTTCCTAAAGAACAAAAGTGAAGTGTTTGAAAAATTTCAAAATTTCAAAGCACCTGTGGAAAATCAAAGTGGGTTGCGCATCAAAGTTTTGAGAACTGACAAAGAAGGTGAGTATATCTCCAATGAATTCCTACGGTTTTGTAGAGAAAATGGAATTCACAAACAATTTACCACAAGGTACACCCCGCAGCAAAATGGAGTTGCTGAAAAGAAGAACATAACAATCATGGATATGGCGAGGAGCATGCTAAATGCAAAGAATTTTCCAAATGATTATTGGGCTGAAGCTGTACACTGTGCAGTATATATTTTGAATAGATGCCCAACAAAAGAAGTGATGAACAAAGTGCTGGAAGAAGCATGGAGTGGGAGAAAGCAAGGAGTCACCCAAATGAAAATTTTTGGATGTGTGGCTTATGCACACATTCCAAATCAGCTAAGGAGGAAGTTGGAAAAGAAATGGGAGAAATGTATTTTCATTGGATACAGTGAGGAATCCAAAGCTTACAGGTTGTATATCCCATCTACCAAGAAGTTTTTTGTGAGCAGAGATGTTCAATTCATTGAGGAGGAAGCTTGGGATGGAAGCATAGAGAAAACAGTTAATGTTAAAAACTGTTTGTCTCATGATGAAAATGATGAAGAGTTGGCTGAAATACATCGCCAAATAGCACCACCAACATGAGGACAGCAAGAGACACCGTTGAGGAGAAATGAGAGTGCTTCTCCAAGCACACCACAAGGAGGAAATTCAAGTGCGTCCTCAAGCACTTGCACACCAAATGAAAGAGGTAAGAAATTCAGAAATTTAAGTGACATTTATGATGAAGGAATGAATTCCTTGTTTGCTTTGTATTGTCATGTTGATGACCCTATGCATTTCGAAGATGCAATTAAAGATAAGAAATGTATAGAAGCTATGAATGAGGAGATGAATGCCATAGAAAGAAACAAGACATGGGATTTGGTTGAGCTACCAAAAGATAAAGAAGTCATTGGAGTTAAATGGGTCTATAAGACCAAGAGTAATGTTGAAGGCAAGATAGAAAGGCACAAGGCAAGACTTATTGTCAAGGGATACAAGCAGCAGTGTGGGAGAGACTATGAGGATACTTTCGCACCGGTTGCAAGAATGGAAACCGTGAGACTAATGCTGTCCATAGCAGCACAAAACAAGTGGAAAATTTACCAAATGGACATGAAGTCAGCATTCTTGAATGGAGTATTAATGGAAGAGGTTTACATTGAACAACCTACAGGCTATGAAAAGAAAGGCCAAGAACACAAAGTGTGCATATTGAAGAAAGCTCTTTATGGGCTGAAGCAAGCACCAAGAGCATGGTACAATAGGATATTTTCCTATCTATTGGAAAATGAATTTGCAAAGTGTGAGGGAGAACCCACCGTTTACATCAAAGAAAAGGATGGTAAAATATTAATTGTAGTGTTGTACGTTGATGATGTGATTCTTACAAGTAATGATGACTACCTCATTAAAAATTTCAAATTAGTCATGAAAGAAGAATTTGAGATGACTGACATGGGTTTGCTGAAATACTTCTTAGGGATAGAAGTAGATCAAAATGAAAATGGAATTTTTATTTCGCATGAAAAATATGTAAATGAAGTGTTGGGCAGATTTAATATGCAGGACAGCAAGGAAGCAATCACTCCCATAGTAATGGGTTTAAAACTCAGCAAAGAGGACAGCAGCAAGGATTTTGATCCTAGTTTGTACAAGAGCATAGTTAGCAGCCTAATGTATTTAACTACAACTGGGCTGAACATAATGTTTTCTATTAGTTTAATTTCCAGATTCATGGAGAGGCCAAAAGAAGCACATTGGCAGGTAGCAAAAAAGATTCTAAGGTATGTCAAGGGTACAAAAAGATTTGGCATTTTGTATACTTTTTCAGAAAGTTCAGACTTCGTTGGATACACCGATAGCGATTGGGCTGGAAGTGTGGATGATCGGAAAAGCACATCCAGTTACGTTTTTCACATGGGTTTAGGAGCCATTTCATGGGCTTCCAAGAGACAACCAATTGTGGCATTGTCTACAGCAGAAGCAGAGTACGTGGCAGCTACAGCAGCAACGTGTCAAGCGGTTTGGATGAGAAGGATACTAAGGAGCCTATGCCAAGAGCAAGCAAAAGCAACGATTATTTTTTGTGACAATAGCTCAGCTATTTCCCTGTCCAAGAATTTCGTGTTTCACAAACGAACGAAACACATTGATACAAGGTTTCACTACATCAGAGAATTGGTGAACAATGGAGAAATTGTTTTACAACATTGCAGCACTCAGGAACAGGTTGCGGACATTCTGACCAAGCCTTTGGGACAGAAAAGTTTTGAGTATTTGAGGAAATGTCTGGGTATGACTGATAACCCAGCAGTTGAAATTAAAGGGGAGTGTTGAAATGATAATTTCCAACTGCAGCGTCATTCAACAAAACCGCCATCTATTCCCCGCTATGACCGTTCTCTTCCCTCTGCGATGCGATTTTGATCGCATATCGCACATTATCCTGTTGCGCCCATATGTTTTCCGCGGATTACGATACTGCGATGCGACTTAATCGCAAATCGCATATCGCATTATATGTGTTTTAAGGTTTTGCTTCTATGACTGCCGATTGCGATTCTGCGATGCGATTCGATCACAAATCGCAAATCGCACCAATATAATAGTGTTCCATTTTTCCTTCCGCAGATTATGATTCTGCGATGCGATCTAATTGAAGTCAACGGTTGAGTATAGGCCTGCACCAAATGAATTTGACGTGAATTAAAAGTTTCATTTACCGCCAGTTTTGTCAGTAAGACAGTAAATGTAATTTACTGCGGGTTGGTAAACATTGGTAAGATTTTAATTTTATTGTTTTTTATTATTCACGGGAGTATGGTATAGTTAATATGTATTGCTATGTTTTTCAAGTGTAGAGTGTGTGAAGAATGCTGTAGCGAATATGAAATTTTACACAACAGTGTAAATGTAACTTTCGGTAAGTAATGCAGAACAGTGCAGAGAATGTTTTGTTTTGAAATGCACAGTGGTGTCGATTTTATTTTTCTGAAAAGACAGAGTAAAGTTAAAAACGGTATCTGAAACAGTTCTGATGGTGAAATCCCTCTGTGAGAGAGGAAGACACTTTTGTAACAACGGACTTATTAATGAATAGAAACATGTTGGTGTGTGAAAACTCTGTCCTCTGCAAATAAATTTTTAGCTTTCTGCTGTGTTAAAGATCCTGTGTTTAAAACAGAGCATCCTTGTTCTATTCAAGCTATTTTGTTTTGGAATTTATCAGAAAATTCCCAACATCTATGAGCTATCGGGTGTGTGAATGCCGACACAGGTGTAACTTCCTTTGCATTTGCATGAACACAGGAGTTGCCACTTCAAACTTGTAGTTGGGACGATCTTCATGAAAGTGGGGTGGCCGTGCTGGCTTGTGGCCCCTCATTAAACCACATTTCCACAATCTTCAGTTCTTGGCTAATCCAATACGCACTCTTAATGGGAAATTTAATTCTTAAACTTTAATTATGTAAGAAATATAAAAAGATATGGTAATAATACTAATATTTTTTACTTTAAGTGACCTAGCTTAAGTGTGCCTAGTGAAGCATGTTTTTGGTTCAAAACTAGAGATGTGACTACTTTAGCAATCAAATCTTTGCATAGAATGGAATCGTAATATAAAAAAATATGGTAATAATACTAGTATTTTTTACTTAGTGACCTAGTTTAAGTGTGCCTAGTGATTGGAAGCATTTTTTGGTTCAAAACTAGAGATTTGACTACTTTAGCAATCAAATCTTTGCATAGAATGGAATCCTATACACCAATTTGATGCACACTTTAAAATTTAGATTTATATTAATTGCTCAAATTTACAAACACTATTAAATCATAATAATACAATAATATTTGTTAATCTAGATTGATAGCGAAATAAAGAAGTAATTTTGGATGTGTTACTATGAATGACAAGGGCATCTACGATTTTCCACTAGAGAAGTCAACATGGAGAAGCTTTTACAATTTCAACATTCTAGCGTTTTGGAAACTTTCCTTTATAGAAGTAATGAATGATAGGTCAATTTTGGTTTCACTGTTGATGTGATTTCAAAATATGGTGCCTCACACTTCACCAATTTTGCACATGCACACAGTAATAAACTCACATTACAAACAACTTAACATGTAAATTTGATACATCGATAAATTTATGTTATGAATTGTTGAAATGAGGTTGTTGAAATGAGGTTGGAGAATTGATATTAGTGTACTTGATAATGCAACCATATATTTTATAGACATACCTTGTGCTTGAAATGATCAGAGAAGTACACTAAGATTGGAAGTGGGAGAGAGATGTTGCTTTTTGCAGCATGGAAACTTACAGTCATCAATTTTCTCCTTCCTAAAATTATTTCTCATGTTGGGACTCCCTGTTATGAAATTCCAATTACACATGGACAAAAAAAATTATTTGATTTTATTTTTCTAGGATGTTGAGATGATATGTTCTATTTATGAGGAACTATTAATTCAAAAGAGAGGAAATAATTAATAATTGTTATGACGAATGAATCATGTGTAGTAATGGCGACAATTTATACACATGAGAAAATGCCCCACTGAACGCTTCTTCTTGAGTTTTCATGATGTCTATTACATCAAATCTTGGCAAGGAATTATTATCTAGGTTAATAATCTTTTCTAACTAGATGCATTGAATTAATTGTTCATACCAATTTGGGACTCCCTGTTATGAAATTCCAATTTCACATGAGCAAAAAAATTATTTGATTTTATTTTTCTAGCATGCTAAGATGAGATATTCTATTTATGAGGAGTTATTAATTCAAAAGAGAGGAAATAATTAATGATGAATTTCACCTGAGCAAAAAAATTATTTGATTTTATTTTTCTAGCATGCTAAGATGAGATGTTTTATTTATGAGGAGATAATAATTCAAAAGAGAGGAAATAATTAATGATTGTTAGGACAAATGAATCATGAGTAGTAATGTGACAGGAGTGACTGGAGCTGAAGTGTTCAGCTAGGGTTACAAAAAATTGCAGGGATCATTTCTAATGGAGGGCAGTAGAGGAGGGAGTTTGACTCCCTCCTACAAAGACGCTGTTGCTAGCAGAGGTAAACCATTGATGGTGAACAGCAAAGGTTTTGCGAATGAAAGGAACAGGAATAATGAAAAGGAGACAGATGGGACCAAGACTAAGGAAAACAGCAGAACAAAGGACAAGGAGGAAGAAGACAAAAGACATGGTTCAAAAGACAAAAAACAAAAGGGACCTTGCAAACCAAAAGCAGAAATCACTCCTAGAGTAATATTAAATGATCTTGCTCTGTAGGTGCACAGGGAACACATGGGGACCTACACCATTATCTGTAAATTCATGGGGCTATGTCCCATTGAAAATGCTTTATAGACGTGGATCAAGTATCACTGGAAACCCAAAGGAAGCATTGACCTACATCTTGGGTCAAAGGGATTCTTCATAGTGGTGTTTTCAAACATCAAATATAAAGACTGAATATTCGAAGGAGGACCCTACCTTTATGCAGCAGTCGGTCTCTATATGAGGCCTTGGAGGATGAACTTTGTCCCAGAGCAGAAGACTTTCTCTTCGGTTCTAGTTTGGGTAAGGCTCTATTCTCTACCTCTTGATTACTGGAAAACTAAATCGCTAGCTACCATTCGCAATAAACTAGGATGTTTTGTCAAAGCTTCTGAAGCCACAAGAAGAGGAAAATATACCTCCTTTGTAAGGATATGTGTGGAAATGGATCTAACAGGAGTGCTTCCAGATGAAGTTATCTTGGAAGTTTTTTATGAGGAGTGGGTGCAGATAGTGGACTATGAGCATATCCAATTCGAATGCCATAGATGCCATGAACATGGGCATCTTTTCAGAGACTACCCCCCAGTAAAGCAGACAACAAAGGTAAACTTAATACAACGAAGGACTCAAAAAGCTTTCAGAAAGTGGCAAGTAGAGGAAAAGGAGGGAAGAAGGGGCCAAAGCAACAACACAAAGAGGGACAAAAGGTCAGTCAGAACAAGTTTCAAGTGCTGGAAGAGAATGAAGAAATCACAAGAGAAAACCAATCTCGAGAGGAAGGTCCTAATGAAAAAGAGAAAGAAGAGGATAATAAACAATATCAAGATATTGGTTCTCAAAAAGAGAAAATGATAAGTGAAACAGAAATGGAGATGGACCAGGAAATGACCCAAAGTGAAACAAATCTGGAAGATCATGAACTACAAGAAATTCTCGATAAGGAAAACCTGGACTTGGAAGGATTCTTGATGCAGGGAACCAAAGGAGGAATAGATTCACTGCCTCAAGAAGAATGCAAAAGAATACAACGGTTATTTTTATGGAAAACTTAGGAAAGAGAGTTGGATAAAGGTAAAAACATTCACAAGCAAGAGCAAAGAGGTGTGAAAACAATGAAATCAACTCCAAGATTAGTGACCAGAAATCCAGGAAAGAAGAGGGGCAGAAAAAATCAAAATGATCTCTTGATGGAGTGTGGAAAGATACTGATAGATTCGGGTAAGATGAAAGACCTAACTAGTTACTCCTTTACAAATCTTTAATTATGAAGTTCATATCTTGGAATATTAGAGGTCTAGGTAGTAAAAGAAAATAAAGAATGTTAAGTAATAGAATGAAACTAGCGATGCCGGACATAATCTTTATTTAGGAAACTAAATTCTCCATTTAGAAATTAAAACAAATCCATAGCAAATGACTTAATAGATTTTAGTTTCTAGAATTTAAAGCAGAGAACATAGCTGGGGGCATTCTCACTCTATGGAAATGCCAGAAATTCAACATAATAGATGCGGAGGCATCAAGAAATTATTTGTCACTAATCATTCAACTAGTGGGGGTTTCAGACACCTACCTGGTCACAAATGTTTATGGTCCTCAAAGAATAGATTAGAAACTCAGATTTATTGACTCCCTAGTAGATCTTAGAAATAGATATAAAGGAATACCCTGGGTCATAGGAGGAGATTTCAACATGATTAAATCTCTTTCGGAAAAAAAAGGAGGTACGAGAATTCTAAGTAAAGATTTCATAGCGTTCCAATCCTTCACAAAAGATATGAAACTGGTTGACTCTGAAACACATAATGGCCTTTTTACTTGGAACAATAAAAGAGGAGGTGAGGCCTAGGTCGCCTCCAAGTTAGAAGTATTTTTGGTCTCAAAGGAGCTGATGCTCACAAATAGAGAAATAACAGCTGGAGTTATCCCCTTTGGAGGCTCTGATCACTGGCCAATTCAATTAGAAATCAAGGGAATCGATTCTCCTAGGAATAGACCCTTTAAATTTGAGAATATCTGGCTCTCCCACCCAGATTTCATCAACAAAATTGAAAAATGGTGGTCCGAAGATTTGCAGATCCAGGGCACTAAAATGTTCCTCCTACATAAAAGACTTAAGCACATGAAACTCAGACTCAAAGAATGGAACAAGAAGGATTTTGGTAACATTTTTGAGGACAAAAAATCAGTGGAAATCAAACTACAAGAACTAAATCAAGCACTGATCATAGATGGTTTTGATAAAGTCAAAAGTGAGCAAGCTGATAAACACAACCAAGAATGGGAGAATCTATGCAAATAGGAGGAAATCTTTTGGAGACAAAAGTCTCGAGTTCAATGGCTCAAAGAAGGAGAATGTAATACCAAATTTTTCCACAGATCCACCATGGCCAATAGAGCGCACAATAGAATCTCTTCAATATTGAATGAGAATGGGGAGCTTAAGACCTCTCATAAGAACATCGAAGCTGTGTTGGTTCAACATTTCAGAGGTATCACTAAAGAAAATAATCTAGACAGAGAGAAATGCATTAAGAAAATTACAAAAAATATACCTAAGCTGGTGTCTAGAGAGGAAAATTTTAACCTCAATAAACCAGTAACTTAAGAGGAAGTCAGTGAGCTCATCAAAGATATGCAGAATGGCAAAGCTCCAGGACCAGATGGTTTCAATGTAGACTCTTTTAAGGCCTAATGGAATTTTGTCAAGCAGGATATTCTGAATGTTGTGGAAGATTCTAAAAGAAACATGACTACTGAAAGCCCTCAACACCTCCTTCATCTCCCTGATCCCCAAACATGATTCATCCCTAACTGCTGATAAGTACAGACCCATTACTTTATGCATTGTGGTATAAAAAATTATATCCAAGAATTTGGCTAGCATACTCAAATCTCTACTTCCTTCTTTAATTTCAGGGGAACAATCTGGTTATGTTGAAGGCAGACAAATTGTAAATGACATTATTCAATCCCACAAGGTAGTTCACACACTTACCAGCAGGAGGTAGGCTAGTATGATCATGCAATTAGATATTGCCAAAGTGTATGACAAGGTGAACTGGATCTATATCAAGAAGGTCCTTACTACTTTTGGGTTCGATCGCAACTGGGGCAGATGGGTTATGGCTCTGGTAACTTCTTCCAGCTTTTCGATTTTGGTGAATGGCTCACCCTCCGAGATCTTCTCTCCTTCTAGAGGCCTCAGGTAGGGAGACCCACTCTCTCCCTTTCTCTTTATCCTCATGATGGAAAGACTGGGTAGGTCCATTAAGCAATACAAAGCCTTGGGAAAGATTAAGGGACTCCAATTAATAGAGAATGGTCAGGCGATAACTCACCAACAATTTGTGGATGACACCATGCTACAAGGTATTCCCATAGTCAAAGAAGCTTTAGCGTACAAACAAATTCTAAATGACTTTTCCTTCGCTACAGGCATGGAAGTTAATCTCTCCAAATCAAATTTTTTTCTTAAATACTAACATTGCAATTCAGAGAAATATCTCCAAAATTATGGGCTTTCAAAGGGATTCCCTCCCTTCAAAGTATTTGGAAATTCCCCTTACAGCAAGACCATTACACAAGAGTATTTGGGAACCGATGCTCAACAAGATGCAAGACAAAGTAAAAAAATGGACTATCAGATCGTTGAACCTAGAGGGTAGGTTGATTCTGACAAAGGCCATTTTGCAATCAATCCCCGTGTTCTTTTTATCATCCCTCCCTGCTCCCAAAGGGGTCTTACAACAATCTAGGAATATTCTGAGAGACTTCCTCTAGGGCAAGGAGGAAACAAGGAAGAAATGGGCCCTTGTTTTGTGGGACAAAAATCGGTAAAACCAAAAGTCACAGTGGTCTAGGCTTAGATGATCAGGAGATTCTAAGTAATGTTTTAGGAGCCAAACTCTAGTGGAGATGGGTTAAAGAACGAGAAGCTCAATGGGCTAAAACCTGGAAAGAAAAATATCCAAGCTCCTAGCAAACAAATGATCTTATAAGAATGTCGGGGAACATAAAAGGCTCTTATATATAGAATAAAGCCTAGGAAAACAGAAGCCTAGTACAAAACAACAGTTTCTGGGAAATCAAAGCAGGATCTCTAGCTCTCTTCTGGGAAGATAAATGGAAACAAGAACCAACGGTATTAAGAGAGGGCTTTATGAGCCTCAAGTAGGAAAAAGTCTCCCAAGGATTAATCAATGTCAAATATTTCTGGAGTTTTCCTCATAATTATGGAAAGTGGAGAAACTGGAGAAGCATAGTCTGCAGAGATAACAACCCCATAAAAATAAAAGCAGAGGAAGTTATGAGCATGTTACAACAAAGGAAGATCTTGGTAACAGATGGGCAGGATCAGTTAAGATGGGGCCTCAATAAGGAAGGCACCTTTAATATTAAGGAAGAAAAAAGAATTACCTTGAACCTAGATCCCTGTGATTTGGAAAAATCCTGGCATCAACTTTGGAGCCACCAAGGGTGGATGAAAATCAAGCTTTTCATGTGGTTAGTTCATCACAAGAAAATCTTAACTTGGGACAATATTCGGAAAGGGGGTGCTATTGGGCCTTCTAGATGTCAGTTACGTGAAGCTCAAGAGGAGACAATGGAGCATATTCTCAACAGCTGCACCTACACCACATGGCTGTGGGATTCTTTTGAGACCATTTTTCAATAGACAGACAGAGATAAAGGAAGTATCATTAATACCCTACACAAGTGGAGAATTTTTTTTTAGAGAATGAGCTCCTTAATTTGGCATGGACCTTCATGCCAAGCTTCATTATCTGGAATGTTTGGAAAGAAAGGAATAAAAGAATTTTCGAGGAAGAAAAAACTTTTTCTCTTCGCCTGATGGAACTAGTATTGAAATAGATTAAGGAGACAATTTGCACCACTATGCGCAATTATCCCAAGAATCCTCCCACAAAGAATGAATTGAGAACTCTCAAGCATCTGGGAATGCAAGAGATCATTCCCCATGGACTTAGCTGAAAGGAAAGAGATATGGAAATGGAAAAGGAGTTTTGGCATCCTCCACAAAAAGGTTATCTAAAATGCAATATTGATGGGGCATCAAAATACAACCCTGGAATAGCAGGTTATGGAGGGGTGCTAATAGGTGAAGCAGGAAACATAATCTTTACTTTCCACTGCCATTTAAGTAATGCCATCAACAATATGGCTGAATTAACGGTATTGGAACAATGTCTAGACCTTCCAAAAGTAATTCAAAGCTCAAATGTCATTATAGAAGCAGAGTCAGAGATCTCCATTAACGCGATTAAAATAATTAGTTGTGGAACAGTGCCGGAGAAGGTCTCAAAACACTAGAGACTAATACAAGTGTACCAAATAATTCAAAAACATCTCCTGAGTCTTCAAACTGTTAGCTTCAACCATGTTCGACGAAAAGCCAATAAACTAGCAAATATACTAGCCAACCAAGGAGTGATGAATTCAAAATGCAAGATCGAGATGAAGTGGCAGGAGTCGCCTCAAAGGAGATTAAAAATTCTCTACAATGAACAAGCAGTAGAGGACAGAGAAATTTCTATACATTGGGGTAGAGAGAAAGGTACGGAATGAAGCTTTCTAAGCAAGTTCAAACACAATACTCTGGTTGGTACCTTGAAGAAGGGCAAGCTCAGAGTAATCACATAATTCCCTGGTGTAATTTGACCAGTCTTCTTTTTCCTTCAAATTGTATGATAGGGATCAATACAAAGATAGCGGCAGTCTCTGATACAAGGTCCGAAGCAAGCTTTCGCGGGAAGGACGGTTGGATATTTTCGGTGGTGGATACTTTCCTGCATTCCTCTTACAGAACAAAAAACCAAGCACAAAGTAGTTTCCAGGTTTTCGCATGACTTTTGAATGGTAAGTGGTATTGGATTTCTGGGAGCGATTCCATTAGGCTCCCAACATGTGGCAAGGGCGTGGTAAGGAATACCACGCTCCATCGCACATTAATAAGCGATCATCTTGGCAATGCGATTTTTCTCCGGACCGTTCAATTTTGCACAGTGAATCCACGGTTAGATTTGGCCATTTTGTTTTGTGGGATCGCTAGTACTATCAGGTCTTTTGAGACAATGATTTGAGGGTTAGTGGAGTTTTACTTTGGGTAAAAAAATCATAAAGGTCAACCGAAGGTATTATTTGAGAGGTTAGCTTTAATTTTTGTAGAAGGGAGGGTTATATCTATGGCAGAGTGCCCTAGATATCTCCTAAGTCATTGTAGAAGTTAGGTTTCTTGTATATGCTCTAACATTACTTTGGTTTATTGAAATAGAAGGTTTGTATCTTGCGTCAGAAAAAAGGAATCATGAGTAGTAACGGCAACAATTTCTACACATGAGAAAATGCCCCACTAAGCGCTTCTGCTTGAGCTTTCATGATGTCTATCACATCAAATCGTGCCAAGGAATTATTATCTAGGTCCACAATCTTTTCTAACTAGATGCATTGATTTAATTGCTCATACCAATTTCTATTTGATTAACTAAATTAGAGTGACATATCATCTAGATTGATATAGATAAATGTATATTAATTAATTTTAGTGTAATTAAAGTAATGAGATGCATTGAAATAATGCCAATTTTAAATTGACTTTAATAGTACATTGTGGTATTTATATGAAATACATGTATTTCTTTTACTGTATCAACATTTATTTTGTTGTGCATTGCATTGATTTCAATTAAATGTCTCATTGATTTTAATATTTCATTTTTTTTCATATAAGAGACTTATACTTTATCACACTGTAATATTTTGATTGACTAAATTAGAGTCACATTTCATGTATGTTAATATATGTTAATATAAGTCTAATAAGATGTGTTAATTTCGATATAATTAAAGTATAAGGCATATGGATTATACTATATGTAAATTTTCTTTGGACTTTAATTGTATATGGTGATATTTATATGAAATAATACAACCACTAGTTTTAGTGTACATGTCAACTTTTAATCCCTTGGTAGAGATTTGATTCACTAAGATAAGGTGACATATCATGTAAGTTAGTAAAAGTTGAAGTGTATGTATTCATTTAAATGTGATTAGATTAATTACATGCATTGATTTCAATCTATGCCAATTTTAGATTGACTTTGACTATATATTGTGTTATTGATATGAGTTGATACAGTATTTTTAACATTTCCACATCAAATTTGGTTTCTGTTTCATCAACTTTAATATTTTACTTTTTTCATACAAGAGATACCAACATTTTATATCTATGTAGAAATTTGATTAATTAAAGTATTGTGACAAATCATGTTAGATTTACATGGGGATTTACGAAAACATGTTGGCATTAATTTTCATGAGACGTGAGTTATATTGGTTAGTGATTTGGGATAGTTTCCACCTATTATAAGTAAACATGTATATGTATTTGAAGTTCCTGTGAAATATTTATGGAGCTAATTCACAAGATTTGTGAGCCTTCTTACCATGTTTCGACAACAATGCATTGAGCAAAAACATTTTCATCATTTGTTGATCAACACTAAGGATGCAAGGCCAAATGTAGAAAACTAGATGTTACTTATGATTTGTATATACTTACTCAAATTTTGGTACAAATGATTCATTTGATAAGGAAATATATTTTTCATGGGGCACAAAATTATAATAAGAATTCTTTAAGAAACCTACCATGTCCCCATTGTGGCCAATATTGGTAGAAGAGAAAAGGAAAAATTTTGTATGGAAACATATGAGGAAGACTTGGAATTTGAGTTACCTCTCATAGTTTCTCCTCGATATATCCTTACATCAAACATATGAAATGATGTAGGACCTATTTATAGTGATATTAGAGATGTATACTAAATCGTGTGTAATTTTCAAATTATACCATCAAAACAACCCACATATGCTTTCATAATATTTAATAATTATGTCAAAGTTCCATGGGATGAATCATTGCCACAAATAGTTCTTATTAAAGCTATTGATAGATGCAATAAAAATATACTTCATTTGAAACCTGGTTAGGTGCTTAAAAATACATAAGTCAAAAGATGTTAGGTTTTGATCCTAACCCTTTTATTAATGTAATAGGCCTAAGGGTCCCAAAAAAGTTATGGTCAGTTAGTCTAGTAAATAAATCATGTAAGAAGTTATCCACATTAATCATGGTTGTAAGTGATTAACCCTCATTCTAAAAAAGGGACCACAATTAGTTAGTTTAGCTAAGGATGATGAATACATATGCCATAGCTAATAAATAAAGTGCTTAACCCACATTATGCAAGGGACCACAAGTAGTTAGGGTTTTGTATCTTATGAAACTATATATAGTCTGAGATAGTAATGGAAGTATTATTTTATGTTGTGTAATTTAGTTATACTGTATTGGAGGTTGTTGGAAATAATATTGAGAGGGGGGTGGGGGGGGGTGGGGGTTGAATCAGTATTTATCAACTCAATAACTTTTTATTTTCATACTCATATTTATATACGGTACTTCAATTAAGGGAACTCACATGTGCACACAACTATCTTTAAGGCAACTAACGTATATCCAGTGAACTTATGATTCAGTTAATTCATCATATGTTGATCTTTAATCAGTGCATCAATACTTCATTAAACATTTAAATAATAACCATGTAAAGTAATAATAGAATAAACCATCACACATAAGTAACACACATGAACACCAAGATTTAAGGTGGAAACCTAAGCAAGAGAAAAACCACCCACTGCTATCATCTTTGTCTTCTTTTAATATAAGAAAAATTTGTTTACATATTTTACTGGTGCAGACTCATACCAGTACACACATACCCACCTGTAGAAGGCTACAACCTTCTCTCGTTCTCCAGCTTCTACTGGAAGGGAGCTACAACCCCCTAGCTCTTGTACTAGCTGATATATTTACTAGTACGTAGGCGTCAACCTATAGAAGGCTCCAACCTTCACTCGTTTTCCAGCAGCTACTAAAAGGGAGCTCCAGCCCCCTAACTATTATACTAGCCAATATGTTTACCAGTATGTTGGCACCGACCTATAGAAGGCTATGACCTTCTCTCTTCCTCCAGGGACCATGTTTCATAAATTTCCAGACTCGATATTCCTGGTACACAACAACACAATGTGAAGGCCACGTTTCAACCAATTTTCATATTAGACCAATCATCAACATTGAAGCTCAAAATGAATCACCACTGCAATACATCCAATCACTGAAAAACCATCATGATTGAAGCAAATCACAATCAATCAATCTAAACATTCAGAACACTCTGACAAGAACATAGTCACCAGAACACAGAGAAGAACCCAGAAGTCTGCATCAACAACCAAAACCAATTGAAACTTCAAACATCATATTTCATAATGTATATGCTACTTTAAAGTACTGAACCAACATTTATACGTGCCTTCACCAACTAGCGTATAGATCTAGAAATACCAAATTCAAACTTCACAACTACTCCAGACTTCAGTCATACCCAGATCATAACATTTATAGAATAAAACATGCGTTAGCAGTTAGATCTAGCCTAACCAATATCAGATCATTCAATGAAAATTCATTTCAGGTCTCATGATCTTGATCCAACTTTGAATTCAAGGTGCACAAAATATTTCAAATCATATCATATTATAGCCCCTGCAACATAGAATATACTTCAAATAGAAGTATTCCTGAGAAATCTTTACACTTGCACACTTGGCCCTTTCATCTTCTCCTCCGTATATAGTTTTAGCCTTTCTCAATACCTCAGACCAAAACCTCCAACCAATACCTCAAACAAAAACCTCAGACCAATACCTCGGAGGAAAGCCTCATACCAATACCTTAGACCAAAACCTCAGACTAAAACCTCGGACCAAAAAACCTCAGACCAATACCTTGGACCGCGACCTTGATTCTCCATCCCATACGTGATTTTCATTCTATGAAAGTGTGTGCATACATATACACTCCTTTCGTTCTATTAACCCACATGTGCACGCTGCTTGGACAAAGTGAACCAGCGTATACTTTTTAAACCATTCTCTTTTTCAATCTCTGAAGTTTGATATGTAATCCTTTGTTGCTAACCTGTTTTACTGTGAACTATCATATATGTGAGTTTTGATCAAGGAAAACACCTGTATCATTATGACAATAGAGGTTTCCCCTTAGAAGAGGCAAGTGAGCAATATTGTTGTAGATCTGGATATAATATTTCGATTTCCTATGATCACATTTTGTTATTTTTTGTGGTATATTTTGGCATATTTCACAGTTTTTGATATTTTATGCAGCTTAAGCATACCTCAAATGGTATCAGAGCTCTTTCCCTGGCAAGCACAGCAACAATTTTAGTGAAAAAAAAAATGACGCTAGAGACATATTTCAACATCTTTAAACTATTGATATTTGTTGTCACGCACATGAATGAGAGGTTGGGGAAATATAGACACAGGAAATACAAGAGGTGGTCATGGTACTCCTTTGAGTAGTAGCACATCATACAACACATGTACACTAACTTATCTTCCACGTACCTCTGGTATACTGGAAGTTCCTGAAGGTTACCCTAAAACTAGACTTAAATAAGTTGTTTCTTCTATAGTACACTAAGATCAACAATTGCGGAGATTAATTGCACATACCAAGTGTAGTCAGGTAGTACAACTCAGGGCATGGATGATCCTACTTAGTTGGTACTTTGAAGGATTGGGTAGAGAACTACTATTGGACCCCTATAGTATATCGTGGTTTGTCGAAGCTAACACTAATTTACTACCATATTTTCCTGACTTATTTCTTTTTGGTTGTCAAATTCCTACACATTTTGTAATATCTAGAAGTTGTCGTTTTTTCTGTTGCAGTACAGATCAATGGGACTGCCAAATTCCTACACAATTTATTGCATCTAGAATTTTCTATTTTGACTACCACAATATTGATCATATGGGTGTAATACTCTTATCTGACTAAAAAAGAAGTCTTGTGGTCCCAACACACCACTTAAAAGAGACCTAACCCATAGGATTCATGATGGCGAGATGATCGTAGTGATAACATCTACCAGTAATCCTCCATTTTCTAGTGGTCCCAATTTTTTCATAAGTGATTTTAGGTGACATACATAAAAATATTCCATTTCTCACACCCAATCCTACCATGCTACTCTTAAGTAAGCCAAAATTTTGACCACAAAAATTGTATGGTCGATACATCGGCTTAAAATATGGAAAACCTTGAGAAAAGAGTGAAAGCACTGGATGAAAGCCTCAAGTGTACACTCAAAACCAACTAAAAATGTAGTTTGTTGGCTTAAGGGGGTGTGGACCCAACTTCAGAGTTAGTTGTGCTAACCAACAGAACCTTATACTACAGATCCTTTCGACAACAACCCACGTAGCGCAGGTTGTAATCTCACCTGAGGTAGTTTTGGGGGATGACAGAACTAGGTTTCTGCATTCAGAGGTCTATGTGATGTGTTTTTATTTATTATAGGGCTTTATTATGACCTTTACAAACCATAACCCTTGAAATAAATTTAAGATAACAGATTCTAATTTTGTGTTACTTGTTCTAAACATTCATAACATCATATAACTAAGTAGATCTACCACTTTCACGCATCTATTAAGTGTTTCTTAAGATAAATGTAGTAGACATAAAAAATAAACAGTAAATACAGAAGTAAAGATTAACACACAAATACACAGATATTTCTCCAAAACAGTGTTTATTATGTTTAAATCTTCTGTTACATACTCTTTCTTCACTACAAACAAAGTTGTGGAGGTCTACACACACAGCTGCAGGAACCTTCCCCTTCACATAAGTATAGAAAACAAACTTTTTTGACTTAGACTAATTACCCATACAATCTTTGATATCCCTTATGACTCTCTACGACTCCTTTTTATATCATCTTCTTTTACAATACCATGGTCTGTGAAACATGGGTGGGTAATAAAACAACTTAACTTCTAACAAACTAAGGGTATTTGACCTTCCTAAAGCCCCTTTGACTCCTAATTACCTTCATGCTCCACTCATTAAAATGCAGAGGCTTTACAATAATAACAAAAACTATTTGCAAAAGTAAACGCAGAGGACCCTGTCCCAATAGGCCCCCGACAAAAAGTCATGACTCGTCCTCGAGTCACAATGCTGGTGGCACCTCAATATTCACCTGCAACTCATTTAATTCTATCTTCAACACTTGCAGGTCGGCTCTTCCCTGCATAGCAACCTGATGAACTTCCTCAACCAATTGTTCTATGCTGGCCTTTTCAGTTGCAAAGCCCATGGTTTTCTATGTCTACTACATCACCTTCAACTTTCTTTATACTGATAGTGACAACTGGCATGCTTCATCCACCTAGGATTGTGTCCTTGATGATATGATGGATTTCTTTTGATGCAGCTCATCGATCTCACTCTGGATGAATTTTCCCTCCTATGATCTGGTGATCCTTTGCACTGGTGCTAAGGTTCGCATTGTAGACTTGATTACATTGAATTTCCTCTAATTTTCTCAGATATCTGCTTCAATGTTCTATAGAGTTGGATCCTCCTATAGTGAGGTGCACAGTTCCATGGCTTGTTTGAACAACTAGGCACAACCCTTGGCCATCTCTTTTTTAATAGCGAACTTGCACTGCTCTCTGACTTCTGGAGGAGTGATTGGCTATAGGTTAAGTTGGAGCTCTGATGTCTGTAGCTGCAGCTAAAATCTTACTTTTTTGATTTCCTCGTTTAACTCCTTTACTGTGGTAGCTAGATTCTAAATCTTCTCTACAGAGGCCACTTCTGCTAAAATCTGGAGCTCGGGAAGCTCACTAGAGACCTGTTCTCTTGCTGCTGACTACGCACCATCACTTCCTCCCTTTCCTTAAGTTCCTACACCTTTTCCTGGAACATGTGTTGATTTTTGGTTTTGACTTCGTTGATGATCGGTAATGTGCATTGTTCTCGAACTCTGAGCTCATCATATACTCCTTGATGTAGTTCATGGAGTTTCTGAATAAGGAGCATCACTAGGTTCATACTCAAATCCTTCATGTGTAAGAGGTGTGCCCTGTCCTCTTACGTTTGTACGTGTAATGACCCCTCTGGTAACTGCACTATGTGGAGGTCTATGGTGAGCTCTGATGCTAAGGTCAACCTGCTCACTTGTTTCAGGGTCGCTTACTTTAGGTTTTCCTTTCCTATGGTCGCTTCAATAATGTCAGTTTGGACTTGCAATCCCCTAAGGCCCTGTTGTACATTATCGAGAATTTGACGATACTGATCTTCGATCTGGTTCCATATATTATTCATTTTGTTGTGAACCACATCAATGATCTCATCCAAATCCCCGTCCGTGAGGACCAAAGGCGTTGCGCTTGTCGATTTGTCTAACTTTTTCTTCTTGCGCAACTCTGTAGAACTCCTCTTCTCCCTCTTTTTGACGATGAAGGGGGACTCCAAACCTATGCCCCATTCCTTTTCACCCTTTGTCTCACCTTCAACATTGGTGTGCTCTATTTCAAACTCACTGAGGTCAATAGTGGCCTGCACCATGTTGGCAATATTTTCATTTGGCGCATTGATCTCTTTGGTAATGACCCTTTCTTTTGTGGCTTCTTTCTCCCTTGCAGCAACCTCTTTCTATTGCGTGGATTTTTCTTTTACTGCGACCTTCTCTTTCTCGGAAGAATTCTATCCTTCCTTCTTCTTCTCTTTTGATATTGTTATCGGTGTTGTAGTCTACGTTGTTACACCTTCAAGAGTTTTACTAGTACCTGCACTGACATCAGAAGGGGTGAGCTAGTCGCTCATCCATTTATAGACGACCCCCAGAATATCGTCCTCAATGACTGTGGACAACAACTTGTGCCATGTGCCCATGGAATATTTCTTCACGTGGATGTGAAGATTATGAAAAACTACGTTGAAATATACAACATTGATGTATTGTGCATGCAAACTTGGTGATAAACTTGGCCACTAGTTAATCAGCATCCTCAGTTCTCACTCAAATAAGACCTAAAATATCTTCATCTCCATAATGTGCTTGGGGTATTTGGTGGCCAACAATGAAGGTACTTCTACCTTAGTCCTTGCGACTTCACATTGTCCTTCTAACTTAGGAATATTGATGTTCTTAGGGTCTTCTTCACCTTCCTTAGTGGTCACATTGTAGCTAACTCTAAACCTGGGTCCAAGCCCCCTTAAGACAAAAAGTATTCTCACAGTATTCTACAAACATAAATAATAGTAGGAACACGTATGAAATTATCCTTAAACCTTCCTAATGAACATATTAAAGCTAAAAATATGTCATTTAATGCCAAAATAAGAGGTTTAATGTGTTGAACGATGGTTAGATTGGCCTTAATTTATGTATAATTTGGAGGCCCATCATATAGCTTTTAGAATACCATGGTGATTGACTCTAGTGTTTGAAGTCATTTGACTCCAAGGACATTGTCACAACCTCCCATCTCAATGGAAAACATGTGAGTTTTAAGGCGATATTCCTCCATCTAGAGCTTTATATTCTCACAACGTCCTTCATATTTCATGGTCCCCCTATCAACTATGAGGATCTAAAAATTGGATATTTCTCTCAAAAAACATCGAACAATCTCTGTGAGTCATTTATTGACCAAATTATGTTTGTTTCCACTTTCTGTCAACACCACCAATGGTCGATGCTTAATAAAGCCTCTGATTTTAAGAATTTGTGGAGAATAAATGTTTGTCAATGCATGGAGTGAGATAAATGGTCCATCTGGTGTTTCTGTAGTATTTGTTGTAGTATCTCAAGGTTCCAATTCATCCCCCCTAGACACTTCAGTGGGCGGGGCCTCATCAGCTAGGTTATTTTTGGTCACATCAATTTGAAATAACGTTTTTTCCTTGCATTTGTGGCTTGTTGAATATTTTTCATCATAATAGTAACATAATCCTTGTCTTCTACTTTCGACCATTTCCATTGGTGACATGTTTTGCTCCTTAAGGGTTTGGGTGGGGCGACTTGCAAGATTTGGACGTGCCATTAATGGAAATGATGGATGACTGGATTGGGCATGAATAGCATCTTCTATGTCTAAAGTTTTGTGACAAGCTTCTAACCAACTAGCAGGTTGATGCATTCGAAAATGAGTTTGGATGACTTCCTTAAGGCCACCGATGAAACAATCCATATAAAAGGAATCCCCCAGACCATTGTTCATGATGGCCAATTGTTCAAATGTTGTAATAAAGTCTCATATTGTACCAATTTTTTATAGCTTAGTGATGTGACCCAGAAAGTGAGAGTCCCTATCAAATCAAGCACAAATGGATATATAGAACATACTCCAAGTTGGTTTTCCTGTGTAGCATTTTTGATGCCATTTCCACCATTTCTAGTGTTATTGGTCTAAGTAAATAGCTCCCACATGTATTTTAGTTTCATCATCCCATATATTTTTGAGCTGAAAATATTGTTCCATTTGTTCCACCACATTGTTGGGTTAGAACTATCAAATTTGTGAATGTCAAGTTCGGTTGCCTTGTTGCTAAAATATTGGTGACCTCCTTAGAAATTATGTTACCCTTCATATCAATGGTGGATAGGTTATCTTATAGATGGGAATCCACATTTTTCCCCTTCCATGGGGTCTTTAGCCTTGAGGTTTCAAGATTTTATCGCCTTTGCATTTGTGTTGCGACAGGGTTCACTGAGGTTAATTTTGCAAATAGTTTTTGTTATTATTGTAAAGTCTCCACATTTTGAGGAGTGGAGGGCAAATGTCATTAGGAGTTAAAGGGGCTTTACGAAGGTCAAAGTCCCTTAGTTTGTTAGAAGTTAAGTTGTCTTATCACTCGCCCATGGTTCACGGACCATGGTATTGTAAAAGAAGATGATATAAGAAGAAGTGGTAGAGATTCATAGGGGATATCAAATTGTATGGGTAATTGATCTAAGTCAAAGAAGTATGTTTTATCTACTTAGTCGAAGGGGAAGCCTCATGCAATTGTGTGCACAAAGACCTTGGTAAGTCCACAGCTGAGTGCATAGGCCCCTACAACTATGCGCGTAGGGAAGAAATGGTTTGTAACAAAAGATCTGAACATAATAAATACTATTGGAGAAATATCTATGTATTTCTGTGTTAATATTTACTTCTACATTTATTGTGTATTCACTCTGTTTAATGCATTTATCATAAGAAACACATACTAGATGAGTGAAATTGGTATATATTCTTAGTTATATGATGCTATGAATGTTTAGAACAAATAGTGGAGAGTTAGAATATGTTATCTGAAAATGATTGCAATTTTTGCGTTTCAAGTGTTATAGGCGAAGGTTGGAATAAATCCCTAAAAGAAACATAAGCACATCACATAGGCCCCTAGATGCAGAAGCCTGGTTCTGTCATCACCCAATACTACCTTGGGTGAGACTGCAGCTTGCACTACGCTGGTTGTTTCCAAAAGGGATGATAGTGTAGGGTTTTGTTACATAGCGCAACTAACTCTGAACATGGGTCGAAGCCCCCTTATTCCAACAATATTGGGTAGATTATGAATATTTCAAGGATGAGATAATATAGGGACTTTCTCCCTACTACAAGAGGATGAATATTGGATAATAAATGAACAAAATATCATGAAATTAGTGCTATAGACATTTTTGGGCACTGCGACCCCAATCAAACATGTCCGTAAACCAAGGGCTCCTAAGTCCCTAAAAGTGTTGTTTCATACCCTAAAGGAACAAGGTCAACTGATTACATCATCTCCCAGAAGTTCTCCACAGGAAATTGCTCAGAACTGGTCAAAACTAGACCATACAGGTTTCTTAGTGCTAAGGGTGCGATGCATCCCACCTGCCCAGTGAAAAGGGTGTGATGCATATTGAAAAGCCCTTCTGTATGGTACGATGGGCAAGAGTGGACAAATGGCAGAGGCAGTTTGCGAGGTGGATGATCATGGAATCTTCCAGAAACTTCTCCTATGACACTTGCCTCTCTGAATTCACCCAGGGATGAGTAAGAGATCATCAATCTCCAAGTGGAATCAAGAACCATCTGAGAGAGGACACTAATCAAAATCCCAGAAGCTGACTCACCCCTGCAATCATCTATATGTGGATCCCTCATCTCAGAGATATAGAGGCTGGAATTTTGTATCTTGTAAGGAAGTGTTGTTGGTTTCTTGTTGGAATATCATAGTGTTGGGTGATCTAAGATTTTCATGAGGTGAAAGAAGGGCTTTCATGCTGGAGGATGACGTTGGGTCAGAACAATTGGTTGTACTCCTCTTTTCTATTCTTGATATTAATAAATCTATTCAAGTTTTCCTCCACATTCTTGTATGTTTGATGATATATGCATTTGTGTGGTCAATATACATCTGGTCCTATATTGTTTATGATTGTAGATCTCTGTTCTTCGATTGTATTATGCTACTTTGATTCCACGGGTGCTCTTCGAAGCTGGGTAGACGAAGGAGAAGCAACAAGGATTTGTCAGAAGGGAGAGGAATCGAGCAAGGAACCAAGCACAAGACTAAGGTTGGTGTCGTTCATTCCACTCTTATCTACTTTTCATAAAGGAAAATGAAAGTAGTTTTAGTTTGTTTGTTTCTAAGATAGCTACCAGTCTTAGTGGGACTAGCAGCTCCGAGTGGACACTAGATTTCACGATAACAAAATGGCAACTCTGCTGGGGATCAAATAGATTGTTTGTTTGTCTATATTTGTTTGTTTTATAAACTTACAGATGGAGCCTGTAGTCAAGCTAGCTAACCTTCGAACTGCATTTTCTATTCAAGTGCAAAGTAGATCAATGTTGCTTCATTCTATCTCCAAGTTTTGTTTATAAACTAAACAATTGATTTGCAAACTTTCTAATTGCCTTAGTGGTTGATCTAGTAACCTCATTAGCTAAGCCCCTGTGATTTCTATTTACTGTACATCACTTGCCTGGCCTAAATCCCTGAACTGAGCTGCAAACTGTGACCCAGAACCTAGTTGAAGTCTCGTCCCTAGACCATCGCACCTTTTACTCTTGGGAATCTGGATGCGTCACACTTCCTGTGTGTAGTAGGTGCACTTCATCGCACTTTCCCTGTGTTACAGGTGCGCTGATTAGACAAGACCTTTTCTGCTCTCAGATTTTGGTTTTTGTGTTCACTCTCTTTAGCTCTATTAAGGAGTTTTGTTGTCTATGATCAGTATACCACTGTCGAAACCCCCTTTCTTTCCATCATTCTACCTCCATTGTGCAAAGAACTGTGAATGTTTTTATGTATTTTCCGCCATTTTCAGTTCTCTTTTACAAAGTAGTAGCATAGTCGAACTGTCTTCTTTTGATTTGAAAGTGTCGCAAGTGTCGTTTTCAGTCAAAGAAAATAATTCTATTGTTCTTGATGGTCGATTATATAGTTACTCTTGTATTTGATTTGAATTAGTAGTTTTTCCAGTGTCAAAAGAAGTTTTCAATTCAAAATAGTAAAGTGTCATTATTATCTTCCTTTCGTTTTTGAAGAGAAATTTGTTAGTACTGTCGCTTTGAAAAGATAATTCAGATTTGTACTTAGCATTCTTCTTGTCATTCACACATTAAGAAAGCTGAAAACAAATACATGCATGTGCATTTCCATTTAGACTGCTTGTTGGTTTGATTTAGGACAGTGCGCCTAGTGTGTGCTCTCTGCTCTATGTTTAAAGAATATCGTCTCTCTTTCTTTAGTAGCTAGGATTTTCATCGCAAAACAAAGATTAAATGATTTTTTATCATCTTAGATAGCATTTTAGGAATTGTACATCTACATCAAACAGTGAACCTGAAAGGCAAATTTCTTAAGAAAGATCATTTGTAAAATAAATTTAATGATCCTAAAAACGCTTTGGAACCTAATGCACAACATCTAGAAGTCTAGGCTACAGACGTATTCTGCATCGTAAAGCCTGGTAACTGTCGCTTTCACTGTTGGTTGGGTGATTCCTCCTCTTTGAGACAACAAGTGCCACTATGGACTTGCGCTCCCACATACCATCGAGTATATATTGGGAGACCACAATAGGCTATATCCTTTATCCATAGGAAGCTGTGTCTGTCGCCCTATCGATCGCAATGCACTGAACATAGCATTCGGGAAGATTGACTATCGTATCGTAAAAAGTATTCTGTAGTTTTGCGATTGGTTTGGTAATCCCTCTATTTAGATTTCCAGAGTAGTCTCTTTCATTCCTTTTCAGACCCCTTAAAGGAAAAGGTCCATCTGAGAACTTGTCACTTTAGGCTCATTAACAATCGAAGGCGACTAGAGTCATCTTTTGTTTTTTCTCGACTCTTAAAAATTGAAAAAACAAGTTTTGTCAAAGTGTCTAAAATTTATTTTAATCAGAATAATATCACCTTTCCCGCATTGGTCTTACGTTGAGAAAAATGGAGTCCACCAACCAAGGAGTTCCCCTTGGAGGAAATCCTAGTCCTTTCTCCTCTTGGGGAGATGTTGGTGCACCTCATATGGTAACATTGTCACTTCCAGGATTGATGATGGGCTTGCCAATATGGCTCTTCTCGACCTCTGTTGTTCAGAACACCGTGATTCCTAAGCAGTCAAGTCAGCAATCGGATGATACTAAAGTTACCCCCCAACCTTCTACTTCATCTGATTCTCCCTCCCCTCCTTCCTCTTAGCTTGATAAAGCTTGTAAGGCCAAAAATCAAGTAATTAAGAAGGAGAAGAAGGGGAAGGAGAAGAAAGAGAAGAAGAAGAAGAAGCCAAAGGTGAAAAGGGGTAACAAGGCATCGTCTAGTGAAAATCGACACACTGCACCATTTAAGCCTAAATATCCATGTGTCATTTGCAAAGGAGACCACTATCATCGAGATTGTCCTTGCATCCCTCGAATCTTAAGGGACTGGTCTCCTCATTTGCACAACCTGGTGTCATCAACCTCTGAAGACCATGTTGAAAGTACACCATCAACTAGTGAGAATGAAACATTTGGACAAAAAAGGAAATGTAAATTTCCTTGTAGATTATGTGAAGGCGATCACGCCATCCACAGTTGTCCCTTCCTAGACAGAGCTAAAAGAGTTTTGGATAACCGTCCGGCTTCGCCACTACGACTTCCTCCTAGATACAAGAAACTCCTGCCGAGTCCATCGCTAGTTGAAAATATGACCAACACGCCATTTTGGTCGGTCGAAACATCTGTCATTGAAGATAAACCCGCTGAATCCATACTAGACAAAAGTCAAAAGGTTGAGGTGGCAGTCGACCTAGTCTTGTCTTCGGAATGTCTATCTTCAAATGACACAATCTCCGAAGAGAATGAGAATGACACTGTCCAAATTATTTTCGTAAACACAAACTCCAATGAACATGGGGGCAGTCTACCCATTCCTTTACCGCAGGAAGGAAGTTCATCAGAGTCATATCCGACCATCTATTTGGTTCCACCTCCAAGAAACCTAGTCATTTCTTTCGATTGGAATCTACTAGGTAGACCCCGGGTACCGGCCAATGTACCATTCTGAATCATTGTACAAGCTTACAAAATGATCATGGTCGGTACCATCATATATGAAGGGGCTTCTGTGAGTATCCTTTCCTAAATTGCTTGGGAAGTGCTTGGTTCGCCACCACTACTGCCTGAGATGAGAAATCTGACAGGCTTTGACAAAGGAAATAGTCGACCGTTAGGGATCCTTCCCAATGTGCCCGTTAGAGTCGGTCTAGTCAGTCCTCCGTCAGAGATCAAAACTCTTTATGCATTTCAGTTTTAGGAGTCCCGATCCATTCACCAAGCTGCATTCTGCTAGGAGCATGCCATAATATGACGGAAAAGGTCATGCTAGTCATTTCTCCTCATGTCCAGCTCTTGCTGGCCTAGGTCTTTTGTCAATGATCACCAAAGTCCATGATAGTCAAGGTCTGGTCCTTTAATGGACAAAAGTCATTTTCGATCATTAGGTCTAGGGGTTAATAAATTTGGTCTTTAAATATGTCCAGTAAAGCCATGCAGGCTAGAGTGAGGCCCTTACAAAGTAATGATTCAGAGAGTTTCATCGTCATATTGATAAACTTTGACTGTTCTTCAAAACTCTGTTTTGAAGAAAAGTCAAACAGTGTCATTGGTGATAAAATTTTCAGAAAAGTCGTCAGTTGATTTCTTCAGATGCAGGCATGGTTTCTGTGGCCAAATGTCCTGTCATGCAATCCCTGCAAAGAGTGCCGAAAATTTCATCATTTGAAATTTCAAAGGGAAAGTGAAAATCAGTGTTGCTTTAAGTCAGTGAAAAAGTGTCAAAACATAACTTTAGAAAAATGGGTTTTTGGAGAAGCAAAAATTTAAACCATGACTTCCATGTCTTTATATACAAGTTTTCACCAAAATCAGAGGCATTGTGCAAATCAAGTGCATAGGGAGAAATTGAAAAGTGTTTGAGAGGCAAAGTGCATGTTTGGAGAGAGTTGGAGGCAGTTTCCAGGAGCGCGGTGCATATACACATGGGCGCGGCGCACACAGAGGGCGTGGTGCACACCGAGGGTGCGATGCACTGGGTTTGGCACGCGGCGCACACCCACAAAGGGCCAAAACCGTGCTAAATCACCTCAAATTTCTTGCAAAGCCCATCAAAGTGAAAGGTCGGCTCTATGACATGACTTGTTCATCAAAGTTTATAAATGGTATGGTGGTTTATGGCTATGTTTGAATGCAACAAAAATCATAAAATCAACCACAAGAAAACACCAAAGGCCATTATTGCTAGGGTTGCATAATTGTGGTATGGAGGCCAAGGTTCCATTTTCATCCACCATTTTTCCCTCACCTACCATTTTTCCCTATCATCCCTTTCTCATTTTTCCTATTATCCCTACCCTAAAACACTACCAAACCCTATTCTCTTTCCCTTCCTCTTATTTTTCAACATAATACCCCAAAAACCTACCCTATCAAATACCCAAACCCCCTACATATCCCTAAGAAAACTTCTCCCCATAACCCCTATTGCCATCACATTACTCCCCTCCTAATACTCCCTTTTGTTTCATTGTTCCCCTTGGTGGCAAATATCACAAAAGCACCCAGCTTCACACCATCATCAAAGGGCATCCTAAATACTGTACACACAACAATCATGACATCACAACATTCATCAAAGTATGATATGGAGACACAAAGTGACTCATCCTCGAAAGAGCAGGCTCCCAGGAGACATCATAAGAGTGGCAAACATGTTAGGGATGAGCCCACTACCCTCACTGAATTGGAGGCCTGCCCTCTTGCTATGTCATGTTTCCAGCATCTATCATGTTTTGAGTTTTGTCAAAGAGTGGCTAATGTTCGAGTTCATCATGAGTTGGCCCGTCTTTTTGTGCTTCACCTACATGGAGATCACTCTATCTTGGCCAGGGTCACCTTCACACTGACACCCGAAACTGTCTCATTAGCAATCGGTATATTGAATGTTGGAGAACCATGGCACAAGAAACAGAAAGTTGATCAGCAGCATTATGAGCCTTACATTGAGGCCAGTTGCTTGAGGCACCTCAAAGAGTCTTTCCATTCAGATATTTGAAAGATGAATATGCTCCACTCATGAAGTTGATCATGAAATATTTCAGCTGTGAGGGGAGGTTCTCTCATCTATATGCCTATCACATCAAGTTTCTCATGCACTTTACCAGGGTATGGATGATGAACATCCCATTTTTCATTTGCAAGAACATAGAGAGGATGACTACCTTCATGCAGCACAAGACCCCTTAGCAGCAACTTAACAGTGTTTATCACTTTGCTCTTATTAGGATTTTGGTGGATCATCAGTTGGGATTGCAGGGCATTACTTGGGATGACTTCATCTCCCATGACTTCTTCAGCACTTCACAGGTATTATCAGAGGTTAAGCAAGAGGGTGAAACTTCTTGTCGGTATGAGCACCATGATACTACTAGTGTGCCAGTTTTCATCACATATCAGAGGGGTGCTAGACATTTGTTTGCAGCAGCAAAGCGAGTGTTATCTCCACCCGAGGTGGAAGGGGCCTCGCTTTCGACATCAGCACTACAGGTATAGGATAGAGGTAAGGAGCCAATGCATGATGAGGGGCCTTCAGGAGAGCCATCAGGTGAACGAGAGATCGAATTCGTTCTCCTTCATGATGATGATACAGATACAGAGCCGACAAGTGCACAACTCAAAGAGATCATCCAGGAGTAGCAATCAGAGATTGAACCCTTATCCGTTGAATTGGAAAGGGCTAAGAGGAACATGAAATATCTGGAGTAGAGGAACAAACAGCTTGAGGATCAGCGAGTGATCATGGAGCTACAAGACATTCGTGAGCATCGCCAAGCTGCACAAAGGAGAAGAGTTGAGCTCAGGTCATTGGAGCAAGAGATTAATGAGGACCAGGAGGCCAACCTCGAGAGAGTTAACATGCACTTGGAGAGGTTGCTGGACAAGGCTGACAAGGACCATGCACTTCTAAGACACATGGCTTTCCACTACATGGCACGAAACAAATTATGCAAGGCCCGAATTAGGAATTTGAAGGCTAAATTGAGGAAAGCAATCAAGAAGAAAAAGAGGCAAAGGGAGCTCGATCGAATTCAGATATTGGACAAAGCCTCTTTGGCCTAGCATAGCACTTCATAGAGAACCTCCAACCCAAATTTCAAGAAATTTGGGGCAATTTTGGTCACATGGTAAATTTTTCGTCATAACACAGGTTTTTTCTCCTTGTGCGCTGCGCCACTGGCGCGGCGCTTAGGATTGGGAGCTCCAAATCACAAATGGTTTGTATTTTTGGATTTAGCATGAAAAATCACGACTACTGGTGCTTGGACAAGAAATTTTTCCATGATTTGAGTCTCCAGGAGGTCAAAAACACTCAAAAAATGACCTCTCTGCCCCTATTTTGACACACAAGAAACAGTCTTGGGAGAATGAAGATTTGGAGGGGCAAATGAGCACCAAATTCAGAAATTCCACTTGGGTTGGAAAGTAGATAGGCTAGGCTTTCCAACAAGCACACCTAGGCACATTTTGAACTCCTAGAAGTGCCTCAAAATAAGCTCTAAAGTGGCACAGTGCATATAGAAAGTGGCGCGACGCATATAGGAAAAAAGGCCAATTTCACCTCCGTTTCGCGAAATTTTGATTCACGACTTCTCCAAGTGGACCCGCTCATCTACATTTCACTTTTTTGGCACCTAAGGTAGCATTTAAATTATTTTCACTCCAGATTGGCTTCTATCCAAGTGGAAAAGGAAGGCAAACAGTTAGCCAAGCCATTTGTCATGTTTGCAATGCTGCACCTGTAGCTAATGGTTGGCTTTCCACCTCCATTTTGTAATGATTCGAGTAACTCCCCAACCCTTGGGCGTTCTATCTCTTCATGGCACATTCTATATATTGTATGCAAACTATTTGCAAAGGGCTGGTTGGATTGTAATTTCTGGGAGACTGTGGGGGAGAAACTCAGTTGTTCATTGTATATTTTGATAGAGGATTAATGAAAGATAGCGGCTCTGTTTCATGAGATTCATGTGGTTGAGAGTGTAGAAAATGTGTCTCTTATGTTTCATATGTATTTCATAATGTTTCACAGTTCATTTCATATTCATTTCCAGTGAAATTTTCTAAGTTATGTAAGGTAGAATTCATTTTTATTGCTCTGCCTGTGGGAAAATTTCATGTTTAGTGTTCTTCTTCTGTTGAAAAGGATTCATGTACTTATGCCCTTTTCACCCTCCTAAGCAATTCCTCCATTCCGCGTTATTTCAAACTAAATTTCTAGACTTTCCACCTATCTTGCCTCATGAAGTAATTTGTGCCTTTGTATTAAATTCTCTGCTAATTGCTATCTGTTGGTCCCATACCATCCCAGAAAATAAAAAATTGCTTCTTGTATCCATATTTACTTACTAGCCTAAGATCAATATTTCACTGTTAGTCATCTCAGACCATTCTGTTTACTTATCCGCTGAGCGTGACTCAGAGAGCGCCCTCTCCTGTTCTAGTAGGGCTAGCTACCAGACTGAGCGTGGTTTGTGGTTACCCTGAATTTTTCCTTCCTTCAGCCTAAGGTAGATTTAGGTGCCGCCATAGTGGCAACCATACTGGGGAACGAAATTAGTCCCCTTACTTCTTGATAATTCTAAGCTTCCGGATGATAAGTTTAGGATTTGATAGGATGAGTAAGTTGTTCATGTCCTTCTGATTTTTTCGAAAATAGGACGCTGGCTTCGAGACGATATACCAGAGCCAATCCAGATCCAGATCCTCCTCATATTTACTAAAACCACAACTTGATTCCAAGACTCCTTCGTCAAGGGAGCAATATAACTCCCGTGTTCAAATCCCATTCATGTCCTAACATTTTTGAGTATCTTGAAGAGCTTGAGTTTGATGAGTGGTTTGAAATATCATTGTTCGAGACCAAATCCAAAAGGGCTGTTGACTATATTGTCCCCGATCCAAAATTTCTTGTAGACCTAGAAACTGAAAGAGCTAACTGATCAATTGATAATTATATTGCGGCACAGCTTCAAACTCCAATTTCTAGCCCCTTACAAACTGTGCACACTCCTCCAACACCTCCAAGGCCAAATCCACCAAGAGTGATGGCTGCCCATTTTGCACCCCTGGTTCTGCCTCAAGTTCTAGATGATATGCCCACAGATTATCAAAGAAAAATCCCATTTTTTGATGGCACTCCTAACAACATTACTGCTTAGCAACATGTGGACAGAATGGCAGATTTCTATGAACTTCATGAGATCGATGCAGAGAATGTGGCAATGAGACTCTTTGTACAGACATTTGCAGGTGAAGTGAGGAAATGGTTCAGAGGTTTTCTGGCAGCAAGTATCGCTACCTTGGCCGACCTACAAAGACAATTTTTAAACCGATGGGAAATGAAAAAGAATCCTCTTCAAATTCTCGCTGAATATGAGAAAATCAAATGTAACGCTCGTGAGTCGGTCCAAGACTATTGTGTTAGATGCAATTCAGTTTATAACGAAATTCCAGATCATCTAAGGCCACCTGTGGGACTAGCCATGGTGAAGTTCCCGGATGGTTTTGATGCTGACATGGCTTATCAATTAAGAGAGAGATAGAACTGGCCACAATGGAAGACACGCAGAAGATAGCGGTCAGCGTTGAAGCAAATTTGTTGTACAAAAGAGCTAGAGAAAAAGCAGAAAATAAGGTCACAGTCAAGGAAGTGTCTTCCTCGATGGATCAATTACTAAAGAAGGTAGAGTAGATGCTTGAAAGGGTGAAATTTGACAAACTGGAGCCACAAGTTAGAAATCCTAACTTTCATGGTCAGCAACAACCACAATATAGAATAAGACAGAGAGATCAGCGAGCCTAAGAGCAGACAGCACAATAGCTAGTACAAACACCTTTGCAGCAAAATTTTGTGCATGGATCAGAGTCAGATGAGGACGGGAACATAATAGGTGAAGAAAACCACCTCTTTACTCCTGATGATTTGCCTATTTATCTCAATGAGGAAGAGGAGTATGCAGAAAGTTCGATTGTACACAAACATGTAGATTTCATTTTATCAAATGACACCGTCTTGGAGGAAGAATCAGATGAGTACCAAAGAGGCTATATGAATGCTCTGTCTGCCCAGCAGCAACGATATTCACTTAGAAGCAGAGATGTGCTGATCAAACCAATTCAAAAAATGAAGGATGTTGAGGCATCAAAGAATGATTCATTATTTACACAAAGGAAAGGAAAGGAGGCGGTTGGTCCAGAGAGCAGCAAATCACCATCAGCGGAATAATCACATTAGCAAGTCGCATTGAAGGAAAAGGAAAAGAAAGAAATCCCAGTCAAAGAGCTAGAAAAGATTCCTGCTTTTAATTTAGAGAATGAGATTTCTAAATTAAACGTATCCATCCCCTTGACTGAAATAATGAGGAAAAACAGTTATAGAGGGCAAGTATCTAAAATGTTGAATTTGGACCCAATGTCCGACATGGTGAATGTCGAAGACGATCAACCTGAAATGATTTTTGGGCCAGCCACGAATGGTGAGTCTCCTAATAGTGATGTGCCACCCTTTTATATCAGTTTAAGGTTGCATGATTTCGTGTTACATAATGCCATGTTCGATTCTGGAGCTTCTCACAATCTCATGCCCAAGGCTATCATGGATAAGCTTGGTCTGGACATCACCCGGCAATACCATGATCTCTATTCATTTGATTCCAACAGAGTAAGATGTATAGGACTCATCAAAGATTTGGTTGTGAGTCTAGATCAACTCCCAATGAAGAGTGTTTTGATGGATGTTGCTGTAGCAGATATTCCTCCCAGGTTTGGCATGCTTCTTTCCAGGTCTTGGGTAGCGAAATTGAAAGGGACACTACAACTATATTTCTCCTATGCAATGATTCCGATGTTTGGACAAATGAGGAAATTGTATCGGGAACAAAAAATGAAATACATGATCACAAGCAAGGAGAAACCAATAAATCATCCAATTAACTATTTACATACATATTTAGAGTCTTTTGTTTTGTATTCAGATAGTTTCAATGATATAGATAATCAGTTAGTTGAAGCAGACGATATTCTGGAAATAACAGAAAATTTCAGAGAAATTTTAAAGAAAGAAGGACAAGAACAACAGAACATTGTTGGGCAATCAACTGAAAGTAATGGACAACAAGCAGACAAGGCACAACAAATAGATTTCCAACACTTGCAAGAGGAGGAAGAAGGTTTGTGGACCATGGATTTCGATGGAGCAGTGGAAAATGATGGCGCTGGAATTGGAATTTGGGTATGCAGTCCTTTCTCTGCCCCGAACAAAGTGCCTAGTAACATGCGGTTATGCTCTTACAAGTTGGCTTTTGAGTGTTCAAACAATGAAGCTGAGTATGAAGCTCTGATTGCTACCCTAAAGATTCTAAGAAAGTTGAATGCTAAGAGGATTTCAGTATATGGCGACTTCGAATTGGTAATTAAGCAGGTCAAAGGCGAATATCAAGCAAAGCATTCTCAGATGTGGGCTTACCGTAATGCAGTCATAGACATCCTAAAATTATTTTCAGAATACACCTTGACATGTGTGCCTCGTATACAAAATAGTATTGCTGATGCTCTTGCTAAGGCAGCAAGTAGTTTGAAGATCCCAATGAACTCTAGTAGTAAATTCGAAATGCATGTCAAGAATCCTCTGACTGTCCCAGACAATCAGAGATATTGCCAAGCATTCCAAGATGATAAAGAGATTGATGATTTTCTGCAAAACAAAGGTAAGTTCAAAGAAACCTCAATTGATATAGAAAATGACGATGTTAAAGGTAATGGTGTAGTTGATGTGCAGATCAATCAAATGGACGTGTTGCAGCTAAAGAATAACGTTATTCCTAAAGGCTTAATACCTTTAGAAGAAATCTTTGATCAAGATGATGTAGCCTGCAAACCAACATTGCAACCAACAGAGAAGGGTGTGGAAGAGGTCAATATCGGAACAGCTACTAATCCTAAATTGGTAAAACTGTCTAAAGCATTGCCACCAAAGATCAAGGACAAATATATCAGTTTGTTTTCTTCATTTGCAGATGTGTTTTCTTGGGACTATTTTGACTTAAAGACATATGATACCAATATAATTCAGCACACTATACCCATCAAGCCCAATCAAAAACCATTCAGATAGAAGTTGAGAAGGCTAAATCCAAAGCTGCTGCCATCTATTGAAAAGGAGATAAACAGGTTGTACAAATCAGGGATCATTGTTCCCATCAGATTTTTAGATTGGATCTCTAATTTGGTGCTCGTACGAAAGAAGACAGGTGAGATTTGCTTATGCATTGATTTTAGAAATCTCAATAAAGTTTCGTTGAAATATAATTATCCACTACCCAAAATGGACCATATACTTCAGCGAGTAGTGGGAGCATCTCGTATGTCACTACTTGATGGTTATTCTAGATATAACCAATTTTCTATCCATGAAGATGACCGAGACAAGACAGTGTTGACCACTCCGTGGGGAACCTTTCATTACGCTAAAATGCCTTTCAGTTTAAAGAATGGGGTGCCACATTTCAGCGTGCAATGGACTTGGCTTTTGCAAATGAGAAGGATGTCTTTTTGGTTGTGTACCTGGATGATTTGACGGTGTTTTCCAAATCTAATGAAGAGCAAATGTACCATCTAAAAACTGTCTTTCAAAAGTGCAGAAAATATGGCTTGTCACTGAATCCTAAAAAGAGATTGTTTGCCATGGAGGAAGGAAAACTACTTGGGCACATTATCTCAAAAGATGGCATTCATATTCACCCAGCACATGTCCAAGAAATTCAGCAAATGGATCTTCCACTGACCACATTCTCCATTAGGTCACAAATAGGGAGTGGAGTATGAGGTGCATGGGTGGTTGGACGTGCCAAATCAGACGGACAGGGAAGTAATAGAGAGATGGAGGGTGATTGTGAGTGGTTGTGAATGAGGGCCATTAGATCGAGGGGACTGTATGGTGGAGATCGTGTGCAGGAGGCTTGAGGTCATGGTGGGAGCAGAACATGCCTCAGCCATTAGATCTTGTCGGTGAGCAGATCCGACGATTATCAGGTGGAGGAGGTGCACGGATGATAACACCTGGGGGTGGTTTGGCTCGGGCGATTATGGTTCATAGTAAGCACTCATCGGGCACTAAGTGGTAAATGGTGAAGTCCGCCCGATTCCATTCAGCAGGTGACACGTCGCAGCGGAAGAGAGAAAAAAACCACCTTTATGGGGCGGGTATTCCTCTTTCTAGTTACCCATGCGATATGAGTGAGGGCTGTCAGCTCTGGTGGGGGTGATATAACAACGGGGAACGATCAGGCATGTTTTATTGATCGGGTGAGACGTGGGCCATCCGATTGGTGGGGGGAAGATCAATGGCAGAGGGACATGGAGGCACGGGATGTCCTCAGGAAATGTGTAGATGGTGCATATGGCAGAAGGGTAAGGCTTTGCGAGGGGTTTTGGGTTAATTTGCTTAGGCAAAAGAGGGTTTCATCAAGATGTGAGGGTTGGGTTAGGAAATGCACAGAATGAAATGTAAGTGGAAGAGAGAGGAAAGTGGGGTAATGGCCCGTGTGGGGACCTCTTTAGAATAGCAAAGCAGACCGTCTCCTTCCTTCAGCCTTTGAAATGACAACAATGCATCACTAGGCATAACACTGGATCCTTCTGGGGATGAAAGAATCCCTGTGAGGTTTCAAGAACTATAGACGACTGCCTTTCCAGTAAACAATAAGATTAAACTTACTACATAGTGTTCCATTAGGTATGGAGTCTAACTAGTATGAAATAAAATTAAAAGTCATATTTACAATACCAAGGCTTTAAAACCTTAAAAAAAATAAGGTTTCAAAAACCGCCCATTGATTAGGCCATCAAAAACATCTACCCCCTCTAAATTTTGCAAAGTGAAATTGTTTTTCCTCTGAGCATGATCAATGCCAAACGGTCCTATCCATAAGGTGTCAAATTACCGTGGTTTCCCTTCTTTTCCTTCAATGAATCCCATTTGAGAACCCAGTCACCAACCTGAAAACTGTCCATCTTTGCTTTTTTATCAAAGACCTCCTTGATCTTCTTTTGATTCACTACTGACTTCTCAATCAGTTGATCTCTGATCTGATGAACTTCAACCAAGTCACTCGTCCTCCTTGGCATGTCACTTTCCTTGTCCAGATCCTCTTGCATGAACTTGGCCATTGGGAGGGTCAATTTGATAGGAAAAACAACTTCAGTACCATACACCAGCTTGAATGGAGAGTTCCCAACGGATTTCTTGGTGGTAACTCTATCAGCCCACAATGCACACTTCAGCTTGGAATCCCAGTTCTGTTTGTTTTCCTCCAACAACTTTTTGATTATACCCAACCCTTAGGACCTTGTGGGCTGTGGTTTTCCAATAATGATTCCCACAATAGATGCTGGAATGAAACTGGTGCATTACTTCCACAGATTGTTCCTTGTCTAGGGATCTCAAGAGGATTCCAGATGGATCCTTCCAATAAACTAGGTTCTGATTAATACAGAACTTGGTTGCTCTAAGCTTGATGGTCTTAGCCTGACTTGATCTGAGCCCTGGAGGGACTTCTAGCTTTAACAAGAAATGAGATATACTGGAATACCACTCATAAGTACCCAAATTGACAGCCAATGACTATTTATGCCCTTGTTCTTTTGTTTCCTCCTCTACTTATTCAACACCTGACTCTGCACCTATGCAATTTATGTCCAGCAGACTGCAATTTTCCTCAGGCATTAGATGAGCCAGGCCTTGGCCTTTGACTAGCTTGGTGGGCTTTACCTCTATGTTGAACTCTATGAGTTTCACAATCCATTTGGCCCTTATCCCATCAACATCTGGCGGTGTTAGGACATCCTTTACTGAGGCTAAAGGTACATAGGCAACCACTTTGGAATTGAGAATGTAAATTCGGAATGCCTTTAAAAACTTTATGAGGGCATATGTCTATTTTTCAATGAGGTCATACCTTAATTCAACATCCCTCAGAGTATTGCTGAAGGAGGCCACTGGGTGTTCTATACGTTCATCATTTTTTTGTAACAAGACTGCTGCAAGTGTATCATAAGAAGCAAAAGAGAAAATATAAGACTCCTTAGTGCAGTCTAGGCTTACTGAGGTGGGAACCTCCATGATACCTCCTTTGACGATTTTGAAAGATCTTCTTTTAGCCTCTATCCATTTTATCTCTGATCCCTTCTTTAGCATGAAAGTGATGTGCTTCACCAGTTCTGCAAAATTTGGAATAAACCTCCTCACAAAGTTAATCTTGCCCAAAAAGGATTGAATGTCCTTTTTTTACCTTGGGATGGACAATGTTTGTATTTCTTGAACCCTTTCGGATCAATCTTAACACCTACAGCATAAACAATATGTCCTAAACGTTTTCCTTCTTTTAGAGAAAACTATGACTTCTTAGGATTTACTAAGATTCCAAACCTTCTGCACTTAAGGAACACCTTCCTTAAGTGTTGTAAGTGATCCTTGTGACCGCTAGAGAAAACTGTTATGTCATCAAGGTAGATAAGGACAAAGTTTTCCTTCTCTCCCACAAAGGCTATGTCCATGGCCCTCTAAAATGTAGCTCTAACCCAGAAATAATATAGATCTGATATCAAAACATAAGATAATGCAAATATACCCAAGAATAATATGAAATGATTCTTTATTGATCAAAACCTTTATGGTAGTGCAACACCATACATTCACTCCTTAAGGAAGGAGAACACTCCACAAGCCATATGCTTGTTCATACAAGAATACTTCACTTCCTCTTCATGTCCTCCATGTGGAGTCTCTAGCCTTTATATAGGCCTCATACATACAATACCATGGGTCATTACCATGGTTCTCTCATACCATCAACTAATACCATGGGCCCATTCCATTATTATTAACTACTTGTGGTCCCTTACATGACATGGGTTAACCACCTTATTTATTACTATGGCCCATCCCATTATTACATTATTACCTTGGGTACCTCCCTTGGTACCCCATATTATCCCCCCTAGGTACATAACATTCCACCCCCCTAAACATGTTTCGTCCCCGAAACATGGGAAGAACATAAATAATAAGATCTACTCAAAAGAGTAGTCCACTGATACCATGCACGTGCATCTAGCCATCCAAGAGAAAGGTGAACCCTCGATCTCGCTGGTGCCTCGCTCGCTTGAGATGGAAGTTGACCGTGGCAGCTCTTCTATGCTGATGTGTAGTGGGTGGATCTTCTCTCCTCACTATCCGTCATGTGACTACTTGGTTTCCATGATGGTTGTCTTGCGGGGTGATGTGGGTGATGATATGTTGAAGTTTTAACCCACGATGGATTTTGCTTGACTTCACCCTGCTGTGGTGCCTGTTGTGGTGTCTTCTTTTTCAATATGACTTCAACCACTGAGCCCTCCTCTGATGTATCATCACCTGTAACCTTTTCTTCAGCAGCCTCTGTTTGTGTTTGATTGTCGATCATCAAAGGTTCATCATCTGATATGTCAGTCCCTTGAACATCTTCTGCTTCAGCCTCCATGTGCTCTACCTGTTTATGGGTGGAAATATCCTGTAATGTAATTTTCTTCTTTTTATACCATAGCTTGAGGAATTTCTTCTGCACATTAATATTGATAGTACCCATGGATTCCATCCAAGGATATCCCAAAACAACATCCATATTATCCATTTCTGAAGCATAAAAATCACCATGCAACACATATTTATCCATAGAGATCTTCAAATCCTTGTACACTTGAACATCCTCATTATCAACCTGTGTATGTTCAATTTGTTTTGCTGGTACATGCAATTTCTTTGCCAAGTTGACATTTATAAGATTTTGTTTGCAACTTGGATTGATAGACACAATGATTTTCTCCTTCTAAATCAATCCATGAACCTGCAATACAGAGATACCAGCCAAAAATAACCCTTTTGGTTCCTTGGTTTCCTTCTTTTCTGTAAGAATAAAAGCTTTGCTAGTCTGTGTGTCTGTCTGTGTGAGCTTATCCACAAGATTAGATTTACGGTCAAAGCAATCTATAAGAGCTTTTTTGAAGGCATCCCAAGTCAAAAACCTTCCATTGGAATGTTGATGCTCTTGCCACCATTGTCGTCTTTCATTGTCCAAGTATGTTTGTCCCATTCTCAGCCGAGCCTCATCATCCTTGATGTAATACAAATACAAACTAAAACATTTCTCCATTTCTGCTAGCCATTTGGCTGGATGAGAGCCATCAAATTTATACAAGTCCCCCAAACTCCAATCTTGGCCTGTCATCACAAAAATATTGGTGAAAAATTGAAATGGTCACAGATCCGTCAATATTGCTCAGAATCTCTATTATAACATATTTTTGGAAATGGAACAATCATTCTGCATCTGCCCATATGATAAAAATTCTGATCCAGGCACTAGAATTCCAGATCTGCGCTGCTACGCTCCCGGCGTCACCCAAAATTTCTGCAAAAAGAGCTGATTTTCAATCAGCGATATCTCCCTCATCCGGACTCCGATTCAACTGATTTTTTTTTTGAAATCATGTGTTTTTTCCCAAATATTCCAGATCTACAATTAGATCTTGCAGTTCTGGCACCAAGACTTTTGGATCTGCGCCGCAAAACTCGCTGCCCTGAAAATTGTCTGCAACCCCACTGATTTTTAGATCAGCGATATCTCCTTCATCCGGACTCCGATTCGACTGATTTTTTTTTTGAAATCATGTGTTCTTTCCCAAATATTCCAGATCTACAATTAGATCTTGTAGATCTGGCACCAAGACTTCTAGATCTGCGCCGCAAAACTCGCTGCCCTGAAAATTGTCTGCAACCCCACTGATTTTTAGATCAGCGATATCTCCTTCATCCGGACTCCGATTCACTGATTTTTTTTTTTTGAATTCGACTATTTTTGCACAAGGAATACAGATCTACAATTAGTTTCTGCAGATCTTATACCAAAACGTACATATCTGACCTGCAACTCGCTGCCCCAGAAACCCTGCAAAAATGAAAAAAAAAATTCTCCACGTTTTGCCCAAGAAAGTGCTCTGATACCACTTGTTGTAGATCTAACCCGGAAATACTATAGATATGATATAAAAATATGAGATAATGCAAATAACCCAGAATAATATGAAATGCTTCTTTATTGATATCAAACCCTTAAGGTAGGGCAACACCATACATTCACTCCTTAAGGAAGGAGAACACTCCACAAGCCATATGCCTGTTCATACAAGAATACTTCTCGTCATCTTCATCTATGTGGAGTCTCTAGCCTCTATATTGGCCTCATACATACAATACCATGGGTCATTACCATGGTTCCCTCATACCATCAACTAATACCATGGGCCCATTACATTATTATTAACTACTTGTGGTCCCTTACATGACATGGGTTAACCACCTTATTTATTACTATGGCCCATCCCATTATTACATTATTACCTTGGGTACCTCCCTTGGTACCCCATATTATCCCCCCTAGGTACATAACAATGTGCTTCACCAGTTCTGCAAAATTTGGAATAAACCTCCTCACAAAGTTAATCTTGCCCAAAAAGGATTGAATGTCCTTTTTTTACCTTGGGATGGACAATGTTTGTATTTCTTGAACCCTTTCGGATCAATCTTAACACCTGCAGCATAAACAATATGTCCTAAACGTTTTCCTTCTTTTAGAGAAAACTATGACTTCTTAGGATTTACTAAGATTCCAAACCTTCTACACTTAAGGAACACCTTCCTTAAGTGTTGTAAGTGATCCTTGTGACCGCTGGAGAAAACTGTTATGTCATCAAGGTAGATAAGGACAAAGTTTTCCTTCTCTCCCACAAAGGCTATGTCCATGGCCCTCTGAAATGTAGCCCCAGCATTCATTAGTCCAAAAGGCATCTTGGAATACATGAAAGTGCCCCAAGGAGTAGCGAAGGCAGTGTTCTCTTAATCCTCTCGGTGTACGACAGCGTGATTGTAACCTGAGAAACCGGCTAAGAAAGACATGACTCTAGCCCCTGACACTTTTTGTAGTAAATGTTCCATCTTGGAAGGCGGTAGTTTTCTTTCTTAGAGAATTTGTTCATATTTCTAAAGTCAACAGAAAGCTTGATTTCTCCATTTTTCTTCCTTACTACCACCAAGTTAGCTATCCATTTTGAATACCTTAGGGGAACTATGATCTTGGCATCCAACAGTTTCTTAATTTCGTTTTCAATGAAAGGTAGTAATAGAGGGCTGATAGGCCTTAGCTTCTGCTTAAAAGGGATGGTGTCCTTCTCCAGTGGAATCTTATGGTAGATGATGTTTCTGTCATAAGTCTTAAGGTCACTGTATTCCCAGAAAAGACATTAGCAAATTGCTTCATCAGGGTGCAATATTCAGAACTTTGGGCAAAAGACAAGTGGGTGGACAGGTTTATGTATTTTGGATGATCTGGAATCCCTATATTGTGTCTATGGACTACAGACTCATTATCTTTTTGGGCAGGCTTATAAGGCACATCATTATGATCAAACAACTTCTCTAAAGGCACTAGCCCTTTGGGTATATGGTTACGCAGCAGTTGTACAATGCTGTCTTGACCAATTTTGTTTCTCAGCTGGCACTAATAGCATTCCTCCATGGTTTCATTCTCTTGATCAATTTGCATTTCAGAGAACTCATCAATGACTTGTAGAAACCTATTGACTTCATCATCATCTTCAAAGACTTTCCAATACTTGACATTATCAGGCAAGGATGGTCTATATTTCACTTGGATTTCATAAGTCAACTTAGGAGGCAGAGGAGGGATAAAAGTGCTAGCAGACATAGCAAGGGAATCAACAAGTTGTTTCTTAGCTCTAGGGATATATGAAATACTAAAGTTATTGAAATAATCCTTGAGCTTCCATACCTCATCTCTGTATGCTTTCAGCCTGGGGTGCCTTGCCTGGAATGTCTTATTCACCTGTTGAATAATAAGGTCTGCATCTCCAAATACTTTAAGATGTTTGATGCCCATTTCTTTAGCAGTGTTTAAGCCTAAGATCAAAGACTCGTATTCTGCTATATTATTTGTGACTTGAAAAGTCAACTTGAAAGATATATGTATGCATTCTTGTGTGGGAGGTACTAGAACTACAGCTCCTCCTACACCTTCCCTAAAGCAAGCTCCATCAAAGAACATGTCCCAAATTTGTGGACCTTCTTCCTCTGTGATCTGGCAAACTAGTTTCCTGAGTTGCATGGAGGAAAACTGGGATTCTTCTATTTGGAGAATACAAGCTCCAAAATTAGTGTCAACAACATAGATGGTATGATTAATGGGATGTTCTCATCACTGATAATATAAGCTAACTGAGCTTCCCTGTATAATATCCTACTCTCACATCCAAAAACTAGGATAGTAGCATAGGATAGGTCTTTTTGTAATGTTCCACGTAATCTTTTGATCCACCCCTAGAAAGAATCATACCAAACTTAGGGTGAACATCTGCTACCACAATATCCATTATCATGCTCCTCATGGGCAACACAGCCAAGGTGATGGCTAGATCTTTGATTAGCCCCAAGCATTTCACCTTCCTAGAATCAAAAGAAAATAAGTCATGATAAGGCCTAGTGATGTCAAGGCCCAACTCATCCATGACAACCTTGGGCATTAGATTATGGCTAGCACCTGTGTCCAACAAAAAATTGTGGAGGATTTTGTCATGAATAGTCAAGGATACATAGAATGATGGGGAATTGTCATCAGAAGGTTCAGTCATTGGGCTAAGAACAACTGTAGGTTTGTCATCTTATAAATTCACATAGTCGTTTGATGCGTGTGTGGCCTTAAGCTCAAGGGCCTCAAGGATGGGTCTCTTAAAGGCTTCATTCTTCACTAGTTCCACCAGCGGTATAGATATTTTCAACTTCTGGATTTCTGATTCAAAACTGAAAGGAGAAGGGGACTTGTCAGGGCCTCTTACCTCTTGAGCTAGAGCTTTGAGAATGATGGGATCAGCTGCTGGTCGTTTTTTCTTGTTAGTTTGTTGTATTGTAGGGACAACAGCTCTTTGAACAGGGGTTTCCTTGGCACTGTTCATTTTCGACCTCAGATTATATCTTTGCTGATCTTCGGTTTGTAGAACAGCCCCACCATCCCATTCTTGGCTGGTCTGGTCCTTAAATAATGACTCTTCATAGGTAGCCAAGGTCAAGAAGGAAGCACTGCCTTTGTCTTCCATGCAATGGATCTCATCATCTTCATCAAATTGTTCCTATTCCATGATTACATTCTGGAAAGGGGCCTTCACCCTTTGGTCTTGATTGGCATTTTTGCTCCTTTGCATAATCTGCAACTGCTCATTGGCTCTTCTATATGGATTGAGATTTCTAGGAGCAAAAGTATTAGGGGCTCTTCCTTTCCCTAGGTATTGCTCAACCTTTAATTTGGAGATTTCAGATGCTAGTGACTCTATGATCTTGGTCATTTTATCTATCTTGAGGTCTGAAGACGAAGAGGATTCACCCCTCTGTCTCCTTCAGTCAACATGTACCTTGAGTTTCTCTGTAGCCATAATGCTAGACTCTACTTCTAAGGATGCATCCTACATTTCAGCCAAAGAAGCACATATTCTCTCCCTCAACATAAAGTAGAAGTCAAAATCAAAGGCATTGGCATAGGTGAGCTCAGCAGAGGTACGGGTGGATTTCACTTCTATTGGTATCTTTCTGTACATGTGGTTAAACCTTTTATTCAAATTATAAAGCGACTCCCCATTTCCCCTTCTCAGGTTCCCAAACTTAGTATGGTAGTAGAGAATATCTTTCTTACCCCCCCAATGCTTTAGGAATACATCATCTAAGGCCTCAATATCTATTATAGATCCAGGGGTTAATTATCTAAACCATTTTCTGGTCTCTCCATCTAGGCTTTGGACAAATACTCTCATCCACACATCATCTTCACTAATGTCTAGATTATCAGCATAGCTATAAAATGACTCAAGATGTTCTTCCGCAGTAACCCCTTTAGTCCTAGTGAACTTAGGCATGTATTTTTGATATTCTCTAGTAGGCATGGCATTCGAAGGAGTGGGCAGTACTAGAGGTCCATACCTAGCAGTTATGATTCTTTCCATTTTAGTGAGTGCTTGTGGACCTGCCATAGCTATGGTGGATAAAAGAGTACTGGCAGTCTGAAAGGCAGGGAGTTGAGGAGTGACTGACAGGAATAAAGGAATATGATGAGTAGGGGGTGAGGTTTCCTTTGGGCTTAAAGCAAAAGGGTAACTTAAAGAGTAAGAAGCTTTATGAATCTCTGAAAGTTTTTCTTCACTACTAGTATCAAAAGCTATACTCTCAGCATGTACTTGTTCTGTTACAAGCCTTTCTTGCAAAGATATAGAGGACCGTTTAGATTTACCTGATTCTGATGCTCCTTTTTGTGATACTTTTCTTTCTTTGATGATATTTTCAGGGTCAGGTACCGGGTTAGCTGGTGACTTCTGAGGATTTCTCCAGGTATGCCTCACAAACTCAGCTAGAACTATGATGTGGAGTCACCAAGAGGTTCGGCCTCCAGTATAGTTGCCAGATAGATGATTACAACCATAAATGTGTCCAGACTTTGTCTATCATCAAAGCTAGATCTATGTCGTCTCCTAGGGAAGCTGAGCTTCAATCTCCTATCCTTGGCAACACTGTCAATTATGTTATCGCTCCAGGAAACTCTCCTAGGTTGTAGCTCATAGATGCTTGGTAACATATAATCTTCAATATTGTTCTAGGAACTATTGGAATGTATGATGGTTTGGCTCAAGCCAGATAACCACTTCAACTCTAATTTCACTCCAGACATGCATGAACACCCTCAACCTACAAGGTTTTAAACCGCTAATGCTCAATAATTTGCAGATTAAGTGAATGAATGAGGAATACTAACCACACCAGCAGATGCATATATAACATATGATGGCCAGCTACAGCCAGTGAATAAAACTTGTAAATATAATATATCTAAATAGAGATAAGATGACAGTTATCTAGCATCAGATATAGAAGAAACATGGATGACCGATTCAATAATCTAATTCACCAATGCAGAGATAATATGACAGTTATCTAACATTAGACGTAGGAGAAAGCATGAATAAACCAATCCATGAGCAAGTTTAGAATAGGAGGGAAAATGGGCATTGAGCATGTAACAACAAAAGAAGCTTGTATTACTGAAAATGAAGATGAGATGCTGCAAGGAATAGAATATCTACAGTCTCCAGAAGTTGAACCCAAAAACAACAACCCTGATTACATCTCACTTTTGGCTATTCATAGTTTACTTTTATAATGATCCTTAGATGTTTAGGGCTAGATATTTCTTAATCGACCACCTACTATCATTAACTATCTGATAGCATCCTAGGACAAAATTTCCTTTCCATCATGAAACATTAATCAATTCTGGTACTGCGCTACCCTGTTAGGTAGTTGGCTTGATTATGGTAGTGGAGCTCCATGACTGTTTAATTCTGTTTGCTGGGTCGTGCTGTGTCCTTCTTCCTTCGGCCATGCTTTCTGTTAATTCGGTTCAGCGGTTAGACTGTCATCAGACTGACAGAGCCAACCACCTTCTCCATTGGGTAACAGATAGGGAGTGGAGTATGAGGTGCATGGGTGGACGGATGTGCCAAATCAGATGGACAGAGAAGTAACAGAGAGATGGAGGATGATCGGGAGTGGTCATGAATGAGGGCCGTCGGATCGAGGGGACTGCACGGTGGAGATCGTGTGCAGGAGGCTTGAGGTCATGGTGGGAGCAGAAGATTCTCGGGCAGTTACATCTAGCGGGTGAATTGATCGGACAATTATTGGGAGGAGGAGGTGCGCGGACGATAACACCCGGCGGTGGTTTGGCTCGGGCGGTTATGGTTTATATCGGGTGCTCATCTAGCAGTATGTGGTAAATGGTGGATTCCGCCCGATTCCATTCAATGGGTGACATGTTGCAGCGGAAGAGAGAGAAAAGCCGCCTTTATTAGGTGGGTATTCCTATTACTAGTCTCCCATGCGATATGAGTGAGGGCCATCAGATCTGGCCAGGGTGATCTAACGACGGGGACTGATCGAGCATGTTTCATTGATCGGGTGAGATGTGGGTAGTCAGATTGGCAGGGGCAAGATCAATGACAGAGGGACACAGAGGGATGGGATGTCCTCGGGAAATGTGTAGATGGTGCGTATGACAGAAGGGTAAGGTTTTGTAGGGGGTTTTGCGTTAATTTACTTAGGCGAAAGATGGTTTCATCAGGATGTGAGGGTTGGGTTAAGAAATGAACAAAATGAAATGTAAGTGGAAGAGTGAGGAAAGTGGGCTAATGGCCCATGTGGGGCCCTCTTTAGAACAACAAAGCAGACCATCTCGTTCCTTCGGCCTTCGAATTGACTGCACTGCTTCTCAGGGCTAATAAGACTGTGGCCAGTCAAGTTGTCGGGAGCTCGACTATAGCTGTGGTGGACATAGGGGAGACTTTCATCCCATGTGCATGGATTCTTTGAGTTCTACATGCGTCCAATGTGTACGATCATCCTGTTGACGACCTCTATCTTGACATCAGTTTGGGGATGGAAAGCTATGGAATTAGTGAGCTTGGTGTCTAGCATTAACCAGAGAGTGGACGAAAATGTACTAAGTAACCTATTGTCATGATCTAAGATGACATACTGTGGGATCCCAAAGTGTACCCACACTCGTTCAAAGAAGAGTTTAGCAGTGGCTTTTGCTGTGATACTCTTCTTGCAGGCTGCCATAATGGCCATCTTCGAGAATATGTCGACAACCACAAAAACAAAGTCATTGCCATGCTTAGTAGAAGGAAGTCTTGACATGTAATCCATGGGGATGGATTCCCAAGGTATACTAGGGGTCAGCAGAGGAGTATAGATACCTTTATTCTTGATGGCTTGTTTGGCAATGGCGTAAGAAGTGCAGGATCAGATGTACTTCCTGACATCCTCTCGAAGATTCGGCCAATAGAAATACTTTTGCAATATTGCCACCATTTTCTCTACCCCAAAATGCCCAGTGGCCTGACTGTAGTGTGCTTCCCAAATCATCTGTGCACGCTTTGTTGAATGAACACAAAGGTGTCGCAGGTGGAATAACAAAGCATCTTGGAAGTGAAAATATGGAACTTGTTGAGCCTCCAAGTGAGTATGGTATCTGTGGATGAATTCTGGGTCACTTTCGTAGAGAAGTGGCCAATCAGAAGTCTTGTGCCCACAAGAGTTGAGAACAGTGGTTAACGCCATGATCGGTGGTCAGATGAGGTAGTCTACAACATTATTTGTGCTTCCCTTCTTGTACTTGATATTCAAATGAAATTGTTGCATGTATGTGGACCACCTATGATGGCGATCATTCTACAACTTCCATTGCATCTGTATGAACTGCAGGGATTGGTGGTCTGTGTGGATGACTGTTTCCTTCCCCAAAATGTAATGCTTCTATTGTCAGCATGCCTACACAATGGAATGTATCTCTTTGTCATAAGTGGGATACTTTTGGACTGTGTCTAAAAGTGTTTCACTATGATATGCCACTCGATGCCCCTATTGAGTAAGGACTATCATAATAGCATAGCGAGAGGCATTTATCTCAATCTCAAATGGTTGTTGCAAGTCTAGTAATGTGAGCACTAGTGTAGAGCAGAGGCGATGTTTCAACTCTGTGAATGCATTCTATTGATATCCAGACCAAAATAGTTTTTCTTTCGCTTCTCCTTTGGACTTGACTCAAGGGCCAAGTGATATGACAAAACCCTAACACGAACCTGTGGTAGAAATTGGCAAGAACCAGAAAGCTGCGGAGCTCAGTCATAGTGGTTGGGGCTGGACAACCTTGAATGACTTGGATCTTGGTTGGATCCACATGCACCCCCCATTTGTAAATAATGTATCCCAGATACTGAACCTGGGTTAGGACAAAAGTTTATTTCTCCAAATTGGCACAAAACTTGTGTTCCCACAGTGTTTGGAGAACCTGTCAGATGCGGTGGAGGTCCTCTTCCTAGCTCTAGTTGAAGATCAAGATGTCATCCAATTATACCACTACAAATGTGTTGGTGAATGGCCTTAAGATGTCATCCATAATCCCCGTGAAGGTTGCAAGAGAATTAATCAACTCGAAAGGCATAACCAGCCATTTGAAAAGGACCTCCTTGGCTTTGAAGGAAGTCTTCCACACATTGGAGGGTTCGATTGGTACTACATGATATCCAGACTTCAAGTGGATCTTGCTAAAATATTCCCCCCCCTTGAGTTGGTCTAGAAGGTCATCAATCCGTGGGATCGAGTACCTATTCCAGATCGGGCTCCAATAGTGTGATGAACTCGTCCAAAGGAGACCTTTCTGTAGCAGCTCCTAAATTTGCCTCTTGATTTCATCATTCTCTAGAATGGAGCACCGATATATTCGTCCATTGGGTAATGGTGCACCTGGGGTCAGATCGGTGGAGTGCTTGACCCAACATTATAGAGACACCCCTATGGGGGAGGTGAAGATGTCCTCGTACTCCTCCACGACTTTGTGTATATGTTGTTGCTGTGTGGAGAGGACTTGTCTAGAGGTCATCACCACCATATTCTTCTTTCCTGAAGGGCATATCATTAGGGAAACAAATTTCCCGGTTTTTTAAATGAGCTTACTGGATTGTTTTGCAGTAACCAAAGAGATGGTGATAGGTGGTGCTACCTTTGGTATCCCGTATAACTTATTTTCCAATGTAATAATAACAATGCAAGACATTGACTCATACACAACATGTCTCTTCGACAAACATCGAGGGAGTCAACGTCACATAATACCTCATCCGTGAAGGGCTTGATGCTATATGGAAGGCGAAATCATTGGTTCACACGCAGATCATGTCTTTGGTGAAGCCACCCAATGGTGTATGGTTGTGTGTGTGCTATGGTCAGTAAGATCAGCCGCTTCACGACCTCTATTGCAATGAGGTTCTTTTGGCTCCCGCCATTGAAAATGAACTATAGCGAGGAACCCTTTACCCACATCTAGGAGTGGAAGAGATGCTCCTCCTCCCCTAGATCTTAGGCTTCCTCCTTTTGGATCTTTGTGGTGGCAATGGTGGCATTGGGCTCTGCATGAATAATCCTCTTCCCTTTGTCATTCCCCTTGTCGGGTTCTGACTCAGGGTCGAAACATGCAAATGATTCTAGAGCCTTTAGTTCAGCCACCAATGACTGCTTGGCCCAACATTCACTTGTGTTATAGGTGGAGCTCTTGTGGAACTCACACCACTTTCCCGTGTCCTTCTTCGACTTCACAGTGTTGTCCTTTTCTTGTGGACTTCACGGGTTGTCGTGGGTCATCCTGCCTTGGATTTGTCCTTTGTTCTAAGATTTTGGGTCACCTTTCCCTTGCTTCAAATTCGCAGATCCAAAGTCTTGCTTCTTCTATTTAAACGTTTTCTTGATCTTAACAACATATCGGTACGCCGTACCGAGTGAGGAGATGTCTAGGAACTCCATCTCGTCCTGATTGTATCTATGTAGGCAGTTGTGGTACTTGAGTACCAAATGTTTCTCAAAATCCTTGATACCCAACTTCATGCGAAGGGTATGAAAAACATTGGTAAACTCCGACACATTTTGGTCCCTTCCCTACCGTAACGTTGTCCAATTTATGTATTTGTCCTCGTAGGTCTCGATAGGGTAGTACTGCTCCTTGATGGCATCATGGAATGAATTCCAAGTGGGAGAGACTGAAACAGTGGGGTCATACTTTCATCCTTCTCCTCAGAATAGGTTTCCCACCAGTCCTTGACATGGGGGGCAGCTTTCAGAAGAGAAAAAATAATTTTTTTTGGCTAGAAAAATCATGAACAAAAAAGTATCCTTCTAGTATATTCAACCATTTATCTACTGCGTTTGAATCTATTTGGCCATCAAATATGGGAATGTCAAAGTTTACTTGTACATTAAAAGGTGTGGAGCCTCCAGAGTGGTTGTTGGATGTGGATGCACCGCCAATGGGGAACCATTGAAGGATCTGAGAAAAGTTATCCATCATCGCGCTCCTTTGTTTATATATACGAATTTATAAAAAAAAATATTATATACAAATTATATATATATATAATTTTGAAATTATTAAAATCAAAATTATTAAATATAAATTTAAAAAAAAATTAAGTTTTTTTTTAAAGAAAATGATTTATACTCACACTTTTATAAAAATATTATTATCTATTAAATTTTAAATTATTAAAATCAATAACTGTCTATATAATTAAATTAAAAAAATTTATTATATATAAAAAAGATTTTGATATAAACTTTCATGTTAAATTATATATATATATATATATATATATATATATATATATATATATATATATATATAATATGTAAAACAAATAATATATATAAATTGTTTTAATATTTTTAAATTATATGAAAATTTTATAATTAAAATGAAAATAATTTTTTTATTGTTTTTTTTTAATATTTTAATATAATATTTTAATTTTATAATAAAAATAAAAAACAAATCGTCCTTTGGTCGCTCATCGAGGGTCTGGGCAGACGGACGGGGGTTGCATGGAACCCCCTCTTCCTACTCGTCCCCCCAGCCAATGAGACTTTAGCTGTTGGCTAGGGGCCTGGGACCCGATCAACGACCAAAGGGGGCAATAATTTTTATTTTATTTTATAATATTTGATAAAAAAATAAAAATTAATTTAAATTAAAAAAAAATAAACAAAACAAAAAAACAAAACAAAATAAACAAAACAAAACAAATATTTTTTATTCTAAAAAAACGTTTTTTAGTAATTAAAAACAAATAACAACTAAATTTATATGAAAAAAATAATCATTTTTTTTAATTAATTAAAAAAAAAGGATAGAATACTTTCAAAAGATATATTTTAATTAAAAAAAACCAATTTAATAAAAAATAAAAGAATAAAAAAAAATCTTTATTCATAAAGTGTAATAAATAAAATTTCAATTAACAAAAAAAAACAAAAAATTAAAAAATAAGAAATATATAACAAAAACAATAAATGGAATTTTTTTTCTAATTGATCAGTTTTTTTTTTTCCCCTTTTTTTCATGAAAGAATTTTAATGCTCCCCAAATGAAATTAAAAAAAAATAAAAATAGAAAAAGAATGTAACACCCATTTGTCATTTCAAAAGCCTAAAAATTAAAAAAATATCTTATTTTTTCTCCTAAGAATTTTTATGTGGTTTTTCCCATAAAAAACCAAAAATTCCCCTAATTCATTTGTAAGTAGTGGAAATAGAAAGAAAACTAATCTTTAGAATTCATAAAACTCCCGTTGAATGTGCTATCTATGACAAGCAGCTCCTCCGCAAAATCGCTCCAAACTTTTTAACAAGACCTAGAAGATGTGATGTGATGTGTTGTGATGAATAGAAACAATGAATTTTATTTTATAGAAATGACTGGGGGATTGATTTAGCATTTCTTGAATGTGGGATTGAACTTAAAATAAAAAAAATATATATATAGTTAATATTACAGCTTTATGTTAGTTTTCATTCATTGTGGGATAAAAATAAAATATTAATTATAAAAAAATAATTTCGTTACATAGTCAATGTTAAATAATTTAAATACGAAAAATATTTTGGGCTTCTATCAATATTATGAATAGAAACTAGGGTGAAAATTTTGAAACTCAAAAGTTTAGTAATATGTTTTCAAGTAAATTATAGATGAAAATTTAGGAGTGAATTAATTAAAAATGAAATTTTTGGAGGGAAAATTTTGAGCGAACATTTTTGGGGGGAACTTTGGAGGGAAATTTTTTGGCAAAAATTTTTGGGTGAAAACTTTACAGGGAAATTTTCAATCTCTAAGCTATAAATTATAATTGGGAAAGAATGCATTTGTATCATTCGACATCTTCTGGTTGAAGGTCATGGATTCTTCTAATAATGGAGTTTTTCTTTCTTTAGTATCAAAATCTTTGTCATGAAACAACTCTATTCATTTTGATGAATGTAATAGGAACTCTTTCACTATGAATAGAGAGACAAATTTTCCACTTGGTCTTAATCCTAAGGATGATGAGAGCAACGTTGATGAAGGGCAACAAAAATAATTTCCTGTGAATAAAGAGTCAATTTTTCCACTTCCTCCTAATCCTATGGATTATGAGAGCACCATTGATGAAGGGGGGATGAAGAATTTCCAGAGTCAATGCTTCCACATAGTCCTAATCCTAAGGATTATGAGAGGACCACTTATGAAGGGGGGATGAATAATTTATAGAGTCAAATTTTCCACTTCCTCCTAATCCTAATGATTATGACAGCACCACTGATGAAGGGGGTGTTGAAGAATTTGCAAAGTTAAAGTTTCCACATAGTCCTAATCCTAAGGATTATGAGAGCACCATTGATGAAGGGGATGATGAAGAATTTGCAGAGTCAAAGTTTCCGCATAGTCCTAATCCTAATGATTATGAGAGCACCACTAATGAAGAGGGGGATGAAGAATCTGTTTCCACATATTCATAATCCTAGGGATTATGAGAGCACCACTGATGAAGGGGGGGATGAAGAATTTTTAGAGTAAAAGTTTCCACATATTCCTAATCCTAAGGATTATGAGAACACCACTGATGAAGGTGGGGACAAGGATGAACAATTTCCAGTAAATAGAGATTCAATGTTTCTACTTAGTCCTAATCCTAAGGATTATGAGAGCACCATTGACACAGGGGAGGGTGAAGAATTTGCATTAAATAAAAATTCAAAGTTTCCACTTATTCCTAATCCCAAGGATTATGAGACCACCACTGATGAAGGGGTGGATGAAGAATTTCATGAAAATGGTAATTTAACTATGAACAGAGAGTCATAGTTTACACTTAGTGATAATCCTAAGGATTATGAGAGCATCAGTGATGAAGGGGAGGATGAAGAGTTTCTTGAAAATGATAATTTTAGAGGCATAGATGTGAATAATGAATTTTCTCTAAGTGAGTGTTTCAAAGGTAGTCATGGTGATAATGAATTGAATCCTCTAAGGGAGGTTTTCAAAAGCAGGGATGAAGATGGTGAAGAATTTCATCTGCGTTAGTATTTCAAAAGTGCAGATGTTGGTAGTGAATAATTTCCTTCAAGTGAGGATGGTAATGAATATTTTCCAAGCAATGATGGTGATGAATTTTGTAGCTATGTTCATCAGTATAATATTTCTCCTAATGATGATGAAAATGCTTTTGCAGATAATAATGAAATGAGGGATACATTGCAAGAAAATATTGTATCTAGGAGTAGGAGTATGCCTTTTCATACCAATCCAAAATATTCCAATTATACAAGGGTTAGGACAGAATATCTCACAAGTAGAAGTTATATTGGTGAGCTGAATTCAAGTGAATGTTGTCGAAAGGATTGCTTGAAACATATGGATTTCAAGTTTTCTTTGGAGCAAAGGAAGAAATATTTGCCAATGAATAAAAGCATGCAAAATTCATTTTTAGTGGTTTTCATGCAATCTATGCTGGCAGGTTATGATTATCATATTGGGAATGTATTGATTTGTAGAAAGGATTTCAAAGTGCTGCATTCAGTTGGTAATTTTCATTTGTCAAGAATCCAAGAAAGACTGGAAAAAGACCTTACACATTACTGAGATGTATGTTATAGAAGAGAGGTTGGACCATCAACAATTACTACAACATCATGGATGAAAGACGTATTTTCAAAGCATGGAGAGTGTATGCGAAACAAAGACAAAATACATATTGCAGATAATTTCTCAAGACGAGAAATCTACAACTTATACATAGAACATGCAGAAGTTGCTGAAGGAGATGATTTTATTACATATTCATATTTTACAAAGATATTGAAGAATGAATTCAACAATGTTCCTATTCCTAAGAAAACAAGGATGGGGGTTTGCAGTACATGTGCTTCTCTTAAATAAAAAAGGGATAAATTTCAAGGGGAAGAAAGAGGTATGCATTCATTATTTTTAAAAATACGATAGTTATCAACTATTAAAACATATTTATTAATAGATTTATTTTATTTTATGTGCAGATTCCATTTCCAAAGCACTTCAAGAGCATCGCAATCAGCAAACAAGTGAAAGACAAAAAATCTATAATCATAGAAAAAGTGGTTTGTAGATTTACGTGGTGTGGTTTTTGTGACTCTGGATTTGGATATTCCACATTCTTCATTTTCTAGATTCAGATAGAAAAAAGTGTTATGATAATCCAAATAAATATTTTGGTTTGATAATTGATGGTATGGACAAAAAGAAAACAATTCTGCCGCATTTAGTTTGCACACCAAAAAATTTACAGGAAGACAATTTTAGTCAGTTTCTCTTGGTTGGCTGTATGGTCTTTAATGGGAAGGTGCTGCCAAGGGTTTACTTCACAACTCCAAATATTCATAATAATGAAAATATTACCATAAACATAATCCACGTTGTGCTTTCTCATTGGTCTGGTATTCTTCCTGAAGTTTTGCATCTGCGATTGGACAACACAAGCCGTGAAAATAAAAATCAAGTTCTTTTTGGATATCTAAACATGCTTGTTTTTCAGAAGCATTGAGGAGGAAGAATGTTGGGAGCCTGCCATAATTAATTGAATGTATTAAGAAATCATACATTCAAGAGCATGTTTTTCGTGTGTTGGAAGAAACTATTGACATGTGAAGGTTTATTCTGGGATTGCATGGTGAGGAGAAATGCATTGAACAATGTAAGGACATTAGCTTCCATCATCAATTTCATACCAAAAAAATTCATGGAAAAACACTTATATGGGGTAAGAAGTATTCAATTGTTGTAGAATGGGGGTTGTCATCAGATTTAGAATTTTTGAAGTTCATTCCAGATCATCCAATATTTGCATGAAAGAAAATATTATTACAACTAGTTTCTGAACTCCATAATGCATGAAGGCATAAGAGAGAGATAAATTATTTTGAATGTCTAGAAGAAATGAAAAGATGTATTACAGATACATATGAGTACTTTGATGTTGCTAATTCAGTTTGGTGGAAGTCTTTTTTCAATGATAAAACTGATATCATCTCAATATCAGGAAATTGATATACACTTTTGAAGACTCCATTTATTTGGCCTCAAAATATGCCAAATAAACAGGAGGAAAGACACATTGTTGAACAACAACAATCTCAAGGCATTATTAATTCTCAACAAGAAGAGGAAAGAGAAATATATATCGGTTCTCGAAGATTGTTTGCACAACATGAAGCCATGGAAGACCTTTATAAGGATTTTATGCAGGATGTTAGGGAGGGTTCCATGATAGAAGTATTAGCAGATGGGGGTCCACTTAGCTCTCCATTTTAGGTTGCGCAGGTTATAAAAGTCATTAAAGAAAATGAAGATATTATAGTTGTTGAGGTACATTCGTATGCCAAAAATACCCACCCATTCAATGGTGTCTACAAGCCATAGATTGTCATTGATAAACAAATTCACAGAAAGAGAAAAATAAAGTGTACAAATATAAATCATCCCCGCACAGGCCTCTTAAAATTGGAGGATGTTGACATGTCTATGACTTCAATTTAACAAAGAGAGGAACTCTTCGCTTCAAGACCATAAATATTTTTAAGAAGTTGCTACCAGAAGAAACAATGTTGAGATGCGAGTCTGCTAAACCTAGTTGTAGATCTAGAAGACTTTTGAAACTTGAAATGATGGGCATGCATGTTGACTCAGATGGGGCTCTAGTTGATGAAAGAGAAGAATATGGGTCATCTTCATCTACATCCAATAATTCATGTGAAGATGTAGATTTTGATGGTGTGCTAGATCCTATGGATGATTTTGAATAAATGGCTAAGACATTTTATGTAAATCACATTTTCATGGTAACTTGAAATAAATATTTTTACTTCCATATGATCTTACATGAAGTTATGATTCATTTCTATGTTTGTTGGATTTAATGTTTTAATTAAAAGAAATTCATGTATTTAGAGACGTTTGCATGGTAACTTGAAATAAATATTTTGACTTCCATATGATCTTACATGAAGTTATGGGTCATTTCTATGCTTTTTGGATTATATGCTTTAATGTATGTGATATTCAATCTACAAAACTTGATATTTTGATTAAAAGTAAAGAGCTATTAGAAATTAATCTTGATTTGTTAAATTATACAGTGATATTGCCATGATATCTTTTATTGTTATCATTTGGTATAAGATAGTTGTAAAATTGTTGAAATTCTAATGCCTCATTAAAAGGAACACTTTGTTTTGATGGTTGATTTTTAGGTTTTTGTTGCGATAGGATAAGTTGTCTTAGGCTAAAATTTGAAAAGAGCTATAGTTTTAGCCTTTGAAATAAACATTACTCTTGGAATAATGAATCTTTAATATACTTGTTCATTTTAAAAAATTGCTTTAGCCATATAACTTGTCCGTAATTTCATGGTTGAAATGTGTTAAAAACTAAAATTTTTTAACTACAAGGTTGAAAATTTGTTAAAATCTTAAAGTTTTTCTGAATTATGATATTATATCTTTAATGCTATGGTTCAAAACAATTACAATTTCAAGGTTTTTTTTAGAGTCAAGGTATTTTATCTTTAACAACATGGATGGAAATTGTTGGAATTATCAGGATTTGAGACATGATATTTTATCTATAACATCATATCGGAGAGTTGTTGGAATTTTACAGTTTTTCAAAGTCCAGATATTTTATCTTTAACTCCATTGCTAAAAAATGTCAAAATTGTAACCCAATTTTTTTTTTTGTTATTCCAAAATCAACACTTATTTTTTTAAGGGTGATTTTTTCATCCATTTTGCAAAACGAAAATGGATTTTACTTCCATTTAAAAGAATTGTTGAAAATTTATCCTAAAAAAAACATCGTTCTAACATACACAATTTTCATTTTTGGGTTTTTGGGCTAGAGTACTTGTTTTGAGATAATAGTTGCCATTTGATCGGTAACTATGTTTATAACCGAAGATTTTATTTGAAGTTTATATGTGGGATGTGTTAACCTCTTGTCTAGTGTTCTTAATTATGTTTACAGAACTTGGAAGACTTCTCCTTTGGGCATTTTTATGGTTGGCAGGTATTGGTTCTCGAAACTAGCATATAGGTTAGGTTTTTTAACTTCATTATGCATTTATTAGTTTCCTTTTCCATTTTGGCCTGAGGATCAACCCCACCAAGATATGACACATAACCTTCTCATTGCTCAGAAGTGTCATAACATTTGTTCTAGAGGCTACCTTATCATGGGCGCTCTAGATAGTACCTTGTTGTCACTTGGGACCCATGCTAAACTTTTTTTCTTAGGCTCAAGAGTCCTCTTTAGTCTTACTGTGAATTTGCGATGGAGCCTCATTCCTCTTTTTATTTGCTATTCTTCTAGCTTTATACCCTATAGGATCCCACACGTTGAGTTGTATAATTACATTACATGTTGACTATTTGTACATTTTGGCCTTAAGCCGGCTTCACATGGATTCTTGTATAAGATACTTTTTGACCACGTCTTTCAGAAATATCAACCTTGCTATCACTTATCCTTTGTAACCTGACACCATATGCCCATGGAAAAAACATTCCTTTGAGTGTCATTGACCAGTCTCATCACCTTGCATTTACCATAGGAATGTTCCACTCCCAGGAACTAGCACATCTGTATTTAGACACTCATTCTTTCCATTATACCATAGGAATTATTTTATTGCCTTTTTAGTCTTTTTAATATGAAAAATACAAAAAAATTATATATTGCAAAAAATAGTGAGAACAAGACTTTACTTCTATAATTGATGGTAGTAAGAGTCAGTTGTGTCGCCCTTGAAAAAAACACTCAAAGAAATTATTTTCTCCATCAGTTGGGGATTTAGTTTGACTTAGGAGAGCCATAACCTTGTCATTAAGTTAGTACTCCTTTGGTTGGTTATCTCTTCCAATCATATGGAGAGTTTGTTTATGCCTCCTACATGAAAAACTTATACAAAGTTATCATATGATACCATAAACTCACATTTGAGTCATGCTTTTGTTCAAGGGAAGTAAATCTAAGTCGGCCTTTCTACGGTGTCCATTAACTTATTTTTAGTGGCCTTACCCAGTCTGTGAGATTTATGTTCAGTATCACATCATCTATTTGGTCCTTTTCTCATCCCAGTTAAGAAGGTCTCCATTGACTTCTTGCTACTGGGTCTAATGTTATCGACTTCGACAAATTTCTCCGAGACTCGTCCTAGAGCCACACCCTAGCTCTATTTCCATCATTGATAGGTGATTTTGTGCTTAGCATTCATCAATATCATGGATCTCTAACTGAGTGGTTTCCCCTACGTTCAATGTCAGCTTACATTATCACACGATGGGGTTCATGCAATACCTTGGTTTCCATTTGACCCTATTGGTGGATTCCACGCCTCTGTGTCAACCTTCATTATTGTTTGGTTCAAAGGGTTTATGTCGTTCACTAACCACATCTTGTGTATGCCAGAAACGCACTTCAGTATGGTTACTTTATCTTTCTTTGTCTGATTCCTTCCAAATTATTGGCCTGCGGGTTACACTCGTTCTGGATTGATGCGGGATTCTTTAATGCGTCCTTCCAGTAGATCTTTTCCCATCCTATCCAACACATTTGTCTAGGAATAAGTTCTAGATTCCTTTTTCAATACCTTAGGGTTTGTAGTCATTAATGGCAAACTCCTTCACTATTGACAATGAGAATACGCCAATGTCTCATGATTGGTAGATTCTCTCAAGTGTTCAACATCAACTCATTTATTCACACTTGTTATATCATACTAGCATACCTTGACTCTATTCATCATTATCGGTGAGTTGTATCACATTTGTTAGTAGTATACATTAATGACTGGTAATCAAACAATTTCTCACGTGGTCGACTTCAGCTCATTTATTCCCATAGTGTGGAAATGTAGCATGGTGGTTGGTGAAGACCTCGGGTTGCATCAACATTTTTTTGTTCACTTGTTAGTACCTTCAGTTTTTTGCCAATGACATGATCCACCTTATATGTTGCAGTTCATCACCGCAACATTTTATGTGTTGGCACTCGAGTTCCATGTAGTACCATTATTCCACTTTTTGAATTGGTATTTTGAGGATCAATTATGTGACATCAATGATCAGATATCTCCTTTAGCATTATTGCTCAATCCTTTTATATGTGATATAGTGACATGGTCTTGATATGTTTTTTTTTAGCTATGATTAGATGATCCAATATGTATTTCTCAGTTTCCTTTGTACTTGTATACATATTGGATCCACTCTACACTTGATATGTGGACATGCTTTACTATCCCTGAGCATGGGTATGCCCACCTCAGACATGAGCTTTCTTTCTTAGCTCTTCCATTTGTTTGGTAGGCTAGAATCTGGTGATCTCCTCCAAAGCCCTTACATGGTTCTTTCTATACACTTCATACATTTCCGCCACGATCTACCCCTTTTGAACTAATATATTTAGGGGCATCTGTTATAGCATCATTTATCAACCTTGTATACTTGATGCTCTGAGTCATAGCCTTAGGGAGCCCTTTCCCTTTAGATTTGGTCCATTTACTAAAAAACATTATTTTAAATTCCATATGCAACTCTAACCTTCAAAAAGTGTGTGCACATGTGGGTCCATCTATACCCAACCCGTGTATATAATCTGAAAGATAAAAAAATATAAAATCATTATTTTATGGGTGGGGTTTACGGGTTACACCCGAAGCCCACCTAGAGGAGCCCGTGGTCTAACTATATCCCTACTAAAACAACTATTTTGAGGTGTTATAAATACACCTCATTGGAAGGCTTAAGGGGGGAGATATATAGGATATTTAAATTTGTTGATAGTGATGGACCTGTCAACATTCACGGGATAAGCCCAGTATGAAGTCCCAACTAGACCTCACACCGTTTGGTGTGGGAGTCCCATCTCGTATGATGGTCCATTTCCATTATCTTAAGGATTTGCCTCAACTCTTGCTTGTCAGCATAGGAGAGTTGTTTGCTTTTCCTTTAAGAAGTGAGGTTCGTGTGCCTAGTGAGTGTAAGTGTACTTGTGTCAATGGTTCTTTCACTGTGATGGGAAGAAGGTGAATGTGAGTTCCAGGTTGAAAGGGATTAGTCCCAACTCGGCTAGGAACACAAAACACAAAGGACATACACAACATCTAGCCGAGCCATCCACTAAGATGCGGTAGTCACAACATACAAGGTAAGATAACACATACAACTCTCACAGATTAGTCTAAACGAGTGCAACGGTTGTTATAGAAAGGTTCATGTGAAGGGTTTGATTGATATCTGGCAAATAAGTCAACATGAATGGGACAACATTAGTAGAATATACAACACATTTCCATTAATAGATTATGCATTACAACAAATGAATCAGTTCAGATGTAGAACATAGGTTAAAGAAACATGCATTACAAGCATTAAAGATCAGTGTTACAACAAATACAATACATGTGTTAAAATGTGCTGGCCTGTGGACAGGCTTCTGAATTAAGAGAAAGTCCCAAGAACATCGTTACACCATACATCGCTAACCCTTTCAGTGGGGCGTTAGAGCCACTACTTACTCCTCAAAAAAAATATTGCAGACTCTCTTGGCTATGTGGGAGGAGCTGAGGTGAAAAGTCCTTTCACGTACAAATGACGGCAATATTTATAGCCAAGGGTTAAACTGACTCTCGTGGCTGCTCAACTAACCTCATGACCTTTCGAATTCCATGCATTTTCAACTTATGTGACTCTATGTTTAACAAGTGGGTCTCTTGGACTTCCACGTTACATCACATTGATAGACAACAAGCCCATCGTGGAGATGTGGGCGACATGACTCATGACTTGACTCGACATGACTTGACAAAACAATGCTGGCTCATTCGTGCTGCTACTGGGTGCATGTCAAGCTACAGTGTTGTTGAGTGATGGATGTCTTCATATTGTATCACAACTTCACCTCCGCATGAAAAAGTCCACAGAGTCTTCGATGGTGCATGGTTTACTTGATGAAGATTTAGCATGTTGTTCCCTGCTTTCATGTTGGAAGGTTTAACAGGCTCACTTGTTCATGAAGGGGTGCATGTTCGTCGTGTTCATCCACTTTGCATGCTTCGTTTGTTCGTCGGTTGGCAAACTTTTCCATCTGTATGTGCTCCCTTCATTCATATTGTTCATCATCTTGTCATGTTCATTGGTGTACCTATACCTACAGTCTCTCATGATGAGATGAAATCAAATCCAAAACATCCTAGTATACCATGACACATGATCATTCGGGTGCGGGTGACTAGGAGAGGTAGCAAGACTATGATGTGCAATGATTTCTCTGGGCAACTGCTGATGAAAACTGCATAAGAGTCAATGAGAGATGGAGAAAGGTGATCTAAGTTGACAATGACTATATGCATGGTTAGGCTCAGCCGAGAGGCAAAATTGCACAAATTTTGGGAGGGACAGTCTGGGTTGCAGGAGGGAAAGCCAGGAATTCTCTGCACACTTTCCGGAATGAACAGTCAGCAGGTGTTGGACAGCCATATTTGTGTAATTTTCAAGAGGAACGGGCTGAGCTGCATGAAGGGTCAGTAGACAAGGATTGCACAATTTTTCTAGGAAACTACCCAGGAGATTGGCAACCAGAACTGCATAATTCCCAGAGGGAATTTCTAGTTGGATTCTTGGGGTCACTGGCAGCCAGAAATTCATAATTCACAGAGGGAACTGCCAATTGGCAACAGGGGTCACTGACAGCCAGAAGTGCGCAATTCCTAGAGGGAACTACCAGTTGGCTGCTAGGGTCACTTGTAGTAGGAGCTATGTAATTCCTAGAGGGAAAAGGAAGTCTGCTTCTGGGAGCTATTGGTTGGGAAAACTGTACTAAGGTGGGAGACCTCCCTGTTGATCATATCTGCACAATTTCTGAGCTGAGCTGACTGATTGGTAGAGGGAGGCCTTCTCATGAGCATTGTGAAATTTCCAAGATGAACAGTTGATCGACTATTCTGGTAGCTAGAATGAGTGCTTCTTGAGTTGCTTGTGGGAAGCGTAGCTTGAATGGACTAGATTGGTGCTTCTGCATTCTCCTGGTTGATAGTTGATCAAGTCAAAATTAGGGTGATGGTCTAGCTATCAGTGAGGAGTCTGGTCGTTATAACTTCAGCAAAAATGACTAAGTGTGTGAACAATCTAAAGATGCATAGGTGATCATACAAACACACACTCACATGACTTGACAATGAAATGACCAAACCATCCAAATACACATGTTCAACATGACTGACCGACGGTGCAAGCGACAAGCGCGACACTCATGGTTGATCATTCAAGATTGAGACAATGTTTGTGCGATAGTGAATGTGAATATGTGTGTGAGTGCGACCGATGCTTCCATGGCGAACACAAAAAACACATATGAAGCAAAGACTATGATCATAACCAGAGCACCGTCACAAGCATGACTTAGACATCAACATGCAAGGACTTGAATGTAATAAACAAGCAAGGTGAATGTAAAGACTCACACAAGCTCATAGATTGAACCCGAGTGTGTGAAGTCATTAAGTAAAACTCTTGAAGGGAGGCTCCGAAATTGGTGCAGGTCAAAATTTTGGAGGGTGGTTGTAACCGCTTTAACACTTGGTGACACACTGGTAGAACTCCAGCTTATCTATTTCAGTTCATTGCTAGCACAGGGCCTTGGTATCCTGAGGAGTATTGACTCGCTAAGAAGGGTACTTCAGTTTCCCCACTTACCCCATGGACATACATTGTTCACCCTTTGCCAACATAGTCAAACAAAACCAAAATTTTAGCTTAGATCTCAGTGTTTCAAATCTAGGAAGGGTAGCTTAGTTCATGAGTTGAAGATTTTTAGAGTATAAGTTTGGATCTCTAGTGTTTCTTTTCTTCCAGCAGGCCTGGACAGTACCCCAGTGGAGTCGGGAAGGAACACACAGATTGATCGAAAACTAGCGAGCCTGGTTAGTACCCTGGTGGAGTTGCGTGCTTCATCTCTCTGCAGAGGAAGCCTTTCTCTTCTTTCGCCTTTGTATATTTTTAAGATAACTGTGCACATGAACTTATTTATTTTTGGGGTAGAAGAGGGATCTCGAATTACTGAGAGAAACAAAGGTCGTTCCTTTAGAGAAATGTGTAAGACCTCCAAAATAGGTTTGCTCGTTTAGATTTTCCCCTTCTCCGTTTCTACTTGTTGGATTAGCTTAAACACACAAAGGAAAAGGCTAAGTATAGGCATGGAACTTCCCAATGTGGACATAGGTTCACACTTGGACCAAAGCTTCCCTTACAAACGGTTAATATTTTCCATGAGGACTTAATCGGCCGAAGGTTGCAACCAAACACAGAGAAAATGGACACAAGACTGGCCAGGTGTTGCAGCATCACAAGTCTATTCAAATTTCATCCATATACTCTATTGAAAAGCCAAAACGTAGTAGTTGGCAACACTTATTTTTGGAAACAAAAATAGTAATATATCAAACAAACAAAATGAACATGAACAAAAATAGTAAGCAAAATCAAACTAAGTGAAAGAAAAGATAGTATGAAAAAGAAACCAAATTAAAACAACAAGTAGCAAGAAAACTATGTACATGGTAGTGGTGTGGCCCAACCTACTGAAACTAGTGTTTGAGGACCTGGCCTTTGATATGAAGATTATCAATCCTCCCATCAAGTGATTGCAAATGATACGTGGGTGATCCAAGTTTCTCTTGCACTAGTTCTGGTCCCCCGGGCTTTGCTATTGGAACTTGTGGCATCCATAATACCTTCAAGTGATGACAACACCACTGTTTCAGGTACTATGTGCAACATGGGCTCAGATGATGGCACGAGGTAGTTGTTTTTATTCCAGGAAGGATTCAAGTTTCTGAAGTCGATGTGTAAGATGATCTTTCCAGATTTCTTACGTCTAGGATTTGAATTAGAAAACCAAGTATGATGACGAACTTTACAAGTATTCCAAACACTTAAAATATTAGTAAATATTTTCGGCAAAAGGAGGACAAACAACATGTATGTGTTACCTGTTCTTAGCTGCAATGTCTTGTCTCCTCCTTTATCTCGAATCTCATGTTGGATTTCTCGGGTGCAAGGGGTACTCGGGTCATCATCTACGTGTGTAGACCCATCTCGGTATTATTCAATTAAGTGGTCAACAATTGGTTGTTACTTCAGTGTGCAACTTGTACTAAGATTGGCAATCTTGAGATCATGGTCACTTCCCAGGTTGCTCCATTCATTCATGGTGTTGGTCCTTGTGTTCAACATGAATGCTTCAGCATCATGGTTTGCGACTTTGGACTTAAAAAAACTTGAAATCATGCATGGTTCATTATTTTGGATGGCTGAGTTACACTCGATCCTTGAGTCGTTATGTGTTCCTAATTTTCCAAGACTCGTGGCCCACAACTTGTCTGTATATGGAACGTTCAACTTGTTGGTACTGCTACTACTACTACTGTTGCTACTACCTCTACTATAAGAAAAACAAACTGTACAAGTTTCATTATCATCAGTTGGGTGATGAAGGAGTTCCAACTACTTTTCTGATGTGGTTGGGGTTGGCCATGTGAGATAACACTCCAATGTCTTTTCCAGGAAGCAGTTGCCAAACATGAGTTTTGCGAATGCCAATGGTTTGTTCTTGCCATTAAGGGGAGTGAAATTGTGTTCCATATACCTCTCTGATAACACCCAAATTTGGTTTCATCTGCCTTTGTAAGGAAGCCACATGTGATACAAGTCTGTGGCAAAGTATCCATCTATCTTGTTGGACTAGTCTCTGCTGAGCAACACACCATATGCTTCCAGTATGTCCACAACAACTATGATGATGCATTGGTGGACTCGACTGTCATGGGATAATAGGATGATCACATCTCATAGTTCACCAATGGCTGGTATTAACGTTCTATCAGGTTGGATGATTCTTGTAGATGTTTCACTCCATCATGCATTGATCTTCTTATCAATGGAGAGTGGCATAACATTGGTTGCCATGCCAGAATCAACCAAGCAGTTATGGACATTGTAGTTGAAAACTTTGAATGAAAGAAGGAATGGGGGGGCAACCCAAGTTTTCTTCTTCAATCCAGAGTGTATTAAGCATAGTGGATAGTGATCTGGGAGGTGTGCTTTCTCCCTTGTTGGTGGAGGCTGCAATGTCTGTCATTGTTTGTCCCAATGCGTGCAGTAGGGTATCTCATTGATGCTAGACTTTGGCTAGCTTGAACAAACTAATGTTCACTCTAGTTTTCTTCATGTCATCGACTATGGTGTAATCCAGAGGTCGTAGACTCACCGAGGTGTCCAGGGTGGAACAGATGCTTGTGTTGTCCGACGGATTGTTCTGCAATTTGATGTCTATGGATGTGCTCTTATCTGTTAGTGTCTTCCTAGACTTGCTTTGTGTTGGTTGCTTTGAGGGAGCTAGTGGGTCAGCCTTCTTTATCAGCTGTCTCATCCTCTCTTACATCTCCTCAAGTGTAGGGGAGCCCCTTTACTCCTAATATGGAAACAACCATTTTGCTTTTGGGGCTGCTTCTCGGTGTTAGTCTTCAAAACTACTTGCGAGCATTGGTATGCATTCACCACATGCCCCAAACTTGGTGTTTCATCAGGTGCAACCTCTTCATTATCATCAATGTCTTTCAACTGCTCCTCTATATCGCCATCTGCATCGAGTGTATGAGTACATACCGAGGTGACAACTCGCTTCCAATCTGAACAAGATTTCTCGGGGTGAAATTCTTCATGGAAGGAATAGTAATTAGGATCAGTGCATTGATCCAGTTTGAACATAGGCTTCTGCGTAAAGTTTGAACTGAACCAGTTGTTGCTTGATGAGCCAGTTGATGAACTGCTTGGCTATCTCTGTCTGGGTGGATGACTGCTCGTGAATGTTTCCATCTTCTGTTGCTTGAGTTCAGACACTTTGATGGTGAAGTTCTTGACAAGGTGAGTCAGGGTCTCAATATCAGTTGCTTCCTTATCTCTGCCCTTGCTCGTCGTTGCTTGGGGTTTTCTGCTCGCATCCTTGGAGTCTTTTATTGATTCGTCATCCTTGATGACTCCAATGGCACACAATTATTTCTCAATAGAAATATCCTCTTCACGAATTTATAAAAGTATTGGCTTCGCAGCTCACTTGATGAACTATGCAATGGTGGTTGGTAGTTTAGAAATGCAATAGTTGACAGTGATGGAGTCATGAAGTTTGGTGTCTACTGCAAACTTGTTCAAAATACACATAAATATTTTGTTGAAATCTTTCACTTTCTCTTTTCCCTCCATCGTAAGGCTTCCCAATTCTTTGAGTAGCATGGATGGAGTATTATCATGAGAAAAAATTTCAAGGAACATATGTTTGAAAGAACCCAAGTTCTGTATGGAGTTGGGTGGAAGGATGTGATACCAAGTAGCTGTGCAACTGTCCAAGGTACATGGAAACAATCTACATGCTACGTCATCATAACGTACCCTAAGGGTCTACAGTTGTTCGTAGAAGTTGTCTAATTGGTCTTCTACCTTCATTGCATTGTCAAGGTTGAACTTGATGTTCATTCTCTCTCCTCGCTTCGACATCTTTTGCAGAATAGCCGGGAGAGCCAATGGTCCCTGGGTCATCCATTCAAAATTTTTGTCAGTCATCTCTTTGTCCTCTTTGTCCTCTTCCTCTTCTTCCTCTTCTTTGGAATCTAATGGTTCTTGATCTGAGTATGTCGGTTCCTTTCCACCTCCACTTTCTTTACTGCCTTCCCCTCCGCCTCCTATACCATAGTTTGATCCCAAGACCACCAGAGTGCCTTGTTCATCTTCAAAGAAGACTAGAGGTTCCTCTATGTCTTCAATAGATTCTTCCAAACCTTCAAGAGTAGCAAGGGCCGCTTCTTCCATTCATGATACAACAACCCCTATGTGAGTGGCTTTTGGCTTCTTAGATGCATGTGGAAGATACTGTACACCTGGGATCAATATGACTGCTTTTGTGAACTGGCAAGTGATGGGACGGATAGAGCGAAGGTGTTGATATGAAATCTCATGTTCAATTCTGGTAGGTGAGGAGTAACTGACTAAAGAGTCATGAGAGAGGGAGTGCGAGTTACTTCCTTGACCAGATGGTTGATGAGTGAGTGTGAGGGGAATTTTAGGCATGTACAACTCGCTGCCCTCATTTTAGCACTAGAAATGTTGATGGTGTTGGACTCACCAACATTCAGGGGATCACCCTATTATGAAGTCCCAACTAGACCTCACACCATTTTATGTGGGAGTCCCATCTGGTATGATGGCTCGGTTGCCATTATCTTAAGGATTTTCCTCAACTCTTGCTTGTCAGCAGAACAAAGTGGTTTGCTTTGTCTTCAAGAAGTGATGTTTGCATGCCTAGTGAGTGTAAGTGTACTTGTGTCAATCGTTCTTTCACTATGAGGGGAAGAAGGTGAACATGAGTACCAGGTTGAAAGGGATGAGTCCCAACTCAGCCAAGAACACACAACACAAAGGAAATACACATCTTCCAGCAGTGCAATCCACTCGGATGTGGCAGTCACAATATACAAGGTAAGATAACATGTACAATACACACAGATCAGTCCAAACAAGTGCAATGGTTGCTACAACAAGGTTCATGTGAAATGTCTGTATGATGTCTGACATAGTAGTCAAAATGGACGAGATAGAATTAGTAGCATATACAACACATTTCCATTAATAAATTATGCATTACAAAAGATGAATTAGTTCAGATGTAGAACACAGTTTAAAGCAACATGCATTACAACTGTTAAAGATCAGTCTTACAACAAATACAATACATGTGTGAAAATGTGTTGGCCTGTGGACTGGCTTCTGAATTAATCAAAAGTTCCAAGACACATTGTTACACCATACATAATTAACCCAGTTAGTGGGGTGGAGCCACTACTTACTCCTCAAAGAAAATTTTACAAACTCTCTTGGCTATGTGGGAAGGGCTGGGGTGAAATGTCCTTTCATATACAAATGACAGGGGAATTTATAGCCAAGGGTGAAACTGACCCTTGTGGCTACTCAACTACCCTTGTGACTATTTGACTACTATGACTTTTGGACTTACATGACTCTATGTTTAACAAGTGGATCTCTTGGACTTCCATGTTACATCACATTCATAGACAAGAAGCCCATAGTCGAGATGTGGGCAACATGACTCATGACCTGACTCGAAATGACTTGAAAAGACAATGCCAGTACATTCATGTTGCTGCTAGAGTGCATGTCGAGCTACAATGCTGCTGAGTGATGGATGTCTTCATGGTGTATCATAGCTTCACCTCTGCATGGCGAAGTGCACAGATACTTCGATGGTCCTTGGTTCACTTGTTGAATCTTTAGCATGTTGTTCCTCACTTTCATGTTGGGAGGCTTGATAGGCTCACTTGTTCGTGAAGGTGCATGTTCGTCGCGTTCATCAACTTCGTATGCTTCATTCATTCATCCGTTGGAAAACTTGTCCATCTACATGTTCTCCCTTCGTTCATCCCGTTCGTCGTCTTTTTATTTTCACTGATGTAACTATACCTGCAGCCACTAATGACAAGACGATGTCAAGTCCAAAACTTTCTTGTCTACCATGACACATGATCATTTGGGTGTGGGTGAGCGGGAGAGGCAACAAGGCTATGATATGGGATGATGGCTCCAAGAAACTAATGATGAAAACTGCGCAAGAGTGACTGATAGATGGAGACAAGCGATCTCAATCGACAATGATTGTGTACAAGGTTTCGCTCGATTGGGAGGAAAAATTGCGCAAATTTTTGGAGGGATAGTCCGGGCTATAGGAGGGCAAGGAAGGCATGCTCTATGCATTTTATGGAATGAACAGTAAGCAGGGGATGGACAACCAGATTTGCACAATTTTCTATAGGAACGGGCCAAGCTACATGAAGGGTCAACAGGCAAGGATTGCGCAATTTTTCTAGGGAACTGCCCATGAGATTGGCATCTAGAACAGTGCAATTCATAGAGGGAACTTCCAATTGGTTGCTTGGGGTCATTGATAGCCAGAAATATGCAATTCCTAGAGGGAATTTCCAATTGGCTGCTGGGGTCACTAGCAGCTAGAACTACGCAATTTCCTGAGGGAATTGGGAGTTGGTTGTTGGGGTCACTGGCAGTAGAAACTGCGCAATTCCTGGAGGGAACAAGTAGTCGGCTACTAGGAGTTGTAGTCTGGGAAAAATACACTAAGGCTGGGAGGTCAGCCTGCTGATCATCTCTGCACAATTTTCAAGCTAAGCTAACTGATGGGTAGAGGGAGGCCTGCCATGAGCATTGCGTAATTTCTGAGATGAACGTCGGTCGACTGTTTGGGTAGACAGCATGAGTGCTTCTTGAGTTGTTTGCGGGCAGCACAACTTGAAAGGACTAGCTTGGTGATTTTGCACTGTTCTGGTTGACAGTCAATCGAGTTGAAAGTTGGGTGATGTTCTGGTTGTCATTGAGGAGTCTGGTCATCAGAACATCAGCAAAAATTACTAAGTGTGTGAACAGTCAAAAGATGCATATGACTTGATGACGAAATGACCAAACCATCCAAATACACATGTTCAACATGACTAACTAACAGTGCAAGAAACAAGCACGACACTCATGGTTGATCATTCATGATCGAGATGATGTTTGTGCGACAATGAATTCGACTCCATGTGTGAGTGCGATAGATGCTTTCATGGCGAACACAACAAACACATACGAAGAAAACACTTTGATCATAACTAGAGCACGGTCGTAGGCATGACATAGACATCAACATGTAGGTACTTGAATGTAATAAAAAAGTAAGGTGAATGTCAAGACTCACACGAGCTCATGGAGTGAACCAGAGTGTGTGTATTCATCAAGTGAAACTCTTGAATCAAGGGAGGCCCTAAAATTGGTGAAGGCCAAAATTTTGGAGGGTGGTTGTAGCCACTACAACAATATTATGTCTGATTGGTCCCTAATCAAGTCTGATTTATCCATGTGCCTCCTACACTCCCAGCTATAGGAAAACCTTGTTTCCTCATAGATATGTCCATCTCCTTTATATGGCATCTATGTGTATTCATTTGAAAGACGATTGTTGAGGCTTGGGATGGACAGATCCAGATCGCTTGGAGCCGTGGTCAAATCAAGTTGTATTATTCCACATTCTTTGCAGACATGAATAAAGAAGCTTTGTCTTGTTCTTTATGTGATGATCTGTATGCTTTAACTCATGTTATGATCTAATTATGTATGATCTCATGTTTTATATCTATATTCTTATATGATCTAACATTCATATCTTAAACATGCTTTGAACTATTGCTAGTATATATACTTGTTTGGAATGAGTTGCATGTTTTGAGGCATTGGAGGAAGCAGAGGGTTTGGATCGTACAGGAACATCCTCAAACATATGACCTACGTGTACTATCTCTTCATCCCACTTTAGTAGTTTAGGAATTTGTATTTCTTGTTTTCTTGCTTCTTGTTGGTGTATGCGCTCCAATCTGTTGGGGTTTTCATCCCAAACCTTTGGGTGTTTTATCGCCTCGCAAGTGATTGAGAAAATCTAGGAATTTGTTCCCTGTAATTTAATGCAAATTCTTAGTGTCGGGAATGAGATCCACTATTTCAGGGATTTTGGAGGGGAAAGATTCATCCTCTTAAGGATAATTCTTCCCCATCAGTCTTTATAAGTACCAATTCTAATTTTCCTCTAGATGCATGCATTTCTTAGTATTAATGTGGATAAAATTTGTTATTTAGCAACTCAACTTTCATTTCTAGCACTGATGTACTTCAATTGATTCAAATAATGATGTTTGGTGTCATTTTTAGCTTCTAAAGATTGGCTTCCTTAATATGACTCTATGTTTCCTTGGGCTTGGTCATCCCAAGAGCCTTAGAACCATCTTGTATTATTTCTTTATTTCCTTTGAATATCTTTTTCACTTCCATGTCTTATTTTTACATTTACTATTCATGCTTGTTTTTTTGTAGGTTACATTGGTTAAGATATTGAAATAAGATTTTTTTGAAGGTTATTTATAGGTTCAGAATCATGATTCATCCTTAGAAAAAAATTTAAAGGTCATATTCATCATTAAGGTCATATTCATCATTGAGTTACTTGGAGTGGTATACTAATTCACAAATCTAAAATTTATAAAAATGACTTGTAGAAAAATAGAAGTAATTTTCTGTTATTTTTTGGAACGTGTTAATGAGCTTCATTTAAGTTAATTCCATTTTTATTGGATCTTAAAAGCATTCAAGTTAATAACTAAATTTACACCATAGAATTTTCACTTGATTAGATTAGGCATTTGGTAGGTTAACTAGCTCACTGGTTCTTGAATTTTCAGTTTTTAGAGTAGTAATTTTATGTTATTTTTTAGCACGTGTTAACATGTATATTTTGGAGCAATTCCACTTGGAATGGGCTCCTATAGCATCCTATTGAGTAATAAAAAAAATCCCATCCAATTTTCATTTGATTTACTTAGTCATTCAACAATTTATCTCTTGTAACAAAACATTACCTCCTGTAACACCTCCTATAGCACTCTTGTAGCATCTGTAAACCTGATCATATCTTCTCCAAAAGATTTCCTTTTGTCTCTTAGGCTTTAATAATGACCCACAAGCTTTGAATCCATGCTTGAGGGATACCAAAGACCACTCTATACCCACCTTTCCTTCACTAAAAGTACAAATATGCATTTAGAATTAGAAGACATATTTCCACATTTGCATAAAAATGAATGTTATCTTATGAGATGTACATGGATGATGCTGCTAAAGATAATTTTCCTTGAACATAGTGATAAAAAGGGTGATTCATCAATGCAAAGTATATTAGACCTGATTTCTTGAATTCATGCTTCCTTACGGTTTCAATTACAAGCATTATTGTTGCAAAGGTCAAATTTCCTTTTTCAAAGCAACATTCTACATTTTGAAATTAGAGTATTAATTTAAATTATACAAGTAGACTAATGTTTCCATTTTTGCAATTATTTTAGAACTTTATTCTATGAAATTCACTTCATTGCATCAAATCAATGAAATAAGGATACATTGCATGTTGCAAATACAGTTCCGGCACCTCTTAAGTCTGTACAATAAGATTAGGAGGTAGGACGTTAGAGGGACATATACTTGGGAAGTAGTGAAAAATTCCACCAAGGACATTGATGCTCATGGTGAGTCGTTTGAAATCCCTTCCGACCACCATACTAGACATGTCGGTCCGATTCCACTAATTTTTTTAAATAAAGTTGATGTTGCCCCATTTTTTTATGATAGATTCATTGGAGTTTGGGGCAAGTTCCCGCCACCATTACCATGTCCCCATTTACTTCACAAATCATATATATATATATATATATATATATATATATATATATATATATATATATATATATATATATATATATATATATATATATATATATATATATATATATATAGATTACATGCTACATATGAGGCCTTATTAAAATGAAACTGGATTAGAGTTTTATGAACCTAGAAAATGATGTAGTTACAATCATGATGGGGCTTCTAGGGACCCTGCACATGTACCACTACCTCCTAGATTGTTTCCAGAACAACCTCAGAGTGTGGTCTTGTGGACTGAGCTAGAGGATCCATTGCAGCTTGACAATACAACAAGAAACACCATTTTTGATAGCACGAGGAAGACCCTGGAGAGTGCATAGGTTTCATTGAGTGTAGAGGTCAACAGACCATCATTGTTTCCTTGTGACCCACTAGTGCCATTATATGATGATTCACATCTCAATAGTTTATTCTTTGATCAACTTTTGTCATATGCACGTAGGTGTGATGATGTCATATGTGACACTTGGAGGGTGCACAACCTGTGTGAAACATCCTAGGGGCATATATAAGATTGAACTTTGGACTTAGATTATCATCATATTATACAGTGTCTATATTAATAAGTTTGTATAATATTGAATTTATATTAATAAGTGCACATTCATGATAACATGTACATACATGGCCTAACTACATAGATGAGCCTCTGAGGTCATCTGAGGGTGCAGTTGATCAGTTGGAGGAGCCTTGATGACCACATGTTTCCATGGATTCTCCCCCACCTCCACCTACATCTCATAATGTGGAGGACAAATAGTATGTTCAACCACATGGACCTTCAGTTGAGGTAAAATTTATGATTCCTTCTTAATATTTCAAGAATATTTTTTTTTTAAGTTACATGCACAGGCTAATTAATTCATAGACTAATTGTAATTTTTCTTTTCCATCATGTACATAGGATCAAATGCAGAGTAGTGTCAACATTGCGGTTATGTGGAAACATCAGTGGGATCATGGGTATGGATGCATTGATGATTCAGGTTCATGGACGTAGGTAGACTAGCTTCAAACCTTGATTGATCAAACCCCCATCCTACTTGAACTACATTTAGAGTCCAATGAGGTTAGTAGATTCATATATCGTAATTAGATGTGCTTCAAAATCATTTACTTACAAATAATTATTTCTTTTGTGCTTGTAAATAATTATCTAATTAATTTTAATTGAATGTGTTATATTACAGTACCAAATTAGGGACACTTACTTTGTAGTTTGGAACTCACATAAGAGTTCTAGTCATACTTTCTAGAGTGGATCTAGATAGTTTGTATATTTTTAGGCCCATTTTTTGGGGCACATTTACATATGTATGATACAAAATTTGTATAACTTTTTGACACACATGGACAATTTATGGATGTACATGAGTTTGAACATTATTTCAATTTATGGATGTTTATTAATATTAGTTTATGGATGTTCATTAAATTTTAGTTTATGGATTTGTTTAATTATTCAATGACTAGTTTAAAAACAATTACACAACTTGTTTAACTTTTATTAAAAATCATAATATTTTTTATTTAAAATCTCACAGACTAAGACAATAGGTATGCAGAATCTTACTATGACCACTGCAAGTCACTTCAATGATACTTAAAAAAATGAAACAAAATATATCATGGTCCAATTAAAAATCACAAATTATTATATGAATCTTAAAATAAGTTTTAAATTCATTTTTAAAAGATGTCTGGTTTTAAATTCAATTTTGAAATAATTTTTTAATTTCATGTTTTAAATTCAATCTTAAATATAGATCTATCAAACCAAAACCAATTACAATGAAACTATAAATACTTACAACATCAAAAAATATTATAAAGAAACACAAATTCATCTTAAATGTAATTCTTTTATCATTTAAAATGTGAAGGAATTAATGCATGACATTGAGTTAAATGAAAGTTTGACTTTTAATTTAAAACTACATCACAATTTTGAAGTTGTAAATTTCAATTTTAAAGACTCAATTTTTACTTCAAATGTGTCAAATCAATTTCAAAAGTGTGAATTTCAATTAAAAATTTATTAATTTCCATGGAGTTTCCAAATTTCATTCCAAAACCAGTTTTTGTATGTAGATGAATAAAAATCAAATCAAATATATATATATATAACTGACATTATTAAAATAATTTTTTTTAGCTTTATAAAGGTCTTGAGTGAATAGAAAAAAGATAAATAAGTTTATTATAATGAAAAAATAAAATTAATATTCTTCTAATCGATAAGAAAACAAAAAAGAAAATAAAAAATAAAAAATTGCCACCTCCTTTTTCGCTCTCGACACCAACATTGATAGGAATTTATATGACAATGATGGTCCCTTTGTAAATCAAAATATCAGTACCGATAAGATCAACGTCTCCAGATAAATGGATGGGAAGAATTTTTATTGAATTCTAAATAGAATCACTAATGGAAACGACGTTGAGGTCTAGGTTTTGAACCCAAAAATAATGAGGGATGATGTAATCCAACTAGTGTAGAATATAAACAATAGCTTTTATTATTAAAAAGTATCGTATCATGTTATGTATAACTTATAAATGTATGGTTATTATGATAGGAGTTGATCAATGTGAGAATATATAAATGACTATGTAATGAAAATGTTGTAAATATGTTTTGTAAGGATCCTTATGTTAATGGACTAATTAGAGAGAATGAGATGACTTAAAAATTTCCAGAGACTTTCTATAAGATATATATTTTATAAATTACCATATTACACTCTATGTTCTAAAAAAAATCATGAAATATAATATATTATTGTATGGTTGTATGAACACAAGGGACTTATTAGTTTGGCTTAGTTTGAAGCCAGTGGAAAATGACTTTTCCATATGTAATCTCCATAAATAAAATATACCTTAACCATGGACAAGGAAATTGAAATCAATAATTAATGAAAATGTTAGTGAACAAAATTCCACCCAAATTAATAAGGGAAAAGGGGAAGGATCCTTGTAGCAGAAGTAAAACTATATTTCAAAACTGATGAAGCTACTCATTAATCCCTGAATTCCAAGCAATTTAATAAGGGAGAAGGGAAAATTTGGAACTATTAAACTATTAAACTCATAAATTTTCATGCAATATGTTAGACTATTTATTAAAGATAAAATGATGCACTTAATGAAACAGTTATTCTAAATTAATCTAGACCCATTTCAATGTTGAATATAAAATATATATGAAATTTATAGGGTTGGATTTAACTCCCACTCAAAATAGTCAATGTGAAGGACCATTTATGTATCATTAATGCCTCTCCAACTATGTGTAGAGGTTGAAACAACCTTTTGAGCTTTAATACCACATTGAACATAGTGTGGTTTCGTAAGTTCATAAGTTAAAAAATCATAGTATAATTTTGAAAATAAACATAAATTGAACATTTAAATCGCAGATCTACTAACAATAAGTCCATCTGATCCATAAAAATAATTTAATAATCCTAAGTGCTTTGGAAAATTTTAGAAACTTAAGAACCTCAAGAACCTAAAGCTTATATTATAACATATATATACCATTGTGAATCCATCTTAGACAAGAGGGAAACATTTCTATATGAATTTTATTCACATTCAAAATTAGAAATTTACAATTTAAGTATTCAACAGTCACATTTCTAAATTGTACATAATTCACATTTTGATATATTATACTAGATTAGATTACACTTCAGTGCTATAGACTTGGTTTCAGGGCATGCCATTTGTATCATCTACTCATCTAGCCAATAGGTGATAGGAATTCAAGTCTCCATAATATGTTCATGGTCAAATTTCATCATCTTCCATCTCCTTGGTTCACTTGTCTTTTCTTTTATTTCTATTAGACTAATTTGAACTTATACGACTTGATGACTATATTGGAAAGATATATTTAGGCATGGAATCTCTATAAATGATTTCAAAAAAATGAGCCATCACAACCATGTAACCTATTTAATATGTGAATTTTCCATCTCCATATGGCCGCACCAACCTTCCTTTCAATTGTGAGCATCACATCAAATAGTTGGCAATGTTCTCTTTGTTTCTTGTGGGGATAGTGACAACAAAAAATCATCTACAACCAGAATACAAAATATGTATTAGTTAAATGCATTCAAGATTTCAATTTATAGATGAAACATTTAATGATAGATGAGCCACATACCTTCCCTTACAAGATTAGGGACTTGACGATGATCAAGTGAAACGATTATCTCTTCATAGTGCATCTCTTTCCAGATCAGAATTGGGTAAGGTCCCTTTAGATTAAGAGGGGCGTATTTACATCCTTTTATGTACCCATGTTTTTGACATTGATCAAGTCTACTTCCATTAGTAGCATTGAAAAAATCACAAAAGCATGCAAGTTTTCTTATCTCGATGGAAAATATTTCCCACATATATTTACCTCACACTAAGTCTAATTCTCGTATTCCTTCTATAGTGTTATAGTACCAAGGAATGGATCTATTCACATTTCCAAGTTCAACATTCCATAAGAACCTATGCACAGGTCTAATAGATCCATGACCTTCATGTCCTAAATGGTATCTACACTAGTTGACCACCTCTAGTGATGTATTGAGTTGAGTTACAACATGAATCATTTAGACCTCATAAGTGATTACTTCACACAAGAACCTGCACCATCATGCTCACCCTTCCATGTCATGTTTAAAAATAGCTCCAAGTATGTTGAATTTTTGTCCTTTTCTGTAGCCAACTCAACCAATAAAAACTGTGTGCTGACTTGAACTTCCCTATACAACCATCGAACCATATCAAATGAGTTTTGAGTGATATGTCATTATTTTTAATTATTCATAAATTAGGTCAAATAAATGTTGAACGAACAATGTGTCATGCTCATAATCATTGTTGATATAGAATTGATACTCTTTAATCACATCACCTGACTCGTTAGTGTTATCCCTACACTTAACATTCAATTGTGCATCTCCGTACAAAACATGTACCAATAGGGACACTTCATCTGAGTGATACAACTCATTGTGGATTTCTGCCTGAGGAGAAAATGTATTATTCTCGGCAAAGTCCACCACTGATAATATTGTTCCTAGCGAGAATACTTTTAAAGAATGGTTAAATTATGAAGCTTGCCACCTGGACCTTGGTGAGTCCTTGACATGTTTACATACCTGGTTATGAAACGACTCCATGAATTATGAAATAGGAATATCATCCTCGACATAGTTGATCCTCCTAGGTGCCAAAGTTGAAAAAGATGGTTTATTTCCCACGAAATTCTCATAACACTTCCATGTTATTGTGACATCTGGCATACCAGACTAGTTGGAATCAATAGGAAAGTTCCTATGGAGCAATTCCAAATCACCAAGTTTAGTGCATCTTCTCCTACCTATACATATTTTCTTATAAAGTGACTCGTATGGCCCCCTTCTTCAAAATAGTCATGAAATAAAATGTCGGACTATAAGAGGAGCAGGATCACTATGACAATTCTTCTTCTAAAATTCCTTGAAATTGTCATAATGAAGCTAGAATTAGACATGATATTGGCAACAACATGTGTCATGTATTGTATGAGGTGTAATAAACAATGGTTTCAATTTATGAATCATCCTTATGGATATCTTCACACGGTGATTTGTCTCCTGAAATTCCTCAAAAGAAATTTGTGTTATTTCTACATCATTATTAGTGTCATCTACATAATCATCTTTTGATATGCGATGTCGTATAACATGCTTTATATTTGGAATATCATGGGAATTACTATCTCAAAAGTCTACGACAAGTACTATGATTCCGGTTATAAGCCTATCTTAGTAGGGTCGCCTGGTGATAAGAGCCCAACAAGTAGATTCATCATTTTCATTCACTTGAACCCTAAATTTGGTATGTTTTTGCAATGTTTTTCTCAATTCATGGAGCAATTTTGACATTGTTGCCAAACTTTGTTGTCTTGAAATACTTGGTGCAAGAATAAAAATTGTAATTTCCCTACGAGCATCTCAAATATCATGTTTTCTTGATTTTCCAAACATAGATAATGTCTTTGATATATTTTCAGTGACATTCATATGTGTCTTCTTTCTTTTAGCATCTTAGACACTCAAAATATTTATGGCACGTTTTAGTTTCTTATGTTTGATAAACCCATGTAGTATCTGAGATTGTACAACAACTGAATGCTACTAAAAGTATTGTCGAATGATATTATTGACATGGTATCTAACAGTGCAAGTAGGGATAGGCTCCCTAAGATCCTTTATTGTGTTTGTATACAAATTTTCTACAAGTCATCCGCCCCTTTCCAAACCACTGCAACTCCCTATTATCCTACCAACTTGAGAGGAAACATTCGTTCTTCTAGGGGTTGATGAACTTGATAGGGAAAATATTGTCTCTCTAGTGGTTGATTAGCTTGATCTCACACACATTATTCTCCTAGTGATAGTTGATCAGCTTGATAGGGCACATGTTCCACTAGTGGTTAATCAATTCCATAGGGAGCATATTTATCATCATCTAGTTGATTAGCCTAATGGGGCACATCTTCTCCCTCATACGACTCCTCAATTTCCATCCCTACATAGAGGAATACAAAATATGCTTGTCATTCAAGTGAATCATCATCATAAAACAAGTGAATAGTAGATATAAACATGTTTATTTAAGAAATCGCAATAGGTGGAAGGTCATGATATGACTTGATAGTAGGTAGATAGGTAGAATAAGTTGACATGGATGAGGGGTTTCAAGTTGAAAAATGAAAAGAAAATGGTTTCAAGCTCAGTGAAAGATGGGTCGAAGAAGAGTCAACCAATAAAAGTATTGGTCCATTTGTCAATAAAAAGGGTGAGTCATAATATGATGATAGGTAAAAGAATTCCTCATTCAATAAAAATCAATTTGGAAACCCTAGGGTTCTAGTCACAAACCCTGGGGAAAAGTTAAATGAAAACAAGTTGAGACTTGGCAGCTAGGTAGTAGAAGTTAACATGGATGAAGGGTTCTAAGTTGAAACATGAAAAGAAAAGGGTTTCAAGCCCATGGAAAGATGGATAAAAGAATAATGCACCAGTAAGAGTATTAGTCCTTATGCCAACAAAAAGGTTGATTCAAAATATGATGAAAGGTTAAAGCATTCAACATGTATGAAATGTAAGATAATTTTCATGATTATGTGAATTGTATGTAGGAGGCACCTGAAGATGATATAATCCCTATGAAACATGAAACTAATGAAAAGTTGTCTATTCTAAGAAACAAATTAGTTGGCAATAAAGGAAATAAATCAACAACACCTAAGACCGTTGCATTTTTAAGCACACCTGAACACATTCATTTTCTTTAGGAAAACCAAATGAATCATATACATAATATAAAGCAAAAGATAAATTTTTATTTTTCCCTTTAATTCTAATGTGTGAAAAAATCAATAAAAATAGGTTTTGTGATGTTTAGCATATGAGAAAAATTCCTAAAAACATCTAATGTCCATCCGCTCAATATGTAACTAAGCCTTGTGAATATTTTATAATAATGTACTAGGGCCACGAGCCATGTCATAAATGTCACTACTGATGATTTCGGCATCCAAGAAACCAACCAAGCTATGGAGAGTATTATAGTGGCCAAACGTAGTAGGTTTACATCCTGAAAGAGTTAGCGACAGTTCCAATAGCCTGACCAAGATCACCTAAGGTCTAAGTACTCCCACAACTCAACCTATAGGGAAAGATGCCCTAATATTTGGCTATTATGTTACCTATGACAAGTGGGAATGAATGAATTTCAGCTTCTAGTTGTTAGTTTTTGACCCAAAACCCCTACCATGTGGTGGGAAACAACATGAAGATTCATGATAGTCTACCAGCTAGGCCTTACCTCCTCCGGGTTTATTTTCGTGTACCATATTTGTCACTGGATGATGCAAGACTTTAAGCTCCATAAAATACAACTTTCTATGTTTGGATATGAAAAACAACCAAGATGGCTTATGTGTTTCCTATCGCCATGTCCCTAACCTAAAATATAAATTATTATGTGCCCCATGAGGGAAATTTAGTGTGTTCAGGTTATGGTTGTTTTTAGAAATACTTGGCTTCGCTTAGGCTGTGCAAAAAAATATAAGTTGAAATAAATTACATACAAATTTTCCATAAAGACAATACCTTTTATACAAAGCTTAAGTGAGCTTAGTGTGTGGGGTGAACGTGTGTGCATAAAAAATGTGAATTGATGTGGACACGTGTTGATCCTTTACAATTCCCTAAATACACTATGTGATGTTTGTTCCTTGCAAGAAAATAAATGATGTCTGGATGATGGGTCACTTACTTCTTTCCTAATTATACTATGTGAGCATATGTTTGTGTGCAATATTTAAAATTAAAATATAAGAAATTACACTACTTGTAATGGTTAGTAAAGAAAAATGGATTGTAGTGATGGTGTGTATAAGGTGAATCTGGTGCACATACAAAGTGCTTGAGTTGTAATTGTGTGGATATGTGGTTCATGATCCTTTAATACAATTTCCCTAATTACACTATGTGATGTTTGTTCCTTGCAAGAAAATAAATGATGTGTGGATGATGGACCACTTAATTCTTTCCTAATTATACTATGTTAGTATATGTTTGTGTGCAATACTTTAAAGTAAAATATAAGAAATTACTCTACTTGTAATGGTTAGTAAAGAAAATTGGTTAGTAGTGATGGTGTGTGTAAGGTGGATTCAGTGCACATAAAAAGTGTTTGAATTGAAAGTATGTGGATATGTGGTTCATGATCACTTAATACAATTCCCCTAATTACACTATGTGATGTTGGTTCCTTGCAAGAAAATAAAATATGTGTGGATAATGTGCTAATTGCTTTCCCAAATTATCCTATATGTGAGCATAATATAGGGAGATGAAAAATTAGTGATTTGGGAAACATTATATTTCCATTACAAACTAAATTCAATTATGTAACTTGACTTGGTTAAATAACTAAAATTTGTTTCTTATTCATAAATCATGATTTAACTTCAAGGGATGTTGCAATTGAGAACACCCAATAAAGGAACCCCATGTAACATATAAGAAATTTGCAAACTAGTTGAAGGTATGCAATTCGCAAAATATTTGCACACTTAAAAATTTATATTTTTGGTTTTAAATATGATCCTATGTTAAAAATGAAAACTATATATATATATATATATATATATATAGATATATATATTAATGAAAAAATAAATTTATCTTTTACATTAAATTGTGAAATTGTGTGGGAAAAAAAATAATTATATATAAAATTTAATGATATATATTAATTTAAGTGCTTAAAAATCATCATTTGAAATATGTATTATATAGTTATAATGTGTGGTTAGATATATTTCTATAAACAGTTAACAAAGTACAACATTGTCAATTTTTTTAAATAATTCATCTTAAATTTATTTTTATAATTATTCTAATACCATAATTCAAAATTGTTAATTTATATTTGAATCTTATTTAGATAAAATTATTTTATTTAATCAATTATTTCAAGAAAATGTACCATATTAGTAAAAATATTAGAGTTGCTATTCAATTAATAAGGAAAAAAATTAAAAAATTAAATATATCTATCTATCTATCTATCTATCTATCTATATATATATATATATATATATATATATATATATATATATATATATATATATATATATATACCTCCATTTTTGCATTTACCAAGTGAAGCATTTCACCTTTTTCAAAATTAGTTCTTGTTAACAACAATTTTTCATTTCTTGAAGATACTATATAAATTGTAAAGTAAAATTGATCTCTACAACAAATATGGGGTTGTATTTTTGCCATACATCTCATTCCCCAAACATTTGAACAACTAAAAGGGATTGTGAGAACAGAAGGAAAGAGAAAAGATATTTAGAAAGTACAATTGTTAAGAGCAAAATTAGATAAATTGGAGAGTAAGTTGTCAATATATACCTATTTCCCAAGTAATCTAGTCCCACAAGCAATAATATTTCTTCACTCTCAACCCAACACATGTTAAGAAATGAACGGAATTAAAACCATTTGGGCATGGGATTGAAGGGTTTGTTAAAAGTGTGATCTATTTTAGATATAACCCCAAAATTTTACTATTGAATCTAGGTTTGAAGCTTTGTTTGGTTTCACAACACATCACATTTACCAAGTGAAGCATTTCAACACCTTTTGAAAATTAGTTCTTCTTAGCAACAATTTTCCATTTCTTCAGAAGACTATATAAATCCCAAACTAAAAGTGATAACAATCGTAACAAGGATGCTATTATATTTTTGTTTCTATATCTCATTTTCCAAACATTTCAATTATTTAAATCGAATTTCAAGGAAAAATGATTGTGAGAAGAGAATGAACTAGATTTCAGTGATTAAAAGAAAATAGACGTTAGGAATAAAATTAGAAGATTTGGAGAGTTTACTAAAGAAGCCAAAGGGAATGGATAAAAAAGGAGACAATATGAAGGTCTAGAAAAGTTGATCAAGAAGATATTGTATAATAATTTGAAAGGTTGTTGAACTAAAGACTAATAGAAACTAAGTTTAAGTATTTATATAGCAAGTCTAAATACATATTTCAGAGAGAATTATTTCTTAAAACTTAATGATATGAGAAATCTTTTGAATCTGGGAGAATGGATATTCTTGAAAAATCAAGCTATTGAATACCAAATTGAAGGGCCAACTTTATTTCATGAGAGAAATATATATAGTTATACAAATTTCATCTACTATAAAATAATTTGTGACTAAAAAACCATACAATACATAAATACAAACTTCATAATACAATTAGAAACATATTCAACTACTTTTTTAAATATGTGTATATTTCCAATCTTATTATACAAGATCAAATTATATTAAATTAAATTTATTTACATTTAAATTTGAAATTATACATTTAAAAATTCAAATTAAACATTAAAACATTCGACCATTCAAAATTTAAAATAATTTGTGTAGATCATCTTCTAGATTCATCGCATTAGTTTTCTTTAGATCAACGTTTCGAACCAGCAACGGTGGTTCATCTTCAGGATGTGAAAGAATGATGAAAACTGATCTTTATTTCTTTTAATAAATAGTTATGAGATGCTTTTCCGACATATATTTCAATCATAAACTAATATGTTATTGTTCTAATTGTCTTTTGTTATTTCATTTGTTTTAATTATGTTTTATTGTCTTAATTATATTAATTTAGATTTGTTTATTAAAATATAATTTTAATAGGCTATGTTGTTTTAGATTTATACCCTAATTTAATTTTATTATGTTTTTACTGCAGTTATCTTTTAATTGTGCATAGTTTTGTTTTTCTAATAATTAAGTTGGTATATCCTAGTTATGTTAATAATGTATAAGTTTGTTGATATTATATTTTAAATCATAAATTAATATATTATTATTCTAATTTTCTTTTGTTTTTCAAATTGTTTTAATTATGTTTCATTGTATTAATTATATTATATTAAATTTGCTATAATAGATGTCTAAGTTTTTAAAATAAGATTTATATCACTTTCAGATTCAAAATTTAATTTAAAGTAATGTTTATATCACTTTCAATAATATATAAGTAGAAAATAAAAATATTCCATACTTTAAATAATTGATGTCATTTCTAAGCAAATTTATTTCTTACTCTATATTTTATCTACTTCATAAATTTTCCCAATCCCATACATTTTTTATAAGAAAGTATAATCCACCCGTCATTGTATCATATATCATGGATTAGACTCTTATAGATCTTGAAAAACACATTAAAGTGAGAAATTGAAACAATATAAATTGCATGGTTTCATTAGAACCCTATAAATTACTTGGAAACCTTGTAACCAGTGTAAAAGAAAGTCGTGAAAAATTCAATTGATTGGAACTAGATAAGTATATGATTTCAATATAATAAAATTAAAGTTAAAAGTGATAAGTTGGAACTATGTAAATTATAACAAAATATTATTTTTTTCATAACAGAATAACTATTATTTTGTTTTAGTTATTATAATTATTTCGTTGGAAGTAATATGATTACAACTTATTATTTCATGCTTTTTTAATAGGGAGAAATTATATAGGTATGGATGCGAATTTAAATTATTTTTATTAAAGCAATAATTAATAATTAATAATTTATTATAATAATTAAAAATAAAATAATAATAATAATAATTAAAAAATAATAATAAGGAGGAAAAAAATATTTTTCATAATGTTTAAAAAGTTGTAAGAACTATGAATATTTATAATGTTTAGAAAGTTATAAGAAGTATGAATATTTATAAATGGGTTGTTTCATAATTTCATATATTAAAAATATAAGGAAAGATCAACAATCTTTCAATAAGTTTTTTAGGCACTATTTTCTCACTATCACCAAGAAAAAAAGTAAAAGTTGTGATTATGTATCAAACTAATTTATTGATAACAATGTTATTAAAGTAGAGGTTGAAGAAGTAAATATTGTAAGTAGGGTTAGGTAATGGTCAAACTAAGCTTCTTTGGTGTTGTTGGAAGTGGAAATGGAAGCAATATCCACGATATTTGATTTATTAGTTGAACCTTCATACTAGAAAACATGTAACTTAACACAACTTGATTTCTTGAAAATGATGTACATGTTGCAACAAAAGTATGTGTTTGTTTCAAAATTTAGATTTCTTGAAAGCATGATTACAAGTTTTGTAATGATATTTTGTAAATTGTTTGTAAGAAAATTCAATTCACGTCAAACATAATCCACGATTTATTTCTTGTTTTTAATCATAACTCCTAATGCCTGCTACAATATGGAGTGCGAATAATATAAGTGACACAAATATGAGAAGTGAGACAACACCAATTACCTGTATTTGCATAATCTTGTTGTTCTTTCAATGCTTGCCTTGTTTTTTCATCATTTCTCTAGAGTTTTCTTACACTTCATCTGTTGTTGGTACCTTCCTTCCTTTTCAAGTTTGTAATCACCAATTTCCCATATTTATTGTGAATTATTGTGTAATTTCCACCTGTAATTTAGGAATGAATGCATGTTTGCTTCTATTTTGTTATGCATGCATATCTAGATGGCCAAATTTAGTTATATTTCTATTCAGATTGCTAAACATATTTATAATTTTTTTATTGATAACATGAGCTCGATCAAGCTATAAGCTCGATGGATCCCGTAATATGTAAATTTTTAATAAATTCATTCAATACAATTAGCGGCGGGTTGGTGGGTAGATGAATTTTTAATGGCTTTATCGATCCCTTTGTTCAACCATATTTAAACCCACAATTGAGAAATTTAAATTTTAAATTTAATCACTCGATCAACATTTCAAGCGCTCTATTGAGCCGTTGAGGTGCTTAAAAAGGCATATTTAGCACCTCTTTTGCATATTTTTCTGCAACACCGTTTTGAATCTTGGCGGGCTTAAGGCAGACTTTATTCTTAAGTGGTGGAGTTGACAATGTTGCATTCAGAAAGGAATCCTCTATCCAATGGAAAATGATTTTGACATTTTCAAATTCATATAATGTTTTTCATCTAATTTCTTTTAAACATATTCCTTGAATTGTTTTTGGATAGTTTAAAAGGGGTTGAATAAAATGTCAATAACATAAAAGGTACAAAACAAAAAAATTCAAAAAATACCAATATCTTTGTTTATGAGTCCTCTTCAAAATGGTACTCTAGGTTTTTGAATTTATTTAAATAATAGAAAGAAACTTATGTGAAGACATGTGTCTAAAGAGTGAAATTGAAATATTCATTAACGAACTTCATAAAATAATAAAAAATATAATTTTTGTAAAAATGAAAAGCTTTAATATGAATAAGTTAGTTCCCTCTGTGTAGATCATGCTCATATATATATATATATATATATATATATATATATATATATATATATATAGATAGATAGATAGATATATATATATATTAAATTAAACATTTTTAAAAAGTTATGATATGTGAGCACACACATACCTCTTAAGATGTGCAAAAATTTACAAGGAAAAACATTTCGTTTAATAGAAAATTGACAGATTGTATTAAACTCAAAGTTTTTGGAAAAAATAGAATTAGGACAACAACATAATTCTCCACAATTTTTTTTCCCTCCAAATCAAAATTCACAATGCTTATATGAATTTTGACTTCAATTAGATAAAAGAGTAAAAATTTGAAATTTCATTGCCATATTTGGCCCAAAAATGTAACCCATGTTAATGCATTCACCCTATTACCTTTGCACTCCTTAAGGAAACCCTTCATGTCAAGGATTTCTGGGAAACTCACCATGAGGAAAGGGCCATGAAGGAATCCACACCGCTTTCAGTTGCATCCACTTCGACTCGTTTACGGATGTTGTTAAGGAACAATATTACCTTGTTGGAAGCATTATATTCTAGGGAAGGATTTGATCATCCACATTGATCACATGCCTCTAAATTTTATGTATACAAAAATGAAGTTACATAATGAATGCCATAAGATGTTGATGAAAGAAAAGTAAGTTCTAAACTTCCACCTCTAGGGTCCAATGTTATTCTATCTGGGCCACCATATTGTTCCTTCAAGTTAGTGTGCTAAACTAATATGGGAGACGCATTATAGTTTGGTGGAAGGGAAATTCTGTGTGGAGAAGAAAGTGGCAGTACTATAAAAATATTTTTATTGGAAAAAAAATTGACACAATGTTGGAAATTATGTAAGGTCTTGCATCGGCTATGCCATTGCGAAAACAACCAGTAAGAAGCAAGGCCTATACAATAGTTTTCCTATTATTGACTAGCCTTTGGAATCCATCTTGATGAACCATATATTTGGGCTTCCTTCTAACAATCATGGAAATGTCAGCGTGTTTGTGGTCATTGATAAATTCTCTAAGATGGCCATTTTGATTACCCGTAAGAAGAGTATCATAATGGAAGCCACTCCCAAGCTCTTCTTTGAATGGATGTGGATACATTTTTTGATATTCCATTCCATTATATTAGATTGGGAAAGAAGGTTCATAAGTGCATTCTAATGGATCCTTTAGTCATTGTTAGACACCAAGCTCACAAAATCAATAGCCTTCCAACCCAAAACCAATGGTCAGATAGAGGTTGTTAACAAGATGATCATGCACATTTTCAGAATGTACAACTCCAAGCATCCATGTACATGAGATGAGAGTCTCCCTTATGTTTAACATAACTACAAAAATCTCTCCATAACTCAACTAGACACAACACCTTTTTGGTTGGTTTGTGTTTTCAACCACCGGTTCCCATTGATGTTGCATTACCCCTTGCAACTATAGAAGCAGAATATGCACATGTTCAATCTAGAGATGACAAAGCTACCAAGTTTATTGAAAAATTTTAAAACATTTTCCAGTAATTCCATGATATCTTGTAGAAATCCAATACCATGTACAACTAATGCCATGATCAACACTGGGATCCTTAGAAGTTTCAAGTAGGAAACAAAGGTTTGGTCACAATTACATAAGGAATGCCTTGTAGGGGCCCATCATAAGATTAACCACTTCGCTATTGAACGTACACCATCACCAAGGTTGTGGATGAAAATTCCTTTCAGATAAGTATCCCCCCTTCCTTGTCTTACACCTAATATTCAATGTGGACATTCTTCATCCATACATTCCACCATTGTTGGACACATAAAGAATTACAAATAAGTTGAAACAGATAGAGACCAAACAAATTTGGGTCGCATATGAAACAATTAATTATATCATTGGCACACAAATTAACAACACTCACCAATACAGGATCCAGTTGTATTGGGTTGTTAAAGAAGGACAAATCTTGCATCAAGGCAAGAAGCTGACCAGGAGCCAAGTACAAGAGGTGTTTCCCCATATAATGGAGACACTCAATGCAATGGATACCATTCTTCCTAAGGGGGGAGGATTTATCTTGGTGGATGTTTGTGACCACCCACCTATTCCATTGTCTCACAACAAAGTTTTCTATTTTGCAAATTTTATGGAGTATTTTTTAGTTCTTCAACTTCTAGACCCATTTCGAGGCTTTAAATGGTGTTTTTGAGTGAAATAGGCACTTCATAGACATAGACTGCCAATTGTAGTAAAATAATATCCTTCTCGGTTAGACATTTCCAATGGGATACCAAGCACCCAAAATGGAGATGGTATGTTAAAGTTATGACCTCATGAATTTGGCATTCCAACTTACCCTATCAGGGTCCAAATTCCTTTTGGTGCTTCATCTTTTAGGGTTACGTTTTTGGATGTTTAGGGTTTTCACATCTCTTCTTGATGATAAAAAGGCATTTGAGCCTCATTCTAAGATAATATATCGAGGTGAGTATATGTCATATCTCTTCTCAGAAATAAGTTACCACCATTCGAGCTAGTTCATTTTCATTGTGCATTGATATAGTTTCAACATTTTCTATCCATTAATAAAAATCAAGTTTCACTGTATTTCTATATTATAGTAACAAATCTATATATCAATGTTTTTCCTTCTAAATTCACTTCAAACATGTTTTTCCTTCATAAATTCACTTCAAACATATATATCACATATCATATATAGGACAAGAATTATATTATTATAAGATATCATTTCCAACCTCGTATAAGTAAAGCATAATAGATAATCCAACGTAGTATAAGAAAGCATAACGATAATTAGGTAGACCAAATGAAATAAAACACACTAAAAAAGAACTTTGACATGATAATTCAATTAACTCATGAAGTTGATATGAAACATAAACTTGCAATTGTGTTCTTTAAAATTGAAGTCACAAATCACACTACCTATGTACTCATAGGAATTTTCCATGGAGCCTTAAATATTAACATGATGTAAATGTTTATTCATAAAATAGACGTGTTCATTCAAATGCGCTAAAATAGAGTTCCCACGGAATGAATAAATATGGGGTTGAATAAGACCAAGAAGAAATGAGTAAATGCAATTAAGAAAAAAAAAAAAAAAAAAAGACTAACATCTAACATTCAAAAGACTCTAAAACGAAAATTTGGATGATAAATGTTTGGGAAATATATAAAAATTCAATGAGTATTTGTACTCAATATGCTTGAAAATTGACCGATCATTTATTTGTTGAAGTCTCTTTTAGATAGGGCACCTTTATTAGCCACGTTTTCATAATTGGGATCATCACTTAGATTATGTACCACATCCTTAAGCCGTTATTCAAAAAATTCATTTGATGGTGATACCATTATGCCATGCTTGATTCTAGAGGTTGATAATTCCTCTTTGAATTCCTTTAACCTGAAAATAATTCATTGTATATTGGCTAGATAATATTGATTTTTATTAACATAGGTGACTAACCAACTTTCTATTCCATCTTCAAAAAAATAATCTAAATAATTAAATTCATTTCTCGCATTGCTTCCTTAGTCAACCATATAAATTCCATTATAATAAGTGGGACATTTAATTCATTTACTATATGGAGTATTTTGAGGAACAATTCACTTATTTTATCCTTAACTGTATTACACGTAGAAATTAATTGTTGAAGCGCATTCATCCTCTCTAGTCGGCACGCCTTGAAACAATATAAATTCCATTATAATAAGTGGGACATTTAATTGATTTACTATATGAAGTATTTTGAGGAACAATTCACTTATTAGTCCCTGCGCTCCAGGCATGGACTATAGTAATCATTCGCGATGGATATAGCATTAATTGACCTGCTTTTAGTCCTCGGTCATCAACTATATACCAAGTTTTGTAAAGACATATTGATAAATCATGTTATTTGGCCTCTTCCCGAGGACCTAAGGTAATCCGAAGCTAATCCGAAGCTAAAGCATATGTTATATATTTTGTGTTCGCTTCATATTTTCAAACTGGTAAAAATACTAATCTAATGCTGGCATTAGTCCACAGCACTAAATGCTAGCTCCGATATTTTGGATTTCCATGGTTGGATTTCCATGGTATATCACCGCCTATACCCCTATACGCCTGCCTGCCACAACTTCCAGGTGCCCAGGTGCCATCTCTTATGTTCCAGGTGCCATCTCCTATGTTCTGCATGTGCCATCTCCTATGTTCTGCATGTAACCAGGTGTAATGTTATTCCAAATCTTATTAGAGGACTAGCAGCACTGGAAACTCGCTGCCTTGATCACATACCACATGCTGTAAAGTCATACTAAAATTGAAAACAATCCAACTAACCTGTAGTAGTTTTATGACATGATCATTTCCGAATAATCTGCGTACCAATAGGAAATTGTTTGGATCGTTCTGTGAGAAATGACCGAGCACACATTTCTCTCTGAGCTTTCTTTCTTTGTTATAATGCCTTGCGTCCATGCATCCTCTTGCAAAGCCAGATCCAAGGCACGTTGCTTGCATCCTGCAGATGTTTCAGGTAAAAAGTAGCATGACCAGTGGGAGCGAACAAAACCTGTCAAAGAAGGAGGAAGGAGGTCCAAGCTGAGCGGGCATTGAACAATATCCGAGCACGAAAGGTAGTTATAATATGACACAACTTTTTAACATAGTAACATAATAGAGTCTGCAATTCCACCATAATCAGTTGCATATTCTAAAACAAACCATGAATTCAGAGCTAAGAATGAAATTCTGATTGTCTTCTACATTACCCATATGGAACAATGTTGACTTGTTTTCGCCCCAACTTTGATGTCAGGTTTCTTCTGAGAATCCATGGCTGACTTTGCATGCTCAATAAAGCTGAGATAGTGTCGCTATGAAATTAGGGATCTACAATATTATGAAAGCTGATTAACTAACCTAAGCTAATAGTGCTTTCTGTTTCAAGAATTAATGTTGTGCATCATACTAAATAATTTTTTTTTCAAACTGGAATCAAATACGTTTGCATTTCAACTGATTATTGCTGCCTTGATCACATACCACATGCTGTAAAGTCATACTAAAATTGAAAACAATCCAACTAACCTGTAGTAGTTTTATGACATGATCATTTCCGAATAATCTGCGTACCAATAGGAAATTGTTTGGATCGTTCTGTGAGAAATGACCGAGCACACATTTCTCTCTGAGCTTTCTTTTTTCTGGAAATTGCAAGTAGCGCAAGCAGTTTCTGCCTTAGAAACTTGGCTCATAATCTGCAATTTTTTGTTTGTTACCAGTTCTTACCATCTGAATGCATTACTATTACTAAATATTGTAACATACCTTTCCTCTTCCAGTCACAATTTTCAGTTTTTGCCTTCGCTGTAAGTTGTCGGCCGCATTGCCATTATCGCCGTCGCTGTAAGCAACCTATTCTGGTCTGGTACGTTAGGCAGCCATTAACAGATCATTAAATGTTTGTGTTTTTCAAATTGAAAGTTATGGCTGATAACGCATGACCTGGATGTTTCAGGGCGTGGAGACTACAGAGTGGCAATACATAAAAGGCATGCACTTCAATGTATTAGCAAACTAAAAGCCGAATCAGAATGTATCCAGCTACAACAACCAAAAGTAGCGAAAAATATAGGTGCTAAAGATTCAAACCTGATAGCAAGTTACACCGCAGAATTAAAGGACACGGCCTGTCAATTGCAAGCCCTTGATACACCCAGGACCTCTACTTTGTCTGTCTCGGTGAATTTTGCAAAGCAAGTGACTTTGAATACACGCAAAATCTAAATGGCAAGGATTTGCAAGTACTTCGGTATCTTGTTAACTTCGAATTCCACGGCTTCGCCATTGAGCAGATAGAGCTCGTTCTGCAACAGCTCCAGTATTCGACAGTGAAGGCGATAATGGCAATGCTTACAGATTGGCATAGTGATGACGGAGCCAATGGTTTATGTGCAGGGTGTTATGCTCTGGAAAAACATGCGGCCAATGAATTATCTGCACAGGTGTTATGCTTTGGAAGAACATGAAAGGTGTACCCGGCATATGAAAACCATAAATAATTAAATCAAAACTATCTGTATTCATAATACAAATAACATTCATAATTACAAATAACTGGAGCATTTCGTAGAAAGAAACCATATGAGTTTAAGAACGTAGTATTCATGAAAAAATTTCCAACTAATGTAGGAACCGAAAGCTTTGCTTTCTAGATCTGTCCGAAGGTCATTTTCTAGATAAACGTGCAGAGACTTCATTTTCAATTGACCAATTACAAATTCTTTTTCAGTAGTTATTATCTTAATTAAAACATATGTTATGAATATATTATAAGGACCAGTAAATCTAGTTACAGATCAATATATTATAATGATATACTGGTTACTGTAAAGATAGAAAAACAAACATAATTTTGTTATTAATTGTCGATGTTTGTAAATAGCGACATACCTAGTTTCATAAATTGTAGTAATCGTTTTGGAATTGTCCAATAGAAGATATAAATTCACTTATTTTTTCTAATTTATTTTATTTTATATTAGACCCCCTCTCTCTCCGAACCTTTTCTAATTAAAACGAAACCTTAAAAACAAATAAAACGCATTAAAATTATTGAGAATGGCGATCCCTATTTTGCACGTTTCAGTGTAAAATTCGTTACGTCAGTGCCGGTGCGGGCATGTTAGCGGCCTCCAGCAGAAACTATGGTTCGGCTAAGACAAATGGAAGAGAGTCCAAAGCGACGGCACCGATTTATTCTTCATCACGATCCACTCATATTCCTTTCGTTTGGAAGGCTGTATGTTATTTTCTCTTTTGCAATGCGTGAACAAGCAGCGACACCAGTAATCGGCGGAAAGTAGAACCCCAATTTTTTAAGTTTACTGACACTAAGTCCTTGCAGTGATTATCCACCTAAAGTCCTAAATCTGTGCTGAAAAACCATATGCCAAAATGTTATATTCAAAATACATTGGAAAACTATGTATTAATACATTACAACCCTAACTCTAACCCTCGGCGTTTGAAAATATGTTAGAAAACATTACAAAAATGTTAAAACACAGCCTTAACCACTAGTTTAATCGTCGGGATAGCTAACCGCGTTGGGGCATGTGATCAGTGCAGTACTAACCGCCGGGTTATCAAAACCATAGCAGAGACTGTAACTGCAACGAAGGATTGTGCCATGTGATCGGGGTATGCTATCCATCGGGGTTGCAGTTAACATTTGTCTTGACCGCAAAGCTAACCGCTGGCCTCTAACTGCATCAAACAACACGTGAGTGGTCTGGAAAACAAGCAGAGGTTACGGTTAGTAGTCCTTAACTGCACGTCGGCGCACTGACCGCGGACTTTGTCCAACGTTCACATGCACTGTCCAACCCAGCCGGTTAGTGCTGACAGCTAATAGTTTCGGGCTCCATATGACCCTACCCCTAGGTAGGGACTAGTTGCCTTGCAACTCATCTTGTTTTATCTTTAATTGTATTACACGTAGAAATTAATTGTTGAAGCACATTCATCCTCTCTAGTCAGCATGCCTTGAAATGTTCAAGTTTTAGCTTAGATGGGAGATTTTGTTCCCTCCTCTTTGTCTCATTCAACTTTGAAACTCTAAAGGTAAAAATATTTGTAAAATATTACCTTTATTTGCAAAATATTTATAATTTTTTTCATTAGCTTCCAAATAATTTTGCAGATATTTAATAAAATATTTAATTTTAGATCCCACAATGATTGAGTTTTCATCTATTTCCCATGCTTCTAAATTTATGGTGAGCCACTTGATGATATTATAAACAATGTACTTATTTTTACCTTTCAACTAGATTTAATTAGTTCTTCCATAATTAATTGATTTTAGAGTGGTTAATCGCTCCACAAAGAGTAGTTTCATAAATAAAATAGTTTTTAATTTAGCTATTCTCTGGTTTAACTTAATATTTTGTTGTTCCTCTTTTCTTACTAAGTAAGCTAGTGCATCCCTAATAACTTGATGAAAATATAAGTACCTTTGATGTTTGGGATGTATTCAATGTCTATGTCTAAATTCAATTAATAAATAACAATTTAATCCCATAAATTGTTCAGGTATTTTGGACAAACTTCACACAATCATAGAGTCAATTTACCATGTTTTTGGGCTTAATGTTGTGATAACCAATGGTTTTTCCCATGGGATTTGTTGTAATATATGCTATTTAAAGGTGTGAAGACTCCATTGTAGTTTTCCTTTAGCCCACAAATGATCGTTCAATTGGTTCTTCCCATAAAGGTTTCCAAGTTAAAAATATTATGTTTATGCTTTATTATTTATATGTTTATGACATATTAATTTTTCTATGATGTATTTATTTATTTCTCTTGCAATATTGTTTTATTATTAAAAGCTAGTATTAAAGCAATGTTGGCTTCAGGGGGGTGTATTTGTGGCTACGATGTTTTCTTCTCGGGCATGTGGTAGACCCTATTATAGTGGGATATATATGGATTTTTTTTGTGGTGAAAGGAAATGGAAAGAAATATCAACAAATTCAATGGGTATAATTTTGAGTTATGGAATATTGAAACTAGATATCTATTGATGGAGAAATATTAGTGGATCGCTATGGATTTAAGTACCACACTAACAAGTATGTCGACAAAAAATTGGACCAAGTTGGATCAAAAGGAAACAGCACAATATTATTTTGTCTCTCAAGACTAAATATTACTAATTATTTTAGCAAAGGCTACAATGAAGTAATTAAGGGACAACCTAGAGACTATATTATTTGATGTTCCTAGTGAAGAAATTGTTCCTATGAAACAATGATGCCAGCCTAAGCTCCAAACACCATAATGATGTAGCCAAAGCTGCATATCGCCACATTATGCAAATTAGATATGCATGATCTACTATGTCCCAATATTAATCACCTGATCCATGGTGAAAACCCTCTATAACCAAGGTTTAATGTTCTTAATTAAACTCTTATGCAGAAACATTTCATGTGACTAACCCAAGTCTAAACTTTAATAAACCTTTGATTAATTCTTAATCCTTATAACTTAACCCTTCAGTAATCACCCACACTTATAACCTATACCATGGTCTTTAGACTTTAACAACCCTTTGAGTGGAACCTTATAACCCTTCATAAATCTTTGGTTAATTCTTAACTTAACCCGAAATACACTAATCCCACTTATTTCTATTATAACTCTTATATAATAGACATATTTCATATAGCACTTAAACCTTACCTTTCCATTGATTCACATGACTTTACACATTTCCCGACGCTTAACCTTTAGCGCATTCAGCCTCCACCGTCGATCTCATTCCTACAGATTCGACGGTTATTGCGTCGTCTGATCATCAACTTACCCGGATGATCTCCATTGTTTATCGCTCCTATCTCAATCCAACAGTGATTGTGTAATCTCGCATAGATTACATGCACGACTGATATTAACTTGATAGCACGCAAGAAAAGTGGTTTTCGCTTTCCTCCGTGTGCTACATTTCAACCCCTAAGGCTACTCACGTGAACTCATAGAAATATCGTTTTCCACTTTGAGGGCACACGAGAAACTACTTACCGCCTATGAAGAATGCCCTACTATTTTTCATGTGGACTTAATTTCTTCCATCCATCTTCTTAACTTTATTCTACGCGATTTAATCCTGGCCTTCTATCTCCATCACTCTCATTCGTTGATCTGATTGATCCAACGATCGTGCTTCGCTACTACAGTCTTTTGTTTCTTACTCTGTAATAGTCCATTTGTTCAGCTTTCTATCTATGAAAGTGGTTTCGCCTTACGTTTTTCACTTTTTCTGATCTTGATCTCTGCTCCATTACTTCATTCCTTCACACCTTTATGCTTCAGCTGTGTAACTCCTTAGGTTTTAACAACCTTACAATATACCTTCACTGTAACATTGAAGGTTGTCTCCCATATTGTTTGTGTATAAACTCGTAACACACTTCTCTACACTTCGTCTCTGGTTCTACACATCTGCAAACCTATGTTATGGAGAATTACTAAAATCCACACACAATTGATTCAATTACTCCATTCACACCACACAAACTCAAAAATTGAGTTATCTGTATTAATAAACAAATAATTATAAAGGATTCCTTTCTGGCCTGATCTTCACTATCAATGGCCTTTTCCTTTCTTGCTCGTAGCCTTACAATCAATCTTAACTAACTAACTCACTCTCTAACTCCTAGCTTATCTAACCCTTTTCTATTCCTTTTAGGCTTACATTTATATAAAAAGATTTAACCAATTCCTGGTTTAGATCCATAACCTTCTGAACAAAATCCTAAAATATCTTCTTTATCTCTAAGGATCCTCTCTAATCCACAAAATTATCAACTAATTCCTAATCTAAACTTTACAATTAATTCCCAAATCTCTCAATCTCTCAACTATCCTAATTCTCTCACACTCTCCAACATTCGAGAACATTTTCAAATATGCCTCACAATACTTAATTAATCCCTATCCTAGTTTCTCTCATTAAAATCACTTAAAACCTTAATAATTGTACATTAATTTAATACTCAGGAAACCAACTTCCTTGAAAAGACAAGACCCCCTATGTCTACTAGAATATAATTAAATTGCTAAGCTGGATGCTCCTGCATCAGACTACCAAGGTTATAATAATCATGATCTCCTGATCATGTGCTTCTGATTTTTTTCCTCTTGGATCCCATACTTTGTTGTGTAGTCTGTCTTTGGTTGCTGATATTGTTTATTGTTGTTCTCCAGGCCTCCACACTTTATGGTGCACTGCCCCACTAGCTATGCTCTCACATTCTGCTACTGTTTTTTCTTGTTGCCACTTTCCTTTCTTATTTTTGTCTTCTCCCTTTGAGACACTTTTCTCATCAATTCCATGATCAATTCAATTTCTATGTCCAACTCATTTCTTTGGTGGACTGTTTCCTCTTCCTCTCTTACATATCCTTTGCAATCTTCATCAGGCTCTTTCTTCCCTACTAGTGTTTTCAGCCATTTCTCCAGTAGCTCAAATTCTTTCTCCCATTCACTGATCCTTCAATGAGAGTTTAGTCCTTCTTCTTTATTGGCTGCCTCGACAGCTACCCTGGTTATCTCCATTGTGCCTATCATCATGATGGAATGATGATCCTTTACTATGTTTTCAACTAACATAGTCTTTTGTTCAAGTTTTCCTTTAATCTTCTGCTGGTTACCTTCACTTTGTAGTTGTTGGATCCTTACTACCATCCTTACATCCTTATCGTCTTATTGCTTATAAATTTCCATCTCATCTCCAAATAACCTCTGTTCAATTTCTTCAATCACAACATCACACTCATTCATTCTATTCACTGTTCCTGCAAACAAACTATTCGCTTATGAATTAAAACACTTTAATGTCTCCATGTCTTTTAGAGATTCTCTGCTACCGTCAAGTACTGCTGTAACCATTTCATTTCTATTATCATTTCCTCCTAGCAACTTCTCCAGCAATTCAATTTCCTCTTTACATTTAGCAAGTGTTTTATCACGGTGCTCTTCATTTCCACCTTCATCCTTTAATTGGTCATATTGTTCAATGATTCAATCAGATTGTCTTCCACCGACAATTCTTTCTCATTCATATTCACAGAAATAAGTTCTTGTTCTCTCCTTATGTTTTCAAAAATCATTACTTCATCAACTCCATGCTGTATAAAAATATTTGAGAACCATCCTACTTCAACATTTATAATCCTTGTATTCATACAACAATTGTTAGTTTGAAAAATGTAAGGCTCAACAGCCTCAACTAATGTTTCACATATCAGCTCTTCAGGCTGAACTTCATCTCCTTCCTCCACAAGGAATTGTCCTTGTTTTGTAACAACTCCAAATATCGATTTATCAATAATTTCTTTCTGCTACAACAATTCAATATTTTCTGCATTCAAGAGGAATTCTCCATCATACTCCGCTCTAGAATACTTATCTCCTAAGAAGTACTCTTCATCCTCTGTTAGCACATCAGTATGTTGATCAAAGTTCTCCTCTAAACTCTAGCGACTCTAGTGACTTTTATCAATTTCTATGATAGCTTCATAAGACTTCCAATCTTCTGCAAAACCTACAAACACACCAAAACTGTTAGATTAAAAAATACAAGGTTTTATAGCCTCTTCTATTACCTTTGTCCACATTTCTTCATGCTATCATGAACTATCCAAATAGTTCACTCATCTCCATTCTTCATCTTCACCCAGAACTTCACCCTGTTCTACTTCACAAAAGGAAACTTCCATTTCCAACTCAGCTCCTCTGAGTTTTTCCACCAGACACTTCACTTGCCTTTTTTGTCGCCTTCTCTGTAACTTAGACCACTTCAATGTCTTTTTTCTCAAGACCCAACCTTGCGTTTGGTTTTCCTCTAGTATCACCCTTAATACATCTAGTTTTTCTTTTAACTCTACAATCTCCTTGTCAAGCTCCTCTTGACTCATCCTCTTGCCATTTTCCTTGGCATCCTCCTTCTTCACCTTTATTCTGTTGTGGTCTTCGTTAGAACCTCTGTTATCTCTGTTATGACTTTCAGTAGTCATCTTCTTCTCTATCTTCATGAGTTCCTCACTCACTTACTATGCACTGCATTAAAGACTCTGCAACAGTAAGTCCTCCCTGCTGCCACTTACCTGACCAAGCTTTCCTCTGTACTTGGTGTATTAGCAAGAACTTGGTTCTCTATCTCTGGAACCTTCTTGAGCACTTCTCTTTGCTCCTTCTAGGCTTCAACTCATCTGTACCTTTTAAGAACACAACTATCCTCATAGATGTATACACGATCGCATATCCTCTTCCAATAGATATGGACGAGAAGAAATCTTATGTGGCAAATGAAAAGGATATGAATTTTATAACATGTTGTCTATCAGATTTTGAATGCACTAAAGTTATTATTATTAAAACAACAAAACAGACGTGGGACAAACTTGTCAATATTTATGAAGCATATGACAAGGTCAAAAGAGAAAGGCTTCAAACCTATAGAAGGTAGTTTGAATGTTTAAAAAAAATCATGAAGAAGATATTGTTGCTTAATTTCTCTGAGTAAAAGAGGTAGTCCACTCACTTATAGGACTCGGTGAAAAAGAAAATGAAAACATGATTGTCTAAAAGGATTTGAGATCCTTTATAGATCATTTTGATGCCAAGGTTTGTGCCAAAGAATAACTAAAATATTTTGACTCTCTATCAATGGATGAACTTCATGGAATATTCACAACATACATGATGAGCATAGGAAATTCAACTCAAAAGGAAGTTCCTTTCAAGGTATCAAAAATATCAAGAAAGTGGAAGAGATGTTACTGCAATAGTGATGCTTCTGATATTGAAATAGAATTGGCACAATTTGTCAAGAAGTTGAATAAAGGATCCAAGCACAAATGTAAGTACCCTCTCATTTGTTTTAAGTGTGGAAAAATGATACATTATGTTTCAAACCATACTTTCAAAGATGATAATGATGATGAAGATGAACCTAAAAGAAATACATTCAAAAGGAAAGGTTAAAACAAAAATGACTTCCCCTCTACATAAGACAATGATGTTTCTAATTAAGTTTAACCTAAGAAGAGAAAATTCAAGAATAAAGGCTCAAACAAAAGGAATTTATTCTCCAAGAAAGATAGTGGTGATTATGATGAAGATGATGATTCTACGGGAAGCGGAGAATTATTATTATTTTCCTTCACATATGAAATAGATAAACCTAAAGAAGAAGAAGGAGGAAGTCTGGATGAATTCCTAATTAGTTCCATTGAAGAGAATGAAAGACTAAGGAAATAGAATGGAAATTTATCACAAGAAATCATCTTTCTCAAAACCAAGAAAGGATAAGTAAAGAGGATAGAAGAGGTATTGAACAAAAAGCTAAAGGAAAAGGAAGATACTTATGAGAAATTAGAAGTTGGAAATGTCTCTCTAAAAAGTAAATTGATTAATACCAACAAAAGGTTGAAAAATTCTCAAACACTAGATGTCATCCTCCACACTCAAAGAACACAACATGAAAAATTAGGACTCTCTATATAGGTCAATCATCTAATTCAAAGGATAACACTAGTTCCCATCATGAAGAACAATCAAGAAGCTATGCTTATGCTCTTCACAACCATGTAATAAGTTAGAAGGAATTCTATCCAAATGACAAACCAAAATGGCCTCTTCGCAATAATCCAAGAAATGAGAGGTTGTTTTATCTATAAAGGAATGTCACATCAAGTGAAGATTATACCGACATGTATCATACTATTTTTTTTGTCCATTTCTTCTTTTGTAAAAAAAAATTATCATTAGGCTAAGAATTGCAGGGATTATGGAGGTAATAACGATGCAACTAATTACCAAACCAGACTAGTGATTCAAGCAGGCAATACTAGATCATTTCTTGCCATTCATTTGCTCCTATTTAAAAGTATAGCCTAGAGTGAGTATAGAATGCTCTATATGAAATAATCTAGGTCATGAAGCACAAAATGGTCCACTAAAACTAAGAGAAATGATATAGACAAGAAAACCCACCCTTGAAAAGTGTGGCCTTGCTTTGCGTGCACGAAATAAGAGAAAAAAAAGGTTTGTAGATAATGGATGTTATAGGCACATAATGAGTGACAAAAATAAGTTCATCTTGCTAAAAGCGAAGGATGGAAATGTTGCTTTTGGAAGTGGATCTCGAAAAATTTATAGAAAAGGCATAGTGAGTCTCATAAATGGTAAAGGAAAAGGAAGAAATGCACTATTTCTTGAAGGAATCAAGTACAATATTCTAAGCCTCAACCAAATATGTGACCACAGACATGATACCATCTTTCATCCCAAAAATTATGACATAATAAAGTATTCTTCAAGAAAAATTGTGGAAAAAAGAGTAAGAACAATAAATGATGTATACATTCTCAACAATATAGAAGAAAGATGTTGCTTCAGTCAAACATATGAAAGTCGGTTATGGCACAAGTGAGTGGGACATCTAAACATTGATAATTTGGTGAAGATTAGAAAAAATCAAGAACCGAGAGATATCCCCACAATTTCAAAACCTAAAAAGGCTATTTGTGAACCATGCCAACATGGAAAGCAATTAAGGACCAATTTCAAGAGAAAGGAATGCTCTTTATCAAAGGATTTAGAAATCATTCATGTAGATATGTGTGGATGAACCAAAACTCCAGCTACAAAAGGAGAAAGGTACTTTATATTATTTATAGACGATTATACTAGAATGATATGGCCATTTTTCATAAGATTTAATTTAAAAGAACTAGAATGTTTTAAACCTTTCAAAGCAATAGTTGTAAATGAAAGTGAGTGAAAGGTAAAATGTTTAAGAATAGATAGAGGTAGAAAATTTACCTCAGGGGAAGTCAATTAATTCTATGAAAAACATGGGATCAAGAGGGGATTATCTATTCCTAGGACTCCACGATAAAATGGAATGGTTGAACGAAAGAACTTGTTGGTACACGAGACTTCTATATCAATGTTATTAGTAGTTGATTTACAACATAAATATTGGAGGATGTAATGACCCCAGAAGATGTAAATGTGAATTTTACTATGGTAAAAGACAGTATAGTAGTTGTTGTTTTATGTTTAATAGAAACAAAAACTTTGATAAACTACATTATGGAATAATTTAAATATATTCTTGAAATGCTGGCAGCCTCTGGGAGGTGGATTTCAAAGAAAGAAATCAGTTGTAATAACTGATTGAAACTGCCCTCCTAAACAGGAAAAGTCCTGGTTGTAGGGAGGAAGTTCTCTACTGTGGGGACAGACAGAAGAGATCTTTCCAAGGAGAAAGAAAGAAAAGAAAAGGAAAATACAAAAGAATAACTGGTTAAGTCTGGTAAGGACCAGATAACCAGGCACAAGGTGCACAGATCTTGTTGAGGACTGAAGGCCTGCAAGATGGCTCGGGGGGAGATTTCCGCCTGATAAAGAGATCTCATGGATGGGTGGAAGAGCGGACTCGAAGCACAGGTGACTTGCTTGAGTATCTATTTATGACTCTGGTGATTCAGGTACGGTTTCAACCCACAGAGTCCTTGTTGAATTAAATAAGGAACTTACAGTGGACTTACAGTAGTTAAATAAGAACCCTACTTCATTTCTATAAAAAAAACTTTCACAGTAATCATATAACTGCATAAGTGTAGTATTAAATTAAAGGACATATTATCAGTCGATATACCTGACCTGAAACTAGTCATGTTATTAATGAGGCTACATAGGTGTAGTTTAAATAAAAGACTGTTAATAGAAAAAGAAACATGACACGAAATAATCAGAGAAACAGAGGTATGTTAAGTAAAGAAGAAGCCATTAACGAGACAGACAGTTCCGCATACCTTGAACACAATCAAACTGTACATATATTGTGCCAAAAAGAACGAGTCTAGAAACCCCAGCGCTTGGGAATAAACCATGGCGGTAGGCGGATTCTAACCTCAGCGTTAGGGAAGAGAAGAATCTATGGTGGGTTATAAGAAAACTGTGAAAATACGAGATTCAACAGACTATTCCAGACAAGGAAATTTATTCTGCAACTGTATGAGCCAGAGAGAAAGCCATACCGTAATCGTTTATAAACAACGTTTCAAACCACAACGTTTGTAGTTACAATAACAGAGAAACTAGTTTAATAAGAGCGATAAAGGGAAAAAAACGAGATTTCCGAACAAGAACCCTGTGCATGCTACCCAGGGAGGAAAACCAAACTCTAAACATGTGTATATTTCAATATTCGTAAAACAAAGGAAGCAGTATGGTATACCAATATAACCAACCGAGAACAATCATTGCAAAAGCTAGTTAAGACGAGAAACACATGGAAATACCAACAGGAGTTACTCGAAGCAGTAGCATAACCTGATTAAATTTATGAGCCCAGCCGTCACTGAGACGAGCGGCTTATCCATAGTTATAAGTGGAATCAATGATAACAAATCAATTAAACATGCACTGTACCAATATTGCTAAGCATGCAGTATATATTAACCATTTGTTCAAAGCGTAAGCCATTCCTGAGGAACGGATAGAGCAACATGTTCATATATCATTCAACAAAAATAATGCCAGATAGTGTAACCCTGGGGAGGGTAACCAGTGCATATACAATGTTAAATAGAGACAACTTTAAATAAAAGAAACCTGGTTCTGCTAACCCTAAACCGAGCATTACGGCCAGGACCAATGCTGTATGCCATACATTAGATACTGAGACCAAGTTCGGATATGCTGCAAGGGCAGTATACAACAAAATTAATCCAAGAAATATCTGAAACCGAACACAGGAGTTCCGCCGTGAACGATAACTCACCAGGTAGGTTATGGACTCAACCAGACAATAAACATAGATGTAAACCATGAGGGTTCCCTTTGGAGAATACCTCTGTAAATTGAAGCAAAGAAACCCGCATATGAATGGCGGTCTGTAACAAAACAACGAGAATAACTTAGGGTCGAGGAGCTCAGAGCTCTCGTATGCAAACGAAAAGCAATTAAGGAGTGAGAGCTTGCCTGTCGCCGCCGAGAGTGCTGAACCGTCGAGGTTGATCACCTTGACACCATCGAGAAAGGATTTGAATAATTCCATCTGCACGCTACCAGCGAAGAGGGACAAATTAGCATGGGTTGCTACGATTCACAATAAAAAAAAAACTGTACCAAAAACCATTAAGTTCAGAACAGAGGGAATTTACCTGTGTAGGCCTATTACTGGCATCTCATGGCTTCCGGCGAAGTTGCAGGTTGTGAAGACGGCGATGGTGGGTTTCGAACCAGTGTTTGAGCACCGAAGCGGAGCCGGAAGGGCCGCGTGAACAAATAAACCCTGAGCCTGCTCCGACGGGTTAAGTATTAACTTAAAACCCTTGAACTGATCCCAACCCTTCGTTCTAAGGGCGAGATCTCGACCGTCCAAGCAAAGCGGGAAAAGGAAGCGAGAAGGCCGAGAATCCTGAGCCCAAGGTGTCACATGGCCGGATGGACGGACCATGCCACCTGCCCTGATATGGCCCGAGATCATTAAGGCAGAGGATGAGTTGGCGCCGGCAGGGGCTGCGGCCGGACCACCAAACCCCACGCCCATTTAAGAAACACTGTATGCTGGGGTGGGTTAATAGTTAGGTTCAGTTGTAAAGTCAATGGTTTCATAAAACAGTACTACAACGTAACATGATACCTTGGTAGCATACGTATACCAGATTGCAAAGTGACTAAACGTTAGGCTAATCAGTTTATTATTCGATGATGCATGACATTAAGTGCTGGACTATGTGGCATGTGGGTTAAACATGCGGCAATGCACAAGGATTAAAGTATATAGTATAGTATTGTCTATATGTATGGCATATATTTAAAAAAAATTATTTTATATTTATGTATATGTGAACAAGGTTATGACAAATTGGTATCAGAGCCCAGTTTCAACACTGTGGCCTCAAGCATGACAGGTTTCACTGTGCAGAAGCTTACACCATGCATACATATGAAAGCTAATAATTTACTTAACTGTTGTTCTGTCTATTTAGGGGTGAGATACAGAATTACAGCAGCTAATAGTTAAGCCAGAAAAAGTAACAAAATGCAAGGAGCCGGCAGTAACCCTCGGGAAAACCCAGAGCTGTGGGTACAGTTGGGTGAGGAAACACGAAGTACCAACCTCGCAATCCTGGAAACTGTTCAGGAGTTGAAAAATGAGATGGCACGGTTGCGAGAGGACAACGCGCGTTTGACGGTAGAGCAGGAAAGAATTCTGAAGAGTTTGTCAGACAGGCAAAACCCACCTTTATCTAACCCCAGCGCGGAACAGCAGAGGATGACAGAAGAACAAGACTATCAGATTGAACCTGAAAATTCAGATGGCAAAGAGGATCATTCTGATAATGTACCAGAGCAGCAAACCTCAAAACGTCAGAGAATGGAGCTGCAGGGAGAATTCCGAAAAATTAAACCCCCACATTTCGATGGAGAACAGGAAGAAGCAGCTGAAGCATGGTTAATAAATATGAACAAATATTTTCAGTTGTATGAGTATGATCATAACTTGAAGGCGAGACTGGCTATTTTCCAGTTACAAGGTAAGGCAACCTTGTGGTGGGAGGAAATCAAGATTGTCAAGGGGGTAAGTGAACGGACCATTACATGGGAGAAATTTCAGAGATACTTCAAAGAAAGGTACCTGACTGAGCGCTTCTACGATGAAAAGGCGAGAGAATTCCATGATTTAAGACTGGGGCAGCAGACTATGGACGAGTTCATTAATCGCTTTACCTCTCTACTACGTTATGTACCTTATATCAAAGAGGAAAAAGCCAAGGTCCAAAGGTTTGTGAGCAGCTTACCTTCATATATAAGAGAGAGGATTGAGTTTGACAATCCTAGAACCATGGATGAGGCTATTCGTAAAGCAAGGATCTGCTACCAGCAGAATAAACAGAAGGGGGATACTTCAAATAAAAGATGGAATGAAAAAAGGAGTAGTCGGATGGTTGGAAGCAGCAAGGGAGGTCGCAGCAGTGGAAGTAACGGAGCTAGTAAAGGATTAAACAGTAGATCTGTAGCAAAGAGTGCGCCCCGAGCTAGGCCAATAAGTGAATCGAGAGTAAGTGAGCAGCCTGTTAGGCCAGAAGGTGAAGGGATGACCAGACCCCCAGTTCAATGCTGGGGCTGTGGAGGACCTCACTATGTTAAAAACTACCCACAGCGAAAGGGGACGGACTAGATATCCCAAATTCATGAAGCATCGACCGTTGGGGATGTGGCACGTAGTGTACCCAGAATTAATGCAGCCTTGGAGGACCGCCAAGCGGAATACCAGCCGTCTATGGTTGAATTTGAAGGTAAAATTTCAAACCTTTCTATAGCTGTTCTTATTGATCCAGGAGCCACTTTAAGTTATGTTAGCCCAAAGATAGTAGAACAGTGTAAGTTACAATCTGAAAAGTTCAGAAATCCGTGGCTGGTCCAATTAGCTACAGGAGCCAAGAGACGGGTCTTGGCCAAAATAAATAATTGCTCTTTAACCATAGCAGGGCAGCCAATAGTGGCAGACTTAAACATACTACCCTTGGGTTCATATGACATCCTGATCGGGATGGATTGGTTGGAGAAACACTGGTCCTTAGTGAATTGCAAGACAAAGACCATTTACTATAAGGATGACCGTGGAGAGCAACAGGAATTACAAGGAATCAAGCATCCCGTACGAATTCGACCCATTACAGCATCCCAGTTAGCTAAATGCATCAAGAAGAAATGTCAAATTTACGCTATTCAGGTGGGATACGCAAATCAGAAGGATAAAACTGCTATGCTGGGTAACATTCCGGTGGTACAAGAATTTGCAGATGTTTTTCCCGAGGAAGTACCGGGATTACCACCTAAAAGAGATGTGGACTTCACCATTGAATTGATTCCGGGAGCAGCACCTGTGTCATGGGCACCATATCGAATGAGCGTACCAGAACTAACAGAATTAAAAATGCAACTGCAGGAGCTACTAGACAAAAATTACATCCGTCCCAGTGTATCACCCTGGGGAGCCCCAGTGTTATTTGTCAAAAAGAAAGATGGAACTTTTCGGATGTGTATTGATTATCGTCAGCTGAATAAGCTCACGATCAAAAATAAATATCCTTTGCCCCGGATTGACGAACTTTTTGATCAAGTGAAGGGGGCAACAGTGTTCTCTAAGATCGATCTGCGATCTGGTTATCATCAGATTAGAATTAAAGAGGAGGATATCGCTAAGATAGCTTTCAGAACGCGGTATGGGCATTACGAGTTCGTGGTGCTACCTTTTGGTCTGACCAATGCACCTGCTACCTTCATGTGTTTGATGAACAGTGTGTTTCATAAGTTCTTAGATAAATTTGTGTTGATATTCATAGACGATATTCTGATTTACTCCCGATCAAGGAAGGAGCATGAGGAACACCTTAGAGTGGTGTTGCAAACTTTGCGAGAACATCAGTTATATGCAAAGTTTAGTAAGTGTGATTTCTTTAAGGAGGAGATACAATACTTAGGCCATGTAATCACAAAGGAAGGGATTGCAGTAGATCCTGAAAAAATCAGAACTATAATGGAGTGGCCCGTACCAAAGGACGTGGCAGACATTAGGTCCTTTATGGGACTAGCTGGTTATTATAGAAGATTTGTGGAAGGCTTTTCAAGGGTAGCATACCCTATCACCTCCTTACAAAAGAAGGGGAAGGTATTTAAGTGGACCTCGGAATGTCAGTGGAGCTTTGAGCAGCTTAAGCACTTACTCACCACCGCGCCCATCTTGAGTATAGCTGATCCTAATAAGGATTACATGGTCTGTACTGACGCGAGTAAAGAAGGTGTGGGAGGAGTGCTGATGCAAGAAGGAAGAGTAATTGCATACGAATCAAGGAAACTAAAGGAACATGAGCAGAAATACTCTGCTTACGACTTGGAGTTAGCAGCTGTTATCCATGCACTGAAAATGTGGCGACATTACCTTTTGGGAAGAAAATTTCTGTTGTTGACAGACCATCACAGCTTAACAAACTATTTCAGCCAACCCACCTTAAATACGAGACAAGCTCGTTGGGCAGACTTCTTAAGTGGGTTTGATTTTGAAATTAAGCATTTGAAGGGAAAGGAGAACCGGGTGGCTGACGCATTGAGTCGAAAGGTGCAATGTGTGTGCAGAATTTCGGTCAGTAAATGGCAGAGTACCTTACTTGAAAAGATAAAATTAGCAGCTGATCAAGATGCTGTTTATCAGCAAATTAAACAGCAGGTACAACAACTTTCTGATAAGGAAATACAACAAGGATACGAGTTAGACGATGCCGGAATGCTGTATTTCCATAAAAGGCTGTATGTGCCCAATGAAGATAGTCTTAGAAAACTGATTCTAGACGAATTCCATATCAGCCATTACACCGGGCATCCAGGATACCAGAAAATGGTCACCGCACTTCGGAAGGAATACTATTGGCCAAAAATGAAGAAGGAGGTAGCTGAATATCTAGCGCGATGTCTAGAATGTCAATAGATTAAGGCGGAGCATTTGCATCCAGCAGGGTTGCTACAACCCTTACCCATTCCGGAATGGAAATGGGAAACCATTTCCATGGACTTTATAACCGGGTTGCCTCGAACAAAGAAAAATAATGATTCCATTATGGTGGTAGTGGATAAGTTAAGTAAGGCAGCACACTTTATACCGGTACAATCCACGTATAAAGCTGTGCAAATTGCTCATATTTTCATGCAAAATGTGTTCAAGTTGCATGGACTTCCGAAGGTAATAATCTCGGATCGTGATGTTAAGTTCACATCAACTTTCTGGAGGACATTGTTTGCTGAACTGGGGACACAACTGAACTTTAGTACAGCCTATCATCCTCAGACCGATGGTCAAACGGAGCGGGTAAACCAAGTAGTGGAGGACATGCTGAGAGCATGTGTTATGATGAAACCAACCCAGTGGGAGGAATACCTCCACCTGGTTGAATTCGCGTATAATAACGGGTATCATACGTCAACACAGCTGAGTCCCTTTGAGGTTCTGTATGGGCGAAAGTGCCGCACACCCTCAAGTTGGGGTGGACCTGAGGATAGGTTAAGGTTTGGCCCGGATATGATCAAGGAAATGGAAGACATGGTGAAAAAGGTGCGTAACAACTTAAAGGCTACTCAGGACACACAAAAAAGTTTTGCAGACCGAAAGAGAAGGTTCAAAGAATTCCAGGTCGGAGACCATGTTTTTGTAAGGATCCAAACCAGAAGGAGTACCTTGCAGTGGAGTGGGTGTGCCAAGCTTGCACCTCGCTATTTTGGACCTGTTCAAATCCTGGCAAGAGTGGGGCCAGTAGCTTATCAACTCGCCCTACCAAGCCATATTAAGATCCACAATGTTTTTCACGTTTCCGTACTAAAACAATACGTCTACGATCCTAAACATGTGATCCAATGGCAGAATGTTCGGGTAAGAATTAATCTAGTCATTCTAGATAAGCTTTGTTCTTAAACAAGGAAATAACAAAATCTGTTGCTGTTTGTAGGTCGAGCCGGAAGGCGAGGTTCTGGTCGAACCACTGAGCATTCTCGACCGGAGAGAAGTGTGGCTGCGGAAACGGGTTATTTTCCAAGCTAAAGTGTAGTGGCAGCACTATGGGCCTGAAGAGGCCACTTGGGAGGATGAGGAACTCCTTAAAGCAGCTTACCCGAATTTGTTTAAGGGAAACAGACATCGGGACGATGTCCAATCACAGGAGGGGGAGATGTAATGACCCCAGAAGATGTAAATGTGAATTTTACTATGGTAAAAGACAGTATAGTAGTTGTTGTTTTATGTTTAATAGAAACAAAAACTTTGATAAACTACATTATGGAATAATTTAAATATATTCTTGAAATGCTGGTAGCCTCTGGGAGGTGGATTTCAAAGAAAGAAATCAGTTGTAATAACTGATTGAAACTGCCCTCCTAAACAGGAAAAGTCCTGGTTGTAGGGAGGAAGTTCTGTGCTGTGGGGACAAACAGAAGAGATCTTTCCAAGGAGAAAGAAAGAAAAGAAAAAGAAAATACAAAAGAATAACTGGTTAAGTCTGGTAAGGACCAGATAACCAAGCACAAGGTGCACAGATCTTGTTGAGGGCTGAAGGCCTACAAGATGGCTCGGGGGGAGATTTTCGTCTGATAAAGAGATCTCATGGATGGGTGGAAGAGCATAATCGAAGCACAGGTGACTTGCTTGAGTATCTATTTATGACTCTGGTGAACCAGGTACGGTTTCAACCCACAGAGTCCTTGTTGAATTAAATAAGGAACTTACAGTGGACTTATAGTAGTTAAATAAGAACCCTACTTCATTTCTAAAAAAAAAACTGTCACAGTAATCATATAACTGCATAAGTGTAGTATTAAATTAAAGGACAGATTATCAGTCGATATACCTGACCTAAAACTAGTCATGTTATTAATGAGGCTACATAGGTGTAGTTTAAATAAAAGACTGTTAATAGAAAAAGAGACATGACACGAAATAATCAGAGAAACAGAGGTATGCTAAGTAAAGAAGAAGCCATTAACGAGACAGACAGTTCCGCATACCTTGAACACAATCAAACTGTACATATATTGTGCCAACAAGAACGAGTCTAGAAACCCCAGCACTTGGGAAGAAACCACGTCGGTAGGCGGATTCTAACCTCAGCGTTAGGGAAGAGAAGAATCTATGGTGGGTTATAAGAAAACTATGAAAATACGAGATTCAACAGACTATTCCAGACAAGGAAATTTATTCTGCAATTGTATGAGCCAGAGAGAAAGCCATACCGTAATCGTTTATAAACAGCGTTTCAAACCACAATGTTTGTAGATACAATAACAGAGAAACCAGTTAATAAGAGCGATAAAGGGAAAAAAATGAGATTTCCGAACAAGAACCCTGTGCATGCTACCCAGGGAGGAAAACCAAACTCTAAACATGTGTATATTTCAATATTTGTAAAACAAAGGAACAGTATGGTATACCAATATAACCAACCGAGAACAATCATTGCAAAAGCTAGTTAAGATGAGAAACACATGGAAATACCAACACGAGTTACTCGAAGCAGTAGCATAACCTGAGTAAATTTATGAGCCCAGCCGTCACTGAGACGAGCGGCTTATCCATAGTTATAAGTGGAATCAACGATAACAAATCATTTAAACATGCACTGTACCAATATTGCTAAGCACGCAGTATATATTAACCATTTGTTCAAAGCGTAAGCCATTCCTGAGGAACGGACAGAGCAACATGTTCATATATCATTCAACAAAAATAATGCCAGATAGTGTAACCCTGGGGAGGGTAACCAGTGCATATACAATGTTAAATAGAGACAAATTTAAATAAAAGAAACCTGGTTCCGCTAACCCTGAACCGAGCATTACGGCGAGGACCGATGCCATATGCCATACATTAGATACTAAGACCAAGTTTGGATATGACGCAAGGGCAGTATACAACAAAATTAATCCAAGAAATATCTGAAACCGAACACAGGAGTTCCGCCGTGAACGATAACTCACCAGGCGGGTTATGGACTCAACCAGACAATAAACATAGATGTAAACCGTGAGGGTTCCCTTCGGAGAATACCTCTGTAAATTGAAGCAAAGAAACCCGCATATGAATGGCGGTCTGTAACAAAACAACGAGAATAACTTAGGGTCGAGGAGCTCAGAGCTCTCGTATGCAAACGAAAAGCAATTAAGGAGTGAGAGCTTGCCTGTCACCGCCGAGAGGGCTGAACCGTCGAGGTTGATCACCTTGACACCATCGAGAAAGGATTTGAATAATTCCGCCTGCACGCTACCAGCGAAGAGGGACAAATTAGCATGGGTTGCTATGATTCACAATAAAAAAAAAACTGTACCAAAAACCATTAAGTTCAGAACAGAGGGAATTTACCTGTGTAGGCCTATTGCTGGCATCTCATGGCTTCCGACGAAGTTGCAGGTTGTGAAGACGGCGATGGTGGGTTTCGAACCAGCGTTTGAGCACCGAAGCGGAGCCGGAAGGGCCGCGTGAACAAATAAACCCTGAGCCTGCTCTGATGGGTTAAGTATTATCTTAAAACCCTTGAACTGATCCCAACCCTTCGTTCTAAGGATGAGATCTCGACCGTCCAAGCAAAGCGGGAAAAGGAAGCGAGAAGGCCGAGAATCCTGAGCCCGAGGTGTCACATGGCCGGATGGACGGACCATGCCACCTGCCTTGATATGGCCCGAGATCATTAAGGCAGAGGATGAGTTGGTGCCAGCAGGGGCTGCGGCCGGACCACCAAACCCCCCGCCCATTTAAGAAACACTGTATGCTGGGGTGGGTTAATAGTTAGGTTCAGTTGTAAAGTCAATGGTTTCATAAAACAATACTACAACATAACATGATACCTTGGTAGCATACGTATACCAGATTGCAAAGTGACTAAACGTTAGGCTAATCAGTTTATTATTCAATGATGCATGACATTAAGTGCTGGACTATGTGGCATGTGGGTTAAACATGCGGCAATGCACAAGGATTAAAGTATATAGTATAGTATTGTCTATATGTATGACATATATTTAAAAAAATTTATTTTATATTTATGTATATGTGAACAAGGTTATGACAGAGAGAAGGTGTTGGGGCAATAGTATACACTATGAACAGGGGAAAACTCAAGAAAACTAGTGACAAAACTCTATGTGAATTACAGAATGGAAGATAAGATTTAGTGAAACATTTCATAATATTTCGAGGTAAGTGTTCTATGAATATCAATGGAGTTTCACCAGGCAAGTTTAATTCTCATATTGATGAAGGAATCTTGTTCAATACTCTATTGGAATCAAAGCTTATGAATGCTACAATAATTAATTGTGAAAGATCATTTAAATAACTTATGTAAATACTAATGATTCTCTTCTTGAAAAAAACTGAAATAAATGGACAATATCCTATCCTTGGAGATCCAAACGAAGATGTTGCAAAAGAAGAAAAGGAGTTGGAAAATGTAACACCCTGCTCCCACATCTACCCAAGGTAAATATGTGATGAGAGGCCACTATGATAAGACTCAACTTCCTAGCTAACCTTAAGTAAACGGGGTCGATAGAACAAGGCCTTATAGACCTTCGTCATTTGCTTCAGGACCCCAAGAGCTAATACACCACTCCAAGTGCCGAAATGTTGCATTAAAGTAAAATTTCAATGAAATAAGCCCAAATTCTCTCCCATGACAAGGAATGCATGTGACTGGAACCATATAGTCACTCCCACATTATTTGCAAGGGAGAGACTGCAACCTATTTTAGCCAGTTCTGTGCCAATGACCGTGATATTTAAGCTACTTTTTGAGGGCTAGTCTCAAGACCAGTGCCTAAGACTTCATGAGACTTTCCGAGACAATAAATGACACCAAGGAAAATTCTCTAACACAAAAATTGATAAACAGATTGACCTAACCAAGCCTAACCATGATAGACATTTTGTCAAACACTTAGCAAATATGCAACCTATAGGTCTAAATCATAGATCTAAGCATAGGGATCTCATACTTATCTGAGATTTGCCATGAAGTCTTTTTTCCTTGTCACTTTAACTAACATTCCATTCATTAGGTTATAGATACATTTTTCATTCATTTACATGTAATAACATGATGAGGGCCATACATAGATGTTTTCATAAAACATATACATAACCATCATAATAGGGACAGAAATATCAATGAAATCACAACCATATATACCACATATAATACATCATAATACTCATAGAAATATAAGTAGAAATAATGTTTCATTAATGATGAAAAAACAAAACACGGGATGGGACTTCCATGTTCCACCCAACCATAAAATGGTTGAGCCAAATCTCTCTTTATCCATTAACCCCCATGTCGTAGTTAAAGAATGAATGTGGGGTCTCATAGAACACATCAATTAAAACTCATCCAGGGCTTCTAGAGGCCATCCACTTCAACCCATCAAACAATGATTCCACCTCACGTTCAGACATTAGAAAACCATCATTAGATTGATCTCTATCCCAACCATCCAGGGCTCCAGAGTGCTTGTTCCAGCCAAGACTCTAGGACTAGTAACTCAACCCACCACTGTTGCTAGGATCTAAAGACTTTGTCCAGCCAAGTCTCTAGGTATGATAAGTAAACCCACCAAGGGATCTAGATAATTTTTACAACCAAGGCTACAGGACTAGTAACTCAACCCAAGTTGTTATAGGACTCCAAAGCGTTTGTCCAACCAAGGCTTGAAGAACTAATAGTTCAACCCAAGCTAAGGAAACATGAGAACCAACCAAAACAAAACAAGGAAATAAACCCACAATCTCCATGGCTATTTAGGAAATGGCAAGGCTAGGAAAATTCACTATCAATCCAAACAATCCTCCATGCCAGTGAGAGATCATAACCGAGAAACCACATGCATGTGCCATGCATGCCGAAAGTAATGAGGAAAACATACATGCAACTGGGTACGTGTAAGTAAAATTGTTGTAGTTGTTGATCTCGATGCCCTCTTACTCTTTCCTGCTCTTCCTTTTCCTTCTTGCTCTAAGATTCCAAGTATGCCACACCTTGCAAGAGTTCTCTAAGGAAACTCTAAGTATACAAGAGTATGAGAGATATAGAATAGAATAGAGCTCCACGAAAACCTGTCAAAATCTTGCCAACTAATCCTTAGAAGCCTTTTTATGAATGAGGCCTCTATTTGATTCATTTTGCACTATTTTCCTTCATTTTCCTCCTCACATGCAATTTGTGAGCTTTCACCTCCTTTTCTCCTAATTTCCATTATTTTCATAAATATATGTGCCAAAAATTCCTTTTTACTTTTCCAAATCCTTAGCCATTTCCTTTTCCAATTTCCCTAGCCATAATAAACCTTATCAACATCCATTAGGATGCTTCCACCACCATTCATCTTGGAAGACATGTCCCATCACCATGGCCATATATATTTCTACATGATTTTTTAACCAAGGATATTAGAGAACCCTCCCCCTTGGGTGAAAAACGTCCTCGGTGATAATTGACACATATAACCAACATGACTACCGAAAATAAGACATACTACCCAGGGAGCTTTATAACATAGCTCATTTCAATATTTACAATGACCAGTGCTGAAACATGACAATCATACTATTTACTAGAGCTTTATAACATAGCTCATTACAATATTTAGACAAATCACATATACACATATGCATTTGCTTCAACCAAAAAATAACCATACTGTCTATGGAGCTTTGTATATCTAGATTGATACAATGTTTACAATAATACACACATATACACATATGCACATTTTCTCAACCATCGTATAAAAGGATATGATGCCTGCATCTGCAACAAGGGAATCCAGAGGCTCAAACCTCCACCCTAAAACTAATACCAGGATTCACCTCCTTCCTAGGTTAAACCTACATCCAATATCCAGTGCTAAAATCTAGTGCCACTTGTCCTCTTAGTGAATAGTTACTGACTCATTGTTCTATGGCGCATTGCCAATATGCACTTGATTCCATATGGGAATGCTAATGACAAAAAAAATCCATCCATGACCTTCCCTTCTCTGTTATACAGTACCACAGGAAATTCGGTCATCCCCTTCCATGCAGTCACTCACCTTTCAAGTTCTGCTGGCATCCCCATCCCTTGGCAATGCTTCCACGCATCGGAAGATACAAAAACCAAGGCATATACATGCCTTAAAACTGTCATACCAATCATAGCATGCTCATGGAAATCAATGGACATTATTGGGTACAAGTGTCCCACAATGGCCCTACTCCTGAAGTGCTCTACCAGCATACTAGTTCTTGCTATAATTTTTTTTGTTGTCACTGCTAATTCTTTTAGACAATTTCAACGACCCAATTGGCTATGTTCATGCTTTCCTGGACCAAGCACATAGCTTCCATTATATTCAAAATAAATTTAAATAAAAACACATCATACCTCATTGGTAGCTCTTCAATAAGGTACACCTACAATCCTGTTTACTTCATATCAGAACATGTCAAACTAGCATCTTTGATCAAATCATCATGTATAAACATATTACATCAGGTTAGTTCAAACACAACCATCATAGATCAAAATCATAAATCATATGTAACCATCATAAACTAGAATCATAGATCACATGTAATCATCGTAGACTAGAATCATAATTCACATGCATGGTAAAGCTAAAATAAAATATTGATACTTATCATTTAATAAATCCTTAGCTTCTACCTTTTTCCTTATTCGGTACACACTGTGGATCGTTTTCCACACTCGACAAACACCGAGTGCCTTCTCCTCAACCATGTTCACATACACATAGCATGCATCACACACATACAACCAGACATGACATACAACACCATGCACCTATACCTGACATACAACACATACACTTACAGCTAGTGTACAGCATAACGTGATACATACTGCTACGTCCGATGTACGGAACAACACAACACATATACGTACAAAATGTACATCACAAGACATACATTATGCACACAATGTGCGACATCACAAAATGCATATAGATATGCCCAATATACAACACAACTCCTACATATATACCTGATGTACAACACCACACAATACATGTACCTACACCTAGTGTACAACACAAAAAAAAATACATGTACTACATAAAGTACAACACAACAAGTACGCATGTCACAATATCACAACTACACAATACACATACATAGTACCACATGTACACAACACAACATGTATGACATGCACACAATACCACATGTACACTAGTTCAATATGTAGAACACATACATGGTACCACTTGTACAAAGTACCACCTGCACAATGTGTGCCCAACATCACTTGTACACGGCACCACCTACACAATGTGTACACAACACCACATGTACTTCGTACCACCTGTACAACATGCATAAGATACCACATGTACATAGTACCACATGCATGACATGTACATGACACCACATGTACACAACACCACATGCATGACATGTACACAGTACTACATGCACACAACGCCACTTGTACCAAATGTACACTGCACCACATGTTCACAACGACACTTGTAAAATCATGCACACAACACCATATGTACATAGGACCATATGTACAACATGCACACAATTCCATATGTACATAGCACCCTACATAGCACTGCATATCCAACATGTGCACAACAACACATGCACACAACACTACATATCCATCATGTACATAATGTTGTCTATACCCAGCACTACATATGCAACATTCACACAACACTATTTGTACCACCTTGTACATAAAATTTCATAAACAACATGTACACACACTAGATATACACAACACCGCATGCACACAACATCATAGATGAAACATGTACAACATATACAACATATGCTCAACAATAGTACCACACATCCAAACCACACTGTCTCTACCAGGTAACCGACTTTAATAATATTACCTTCTGGTATGCTTACTCACACATGGAGGTTCATCTCAGAATTACATTACCTATTGGGTACCACACAACTCTCCACGAGATCCATTAAATTTCCTCTTTCCCCAACTAATTCCCAAGACTAAAAAAATAAAATGCAAGCAAAAGAAACAAACAAGAATAAAACCATGAAAGCAAATAACAACACGACCCTGCAATCAAAGTGCTATGGCCATAAAATAGACGTAAACAAAGCCATCAACCAATTACAAAAATTCATGAAAGACCAAAAGCACAAGACTGACAACAAACACCATGACTCAATCCCCATGGTAACCAGGGAAATCTCAACCCGAGCCTTCTTCATTATTTCATGGAAGTCTCTTCCCATGCAATCCTTTCAATCATACTACCATAAACACATAACTATAAGTGCATAAATAAATATAACAATATACCATTAAACTTAACTTTTTGTGCCAAGCATGTTTCTTGCAACTGAACATATCCAAGCCATTTCTCAAGGGACTCCAATTACCTCTACCTGTAACTAGAAACTAGCTAATATACATGTTAAGTACATATTCATGAATCTAGCACATATCCGCATAATTTCATACAAATTAGGGTTAAGAAGACATCCTGTATGCAAATCACTCATTCATTTGGAATTAGGGTTTCCAAACATAACCGAAGGAATTGTTGTTGAATTCCTTTCTTTTACCTTTTTACCTTGTTTCAATCAAGGTTTACTACATGTTGTCACATCACCCAATTGGTGGTTATGTAAACACATCAACTATTACTTTGTCACACTAATACCAAGCATGTTACCAGAAACTCTTCACACATGTCAACCACACATTCCAAATATTGTGACTATCATATATATCAATTTCAAATATACATTTACCAAGACTAGTAATCATGTCATAATCCATGTTGAACTCATAATCCTTATACATAATGCTACAATTGTTACCTACTTACACTCGAGCACATATGAACTTTCCCAGCACATATGTATTAGAACAATCATCTCCAAACAAAATCATTGGAGTGCATACTCATATTATGAAATTCATCAAACATTCCACCAACTTGCAGCCATACCATGCTAAAAAAATCAAGTAGATGACGTAATAGACATGAAACTCTCAAACACCAAATAGATGACATAAACAAATGGTCAAGCACCAAGTATATGATGTAAGAAAACTCATACCTTAATGTATCTCAGGGGAGGAAATCTTGTCAGCACCATCAATCTAATTAGCATGACATAACTTCACAAGATATTAACTCAAACATAAATAAGATCATGATACCGAAAATAGTCACTAGCTAACATGTTCACATCATAAGCTTATAAACATTTTTTGTTCATGCATAGAAACCACATATGTATGATGAGGCTAGACCAGTACAACACAATGTCACAATAAGTCGACTCATACCTGAATATCGTAACCATAACCATCTACATAGGCCAATCCAGGTTAACACAATACATATAACATCAAGATATTAATGTAATAACCCTAATCATCAAGTTACTAGCATATAAAAACAACAAGCTATATAATGTGTTCATCAACAACATATAACCTAATGATCAAGTTATCTGATATAGAACAATAATAACAATTCATATGACCACAGGTTACTTTCATTCATGACTATCTGACACATGTGCATATGACTATACTAACCCACTATCATCTATCATGTATGTAACCATACCATCAAAAGACATGTACATAATCCTAATGTATATAAACCTAATGCATATAAAAATCCTTAACTTACATACCTACATGCCAACATACAATACCTATATGACGATGTTCACTTACACCAATGTCTAATGTGCCTTATTATGATGATCTGCATCTCTTGCTCTATCTCAGCGAACACAGTAGCATCATAACAACCAATAGCATAATGATGATCTAAATTGCATACAATGACTTCACAAGGAATGTTTGACCTACTATTCATGCATAACTATAACCAAGATCATACATGCAAAACAACTGCATATAGACATATAATACATGAGTACAAAACCATATACACATAATTCTAGCTACATTCCAGTCATCAATGCATAACCATATCAACTACTGAAACGATGACCTCATCACGTGCACTTGAGAATATGTGAACATTGATGTACATAAAAATGCATAATAAACCATGCACACATAAATAAATACTCGACGACAACATCTTCAACCTTCACATGGAGACATCACTACAACCATGATCAACAACATGCAAATGCAACAAGCACATGCACTACATGCATAAGGGAAACATATGCAACCAACGTGAAAGCATGATCGAAACACAAACCAAGGAGAGCACAACCACACTTTGTAACACCCTCCTCTCACATCTACCCAAGCTACCATCCAACTAGGGTAAGTACGCAATAAGAAGCCACAATGATAAGATTCGACCTTCTTATGTAACTTGAAGGAAATGCAGTCAACAAACAATACCTTATATACCTCCCTTAGGTTCTTAAGGACCCCAAGGAGCTAATACACAACTCTAGGTGCCCAACCCCTGAGTTAACCTAGCATTTTAATGAACTAAACCCAAATTAGCTCCCATAACAAGGCATGCATGCAATTGGAACCCTATAGTCACTCCCACAATGCGTGCAAGGGAGAGACTTCAGTGTTTTTTAGACAGTTATGTGATAGAGACTGCGCAATTTAAGACACATTTTAGGGGTTAGTCTCTAAACCAATGCCTAAAACTTGATGAGACTTTCCTAGACAATAAATTATACAAGGAAAATCCTCTAACACAAAACTTGTTCAAGGGCTAGACCTAACCAAGCCTATCCATGATAGACATTTTGTCCAACACTTAGTAAATATGCAGGCTACAAGTATAAATAAAAGATCTGAGCATAGGGGTCTCATACTTATCTGAAATTTGCCATGAAACATTGTTTCCTTATCACTTTAACTACTATTCCATCCATTAGGCCATAGCTAAATTTTCAATTTATTTACAAGTAAAAACATGATGAGATCCATATATGGTTGTTGTCATAAAACATATACATAACCAACATAATAGGGTTATAAATACCAATGAAATCACAACCATATATACCACATATAATACTAATAATACTCATCGAAATACAAGTAGCACTCATAGAAATACAAGTAGTACTCATAGAAGTACAAGGAGAAACAAACTTTCATTAATTATGCAAAAACAAAACAAAGGATGGGACTTCCACATTCCACTCGACCGTAGAACGGTTGAGCCAAATCTCTCTTCAACCATTCAACCTTGTTCCATATTCCAAGAATGAATCTGGGATCTCATAGAACACATCAATCAAAACTCATCTAGGACTTCTAGAGGCCATCAACCTCAACCCATAAAATAGTGATTACACCTCACAGTTGGACATCACAAAACCATCATCAGATCAAGCTTTATCCTAGCTAGCCAGGGCTCTAGAGCGTTTGTTCCAACCAAGGCTCCAGGACTAGTAACTCAAACCAAAGTTTCCATCGGGCTCCAGAGTGTTTTTCCAACCAAGGCTCTAGGAATACTAACTTAACTGACCAAAGGCTCGAGAGCATTTTTCCAACCAAGGCTATGGGACTAGTAACTCAACCCAAGTTATTACAAGGCTCGAGAGTGCTTGTCCAAGGAAGGCTCCAAGAACTAATAACTCAACCCAAGCTGAGGAAATATGAGAACCAACCAAAATAAAAAATGGAAATAAACCCACAATCTCCATGCCTATTTAGGAAATGGAAAGGCTAGAAAATCCACTGTCAATCCAGGGAATCCTCCATGCCAATGATAGATCGTAACCAAGAAACCACATGCATGTGACATGCATTCAAAACCAGTGAGTAAAACATACATGAAACTCGGTACCTACAAGTAAAATTGTTGTAGTTGCTAATCTTGATGCCCTCTTACTCTTTCCTTCTCTTTCTTTGGCTTCTTGCTCCAAAATTGCAAGTATGCCACACCCTCCAAGAGTTCTCCAAGAAAACTCTAAGTATATTAGAGTATGAGAGAGAGAGAATAGAATAGAGCTCTACAAAAACCTGTCAAAAGCTTACCAACTGATCCTTAGAAACCTTTTTATTAATTAGACCTCTATTTTCTTCATTTTCCACTATTTCCCTTCATTTTCCTCCTCACATGAAACCTTTTACCTTTCACCTTCTTTTCTCCTAATTTCCATTATTTTCATAAATGAATGTGTGAAAAATGCCTTTTTTCCTTTCCAAAGCCTTATCCATTGCCTTTGCCAATTTCCTTAGCCATTATAAACTGAATCAATACCCATTAGGATGTTTCCCCCACCATTTAGCTTGTAATACATGTCCCATCCCCATGGCCATATGTATTTTTAAATGAGTTTCTAACTAGGGTTGTTACATAAAATCACAAGGAACCATCTCAAACTCGATAAAAGGTAAAGTTTGTTTAGAAAAATCATTGAGAAGATCAAATTATTGGTGATGTAGATGGTGCAATATATACTTGAAGAAAGTGTTAGCACCCTGTAATTGACCTGTAGGTTAAAAAAATGATCACAGGGGTAACCAAAAACCTCACATCAGCTAAGTTGCAGCCGCCCTAGCATTAGAGAGGGCTCTCTCACTATTTCATGCCACCAATAACCTAGCGGACTGATAGGATATGGATTTTAAGCTAGCTATGATGATCATAAATGAATTTTGGTTTCATTTTTGAATGTGGGCGCAGAGGGAATGAGCTACTTTGGATTAGACTTATAGATCCAAATGAATAATGGATATAATGCAATTTACAACAAGGAAAAGATAGGCATACTTACTGATGATTAAGTAAAGTTAGTTGTAGTGGAAGGATGAGTGGGGTAGGAGAAAAAGTAACAAACTGAGCATCAAGCCAGAAATGAATTCAAATTTTATATATAAGAAAAGTAACACATATGATCAACTGAAATTAAATAGAGAAAATACATGAATTATGAAATAAAACTTCTTTCAAGTTGAGCATGAAGAACTTATACAGTATGAAACTATATTTTAGAAACAAGTCTAAAAAGAAAATAAATATGATTCACAAAGGATAAACAACACAATAAGCATGAAACAAGTCTCCATGTCCAAATAGAATTCACTTTATTTTATTCATTTGGAAAATAAATACATGCATACAAAATAGCCCTATCCTCTCACACTTTAGACACAACCAAACCATTTGTTAGTGTCCTTTCCTCCCTAAATACAATAAGGAATTCGAAATTACTACCAGGGAAAATTTTAAGGATGAAAGTTTATCTTAAATTTTAGAAAACTTAACGAATCTTACTAGTCCCTAATATGAAAATTGTAAAATGTTTGGTGATATTTTTTGAGAAATATTTAGATTTCCAATGATTTTATATTATTCAATATAATATTTTCACGATTGTTAAGGTAAAATAATTTTGTACTATAAAATTTGGGTGAATCATTTTTTGAAAAATTTGGAAGTGGCAAATCTTTTTTTTTGAAAAAGCATGGAAAATTAGCCCACCTACGAATATTAGCCCCTAAAATTTTCCCTGATTACCAGTAGGTGGTCAAATTCACTGCATGGAAACTAAAAAGACTAGCTACAATGTATCTACAAAGAATATCAAGACTATCCCAACTAAAAAGATTATGATTTAAAATTTAAAGAAAAATTTAGCAACATCATGTCTAGAAAATCATAATCTAGCTTATCCACACATTCGATCACTATCACACTTCTAGAAGGTCCTAAAATACCACTATGCAAAAGTAGTCCTGACTAATATAGTTGCGCGACACACGTGCAATAGGGTGCAGTAGGTTTCCATCTCACCACAGTTACAGGTTGTACTGGATAAAACATAGTAGATGTGTACATTGGAGATGATTATGTGTTGGTGTAGGACCCACTCGATGCTTCCCTTCATGCGTGCAAGCCTCCAAAATCAATAATCACCACTTGCGCAACATTTGCACAACAAAATTAAAATGATTAATGTGTTTAATATATCCCACTCCAACAAACATTGTAGTGCCTAGATATCCAACAAATTTACCTTATAATACACGAAATGCATTAGAACTTCCAAAAATTTCAAAGTTTCGTCAAAAAATGACCTTATGTAATTACAAAATAGGCCCTTCCCTACACAGATTCTTAACTTTCATTCGGATGGAATAGAGAATGAAATTTCAAAAATGAGTAAACCCACCTCAGTCAAGATGTCAAGGATACCTCCTCCTCTTCTTGTTAGATGATGGTTTGGCTTCTTTAGATGGTTGTGCTACCGTGACCATATTTCTATGTGACTGTGAGTCTTTAATTTTCTTGAGTTGTTTTCAAGTCCAAACCATCTTCTGTTTCATTTGCCTTAATCTTCTTCTCATAATCAGATTTCTTGTGTAATGTCTATTTATCTGTCTGTGTAGGGGCATAGTCCATTTTAAGGCTACTTTAGATGTCTTGAGTGTTTCATGAGGTTTTCCAACCTGAAAATTAGCTTCGAATATGGTATCATTGATGGCCCTCTTGTAAATTTCATTATTTTCTGCTATCTGATTAACTTGTTGTTTGTTGTCTTCAATTTCCTCAAATAACCTCTAATACCCCTTCCATTCATCAAACTTTGGCTTCTCTTTTAATGGAAGGGTATCTGTATCTTCTCTTTCCCTTTGGCTGTTGACCTTGTCATAGGCTTCATTAGTCACACATAGGGTTCTCTTATCTACTCTACATCAATCACCTATTTTCCTTTATCTTGGCCTATATGTCTAGGAGGATGCTTGGATAGTTCACTTTCTTTATGTTTCGCTGATGCTTCTACTGTGTGCCTAAGATATCGATTCTCCTTCTGAAAATAGGAAACCATAAGATGAGATTTATCAAGTTTTTCATGGAACTTTTCAATTTTAAGGTCTTTGTCATTCGTTTGAACACCTTTCTCTCCCCCTGCACCTTGTTCTGGCATATCCTCTGGTAGATCAATGTTCTTTTGGGAAGCTGGCTCCTTATTCAACTTTTTGGTATAAAATATGGTTCCCAATCTCTGGAGAAACTGTGCTTCTTCATAGGTTAATTTTATATTACATTTCCCTTTACTTGGTGCTCTCCTTTCCCTCATTGATTTCTTAACTGTCTCTTCAGCTTTAGGCATGCTAAATGCCTCTTTAACTTCAGTTACCTCTTCATCTACTTCCATAGGAGAATTGACATGAGCCAAAAACCTAAGGCTGAAAACAAACCATCCCAAGACGTTTTCTTCTTCTCTAACGCATTCAAAACTAATAGTTTGATTAGTGAAAAGTGGGAAAAATTGGGAAAGTCTTTCACTCCCTTGGACTGAACTATTTCTGTCATCTTTCCCAAGGTTTTTAACGGGTAATAAGGTAAGTTTAGGATCCTTTTTCCAGTGAAGTGCATGAGAAACCCAATGTGATATTGGTACACTTTGCTGAAGTGGCCTTCATAGGTAAAATACCTCTGTATCACTTTCAACGACGGGCTGTAGTGGTCGAACAAGTAGTTTCTTCAGAATGTAGGGCCATATTTTCCTTTGTACTGAGGTTTTACAAAGTATTTATAATGTGAGGCATCCAACTCAATGATTTTGAGCCATCTTTCACAATGTAAAGCGATCTTTGTGGCCTAGGAAATGGTTTCTTAAGAAAATGTAAATTCTAAATCTCCAACCTTGACCTTGTCACCTTTAAAACTCAGGGAAAAAAAACTAACAAGTTGAAAGTGTTGGCCATGTGTAACTCTAAATTTTGTCACAGAAGGATATGCATCCCATTTATTTGAATGCTACTCAGATTGCAGGGTCAAAATTTACTATCTCTAAACTTCTGGGCTCAAATTGAACAACCTCTCCTCCCTTTGCTTTCCTTTTACTCTTTGGTCTTTCCATCTAATTATATATATTGTGGCACACCCTTTCAACTTTGATCTTGTGCAGACACCAAGTCTCTAGAAAAGGGGTTAAATTGTAACACAATTAAAGGGATGAAACTACGATAGGGGTGACATCATAATGAATTGGGGTCGCAGCACGATGAACAGAGACAACTGACAGTGTTTTCACAAAGTTTCAATGACTTTGGGTTTTGGGAAATATCTCATGCTCTGACAACCCTTTTACATGCCAAATCATAAATGTGGGCATATACAAAGGAAATTAGGCCAAATTAATAGGAAATTTAACTAATAGGCTATGATAGACACATTTCAATGCATATAGACCCTTAACATTTCAAAATATCTCAAACACATACCAACATCATGTAGGATTTTGCATAACAATTATATAGAAAATGCACACAGTGATTTACTAATCAATGTCTGACTGATTTTCTAAGAGAATATATGGCTAGAGAGAATATTTCCAACCTAAGGAAACATGAAATCTTGAGCGAAACAAGTGGAAGACCGACATCGAACTCTGCAGAGAGTTTGAACCAATTATGTAGGAGTTGCACAACGACTGTGTGGCTTGGAGTTTGCATAGTATTTGCACAATGACCTTCTTCCACCTAAACAACACTTCCATTTGACCTTCCTCCAACCTTCCTTTGACCCTCTTCTATGCCTTTATACTTATGCTCTGCAACGTATCGAAACCTCTCACAGCATGGGCTACAAATGGAGAGAGAATGAGGGTAGCTTCAAAAAATTTGAAATTTTGTGCCTCCCTATGTCTTGTTTTGTCATGAAGGTTAACTTTGAGTAAAGGGGGTTATGGTAACATGAATTATGAATTATGATGATGAATTGTGAGTTTAGGGGGTGTAATGGAATGCTGATGAGATGTAAATTTAAGGGTGACATGATGATAAAATGTGAATGAAGGGAGTATATGATGCTAAATGGTGCATGGAAGGAGTACTTAAAGGTGAATTATGAATTAGGAATGGTGAATTGTAAATGGTGACATGGGGATATGATGGACGCCACTAACAGACCCATAGAACTTTAACTATTGGAACCTAACTTTCATGGTTTTGACTTGTGATAAATGAGACCCCATGAAATGACCCCTTCAACCCTCAATGACTCCTTTTCTCTACATGAGTACAGATTTGTAAGTATGACCTTATGACCCTCTCATGGACTTTATACTCTCTCAAATTTAATTTTGTATTTAAAGACTCCTTTATGAAATGAAAAACTTGCATTGACCTTATACAATGACCATTTAGACTATGACATCAATGATTCATAGTCTAAACTAATATAAAAACCTAGAAAGTGAATAGAAAGAGGCCAAGACACTTTGATCCCTATAGCCTAGGACCCTAGCATTGGCTACAATGGGGATGGAAACCTCCTAGTGAGGTGCTAAGAACAACACAGACTAGTAGTGTAACCATTGGGCTATGGAGTCAAATATTAAAGACTAAAACTTAACTTACTGACTATTTTACCTTTAGCTTAAACAATGTAAAATTTGAAACGGGAGCTGATACGATTACTCGTTTCGCAGAGCTAGAAAAAAACTGACCTGATTTTGAAAAGTGGCGATGCAGAATACACATATCTTTTTTAGCATAGTTTTTGGCACTCTAAATTTTTTTATGTACATTACCTTTTAGAATGTTAGTGATTTCCATGCTGATTTTAAAAAGTGTTGATTCTGCATCAAACCCTTTTTCTGAAAGACCTAATTTTTCACTTTAAATTTTCTAATGTATGAAATGTGAATAATTATTTTCTAAATTTAACAATTTTTGAAGTGGTCTTCTTCTTCATAGTTTTTTTTTTTTTTTTTTGTAGTGAGGTTTTTATTGTTTTGCATATTTAAAGAAGAAGGTCGATATTTTAAACTTTCTATACCCTACATATTTATATGTCATTAATTAATTTTTCAAGGCACATCAAATAATTACTTCTAAAAAAAAATAAAAAATTAACAATTGACATAAAAATAACCATTTTAAACATAAATATCACTAAAAAGTTACACATTTTGATAATTGTTTGCTATAAATGACATGTCAAAATCACAATTTTATAGGAAAAGATTAATAAAAAAATGATTAAATTATAGTATTTTTTATGAATTTCATGTCAAAAAAACAATAATAATCACTGTTTTTTTCAAAAAATAATGTTTCACATAAAAATTTATGTGAAAATCACATAATACAAATATTGAGCACATAACAACCTTAATTGAATGCTTAGTCTTCTCATAAAATGTCAAAGTCAAAACATTACAAGTATAACTAATTAATAGTTACAAAAAGTGAACTTCATTTCCAAGCATAACTTAAATTTAATCAACAATATCACATAATGCAAACTCCTCATCCTCTAGAGTTTCATCATTGTCTTCTTCCACAATATCTTCTGTTTCATTTTGCTCATTTTCCTCTTCTAATGGATCTTTGATGTCTGTGAATCTCCCAATGTATGCCTTTTCAATCATTATGTAATGGCGGTTGAGGTTCCTTTGCCTTTTTTTCCACACGTGATTCACTAAAATACCCTTTCTTCAACCCAATTTCTTGCATTGGATGTGGAAGAAATTTAAGAGAATTGTTTCTTTGCTGAATAAAATTGCACTGTACTGGATGTTTTTCAATGGCAATGCAATTTCTTCATTTTTCTAGGCAACATGCTAGTGTTGTACCTAATTATCAAGAACAAAAGAAATAATGAAGTAAATTAGTATAATGACTTATAAATTAAGAAAGAATATATTGAAATTCAATTCCATATAATAAAACTTACCTGAACTAGAAAATAAATCTAGAACCCAATCTCCTTCATTTGAACATATGTCTATAAGATAGTTAATAAATAATTGTGGTTTTTGATAAATGTTAACTACCTCTCCTTTTGCTTCTTTGTCTTCATATGTTATTCTTTTCACAACATCATCATAAGCCAGTACTTGGCTATGACTCGTTCCATCTACTTGATTAAAAAGTGTAGACATATAGCTATCACCTTTTGCCCAACTATTAATATAGATGAACTCACAATCATTTATAAATGGCTGATCTTCACGGTTAATAAGATTTGACTTTTTCCTGTAACGTGAAATAGTAAAAGTTAAATTAACTTATACATAAACAATTTTTTTAACATTAATCAAACATACATTTTCAACATCTTACCATGTAAGCTACATCCTTGATTTTGTTTTCCCCTTGAAGCTTGACAATAACATTTCCAATTGTGTTTCTAAATGAAATGTCACAAATCTCCATAATGGTGATGATGTGACTTCTACAAATCCCGCAACCACTTTACTAAGAGCTTGATAAGTATAAAGGTCACTATCATAGTCAATGTTTAGGATATTGAAACCATGGGAAATATCTATAATAACTAGGGCATAATCCCTTTTAAGTATGAGTTTAGCAATGTCTTCACAATCGCCTTGTATTACTTGATATTGAATAGTGTGAATCTCATTCCAAATGAAATCAGTAAGAGTTGTATCAAGTTCAACATTCTTAAGATGCTTCTTCTTTAGTCTTTCGATCTTCATTTTTTCAATAAAGGTTCTGATACTATTTGGTGCTCCATTTGCATCCTTCCTCATCTTTAATAAAATAAACAAATATATGTATAAGTTATAAAATAAAAATAGTATATACATGAATAAAAATGAATTTATAAATCTACATACCTTTTTAAATGAAAGATAAAAAAAAAATTAGTGTTGATGTAGAACTTGAATCTGGATAGTTGCATACAACATCATCCCAATTATCTTCATTCAACAATTTAACCATTTTTTCTTGTATTTTCATGTAAACTTTTTGACTGAATAGATAAAGTAGAAAAAGTTAATATAATGATATGTATAACAAATACTACCAAGAACAATATGTTTTATTTAAAAGAAAATTATAATCTAGAAATAAGTATAAATAATTCAACAAACATACTTTTGAAATTCCTCAGACATTTCCTCCAATGATAATTCCCTTGACCTCACATGAGATAATATTTCTTTGATAATTTTTTCATCCTCCACTCCTTGCAATGATCTGCAAGGTGTGATAGTCATATCTTCTGGAAGTTGCTTCATTTCAGAACCTGATTTACTGTTGTTACATATCAATGGTTTAGACCTTTTCTCCTTTTGGATTTTAATGCCAATGTTCTCCCATATGCTAAAAATCTCATTAATCAATTCCCATATCTCTCCAGTTCTAATTTCCAACTGGAAAATGTTATCAATACCTCTGAACATATTAGTATTTACTCTGACTCCTTTTGAATTGATTTTATTCTCAATTTGATAGCCTATTTCCATACAACATTCCTTTCGGAAATCTATAGTAACATTTATTTTATCCCCACCACATTTTTCTTCAAACTCACTGTGAATAAATATAACCCTTTAGATGAAAGTCATAGACATCCTATACTCATTATCTGAATTATGATCCCATGCCACTAGCTTTGCTTATGTATGTGATAAACCAACATAAATGGTTCATTTCATTGTTTCAAAATGTGGGTTATTTGGATATTCCTTCATCAATTGTCTCTGAGCTTCTACAAAATGGTTGCCCCCAAGCACATAATAATTTTATTCAAAACATTTTGACTTATCAAATATTTGTTTGTTGGGAACTTGAACTCGATCAACAAGAAGCACATAATTAACCACATGAACATATGGATTGTACCTCATCAATGTCTTCAACTTGTGAACATGTAGGTGGTGTGGCTTTTTGATTTGACATTTACACTCTCCTTCAATTTCCTTATAGATTTGTCTCACATTACGCTGAAATGTACGACCACCCTCAATTAAGCTTCTCTTTGTCAAGTTCTGTTGAATGGCATTTTGTTTTGTTTTAATAATGCCATCCTCTAAATCAACTCCTAGTGTAATGATTTCCCTCTTTTATTTTGAGGTTTCACTATGATATTGATTGTTGGTAATGACTACTCGAGAATGTTCAACTTTACTTTTCTTCTTCCTAACATTCTCATCATTAACTAGAACAGAGACATTCCTGTGCATTGTTACATTTGCTCTCTTATTCCTCTTCTTCTTTCTAACATTAGTTCCAATGTCATCCTGAGTAATGGAAACATATTCTTTAGTGTCAGTTTCAACTTCCTCATCTTCTAAGTAAAAATTCTACCTTTTGCTAGATTTATCCACTAGAGGCATTTTTTCTTGATCCTTTGGATGTAGTTTTGTAGCATCATGAATTACTACTTTTTGCTTGTTTGCCATATCTTCTTCTGACCCTGGGTAGAAGCTATTGACAACATTCATAACATCTTTCTCTATGAAATGAATGCCTCCCAACATAATTGAAAGACTTCCAACAAAATTCAGTCAAACAAAATATCCTATGTCAATAAAAACTATGTTATAAAAATATAATGAGACAGTTACAATAACACAAAACAAAAGCAAATAACAGTACTTATGATATCTTGTGTAATCTCATTTACAATTTGTTTACACAACTTTGTAGATACCTCTCTCATGACGTACAATGAATATAAGAACTGATATTTAATCGTGTCATGTGACTTGGGCGGTTTTGTAAGTATATAAACAATTTCAGTGTCCGGTACCAAACACATGTCTATGACCTTTCCCAGTACCTCATAAATTCCACTATTATTAGGGATATCAACATATAGATATATATGCACATCTTTGCCTTCTCTTTCTTTCACATACCATATATTTTATGGAATACTCACTTCTTTTGATTTCTTCCAGTATGAAATTGTCTTCTTATCATTTGAGACACTTGAAAGATATGTAGCTATCAGCTCAGGTTTGGTTTTTTCAACAGTGATTTTTGAAGATCCACATTTAATTTTAGCAGTCATTGGTCTAGAAAGATTCATAGAAATATTATTTGATGCCATTTTCCTACAAAAAAATACACATATATAAATCAGTAAATTACAAAAAAATAATAGCTTAAATTAAAAAACAAAACAATAAATAATAATTAATTTTTTAAAACATAACAATTTTAAAAAAATAGAAATAAAAATAATAAATTATAAAAAATACATCCCCGTGCCGCCCCACCCCAGAAAATCGGCCCACCACCCGGGCCAGCTCTCGGCCCTCCTCCCCACCCAGGGGACCCAACGGCCTGCCACCTGGGCCGGTCGTTGGGCCGTCGAGGTGGGGCGGGGGGGCCAGGCACCATCCCCTCTCCCCCGCCCTGATGGCCCAACAACCCACCACCCAGACCGAAAGTTGGGCCACCGGAGTGGGGCGAGGGGTTGGTGCTCGACCCCCCTACCCACCCCAATGACCTAATGGCCAACTCGGTTGATGTGCCACTGGGCCATCACCGTAGGGCGGGGGGAGGGTGCCAACACATATGTATTAGAACAATCATCTCCAAAGAAGATATTTGGAACACATACCCATATTATGAAATTCATCAAACATTCCACCAACACGCAACCATATCATGTTAAACAAATCAACTAGATGATGTAATAGACATGAAACACTTAAACACCAAATAAACGACATAATCAAATGGTGAAGCACCAAGTATATGATGTAAGCAAACTCATACCTTAATGTATCTCAGGGGAGGAAATATTGTCAAGACCATCAATCCATTTCGCATGGCATAACTTCATGAGATATTAACTCAAACATAAATAAGATCATCATACCCAAAATAGTCACTAGCTAACATGTTCACATCATAAGCTTATAAACATTTTTCATTCATGCATAGCAATCATATATGTATGATCAGTCTAGACTAGTATAACACAATGTCACAATAAGTTGACTCATACCTGAATATCATAACCATAACCATGTACATAGGCCAATCCAGGTTAACAAAATACATATAACATCAATATATTAATTTAATAACCCTAATCATCAAGTTACTAGCATATAACAACAACAAGCTATATATTGTGTTCATCCACAACATATAACCTGATCATCAAGTTATCTAACATAAAACAATAATAACATTGCATATGACCATAGGTTACTATCATTCATGACTATCCGACACATGTGCATTTGACTATACTAACCAACTATCATCTATCATGTATGTAACCATACCTTGAAAAGACATACATAATCCTAATGTATATAAACCTAATGCATATAAAAATCCTTAACTTACATATCTACATGCCAACATACAATACTTGTATGACGATGCTCTCGTACCTGGGCCGACTGTTGGGCCACCAAGGTGGGGTGGGGGGCTAGCAGCTAGCCCCCTGTCCCACCTCAGTGGGTCGTTGGGCCACCGAGGTGGGGCGAGGGGGTAGGTGGTCAGTCACTCGCCCCACCCTGATGGCCTGCCTAGCCCCCCGCCCTACCTTGGAAGCCTAATGGCCTGCCACCTGGGCTAGCAATTGGGCCGCCGGGGTGGGGCCATTTGTTAGGCTCTAGGTTCCCCACCCCACCCAGGTGGCCCAATGGCCGGACCGAGTGGTCGGCCATTTGTCTGCCCGGGTGGGGTAGGGGGGCTGAAGCGGGTGGCAGATCAGTGGGTTGTTGGGGTGGGGCGGGGGTCTGGGAGCTTGTCCCCCAGCCTAACCATCAAGGCCCAAGGACTGGCCTGGGTTGCAGGTCCTCGGGCTATTGGGGTGGGGCAAGGGGCTAACTGCCACCCGGGCCAACCGTGGGGCCATCGGGTTGGGGTTGGGGGGTCGGGCGCCAGCCCCATCTCCCCACCCTGGCGGCCCAATGGTCTGCCACCCGGGCCGGCCATTGGGTCGCCGGTGTGGGGCGGGGGGCGGGGGGGAGGCGCTGGCGCCCAACCCCCCGCCCCTCCCCCACCGGCCTGTCGAGCCACCAGGGAGCATGAACAGGCCCACCACTCCCATTGCAGACGTAGTGGGTGAATCTGAATCATATAAATTTTTAATTTCTAAAAGAAAATTGAAACTTCATTAAACGTATTGAATTTTAAAACTTGCACCTGACAAAAGAAAAACTATCCTTTCAAATGCGATAATCTTTCCTTGAATATGTTGTTCATAGCAATGTAGTTGCTCAACAAATTCGCTCCAAGTCTTTTAACGAACCTTGAAAAAAATTGATGTGATGCGAGGAATAGTGATAATGAAATTTATGTTATAGTGGAAATTATGGAATTGTTTTACCCTACGGTTAATGTGGGACTATTTGGCTTTTATAAAAACTTTAACATGTAAATTTTTTTATGGAGATATAGGGAACTATGATAAAGCTATGATAAAATGAACATTACGGAATTGTTTTACTGCATGGTGAATGTGGGATTAATTTATTTTTATAAAGACTTTAACAAATAATTTTTGTTATGGTGATATAGTAAACTTTGATATAGCAAATATTACAAAATTGTTTTATAGCACGGTGAATGTGGGATTAATTTGTTTTAGAAGCTATAATAAAAATTTTAAAAATCATTCAATTGTCTACTAAATATTATATAGTTTAAGTAAAATATTAATTTAATTAAAATATTTAGTTTACAATTTTAATTTTAATATTTAATTTAAAAGATTTATTTCATAAGAAAATTTTAGTTAAAGTTTTTTAATAAATTGTAGAAGAAAATTATGGAGGGAAATACCTGAAACAAAATTTTTGGAAGGAAAATTTCATTCTTTAAGCTATATATTATCATTATGAGAGATTTCATTTGTATCATTCAACCTCTCCTATTTGAAAGGCATGGATTCTTCCAATAGTGAAGTTTGGCTTTGTGAAGCATAAACATCTTCGTCGCATAACAATTCTATTCATATTGATGAATATAACATAAATTCTTCCACTATGAATAGAGAGTCAAATCTTCCACTTAGTACTAATCCTAAGGACCGTGAGAGAAACACTGATGAAAGACAAGATGAAGAATTTCAAATAAATATAGAGTCATGGCTTCCACTTAGTCCTAATCCTATGGACTATGAGAGCAACAATGGTGAAGAACATGATGAAGATTTTCAAATAAATATAAAGTCACGGTTTCAACTTAGTCCTAATCCTATGGACCGTGAGAGTAGGAGTGGTGAAGAGCATGATGAAGAATTTCAAATGAATAGAGTGTCACGGTGTCCACTTAGTCCTAATCCTATGGACTATGAGAGCAGTAGTGATGAAGAGCATGATGAAGAATTTCAAATGAATAGAGTTTCATAGTCCACTTAGTCCTAATCTTATGGACTATGAGAGCAACAGTGATGAAAATCATGATGAAGAATTTCAAAAGAATGGGGTGTCACAGTGTCCACTTAGTCCTAATCCTATCGACTATGAGAGTAGCAGCGATGAAGAGCATGATGAAGAATTTCAAAAGAATGGAGTGTTACAGTATCCACTTAGTCCTAATCCTATGAACTATGAGAGCAACAGTGATGAAGAGCATGATGAAGAATTTAAAAATAATCGAGTGTCATGGTGTCCACTTAGTCCTAATCCTATGGACTATGAGAGTAGAAGTGATGAAGAGCATGATGAAGATTTTTAAATAAATAAAGAGTCACGATTTACACTTAGTCCTAATCCTAAGGGTTCTGAGAGCAATAGTAATGAAGGATAGGATGAAGCACTTAATCCTAATCCTAAGGACTATGAGAGTAGCAGTGACAAAGAGCAGGATGAAGAATTTTTAGTAAGTGAAGAGTCACATTTTCGACGTAGTCCTAATCCTATGGACTATGAGAGCAACATTGACAATGCACATGATGAAGAATGTCCAATAAACATCGAGTTAGATCTTCCATTTAGTCCTAATTCTAAGGACTATGAAAGTAGCACTGAAGAAGGGAAAGATGAAGAACATACTCCAAGTCAGTATTTCAGAAGCAGATACGATCATAGTGAGGATAACATTCCTCAAAATGATGATGAAAATGCTTATACAAATGATGATCCAATGATGGAGATGTTGCCAACAAATATTGTATCGAGGAGTAGGAGCAAACATTTTCATATCAATCCAAGATGTTCTAGTTATACAAGGGGTAGAGCATAATATATGATGAGACAAAGTTCTATCAACGCTCTCATTTCAAGTGAATGTTGTCAAAAATATTGTTTGAAACATATGGATTTCAAGTTTGCAATAAAGAAAAGGAAGAGATATTTGTCAATGAATAAAAGCATGTAAAATGCATATTTAGTGGGGTGCATGCAATCTACATTTTCAGGTTATGATTATCATATTGGGTCTTTATTTATCTATAGAAAGGCTTTCAAAATGTTTCATTCAATTGGTAATTTTCGTATGTCAAGAATCCAAGAAAATTTGTAAAAGGATCCCACATTTTATTCAGAAGTACGTCATAAACGACAGTTTGGACCATTATCAAATATTGCAATATGATGGATGAAAGATTTCTTTTCAAAGCATGGAGAGTGTATGCCAAATAGAGAGACAATCCATATTCTAGATAATTTGTCGAGATGAGAAATCTACAACTTATACAAAGAAGCTGAGGGACATGGTCGATTTATTACATATCAATATTTTTTGAAGGTATGGAAGAAAGAATTCAACAATGTCTGTATTCCTAATAAGACAAGGATGGGGATTTGCAGTACATGTGCTTCTCTTAAATAAAAAAGGGATAAATGTGAAGGGCCAGAAAGAGGTAAGCATTCATAACTTTAACTTTTAAAATGGTATAATCATCAACTATGAAAATGTATTTCTTAATGACTTGCATTTATGTTGTGTAGATTCCATTGTCAAAGAACTTTAGTAGCATTGTGAACAACAAAAAAGTGAAAGGAAAACATTGTACAAGCATCGAAAGAAGTGTTATGATAATCTGAATAAATATTTTGGTTTGATAATTGATAGTATGGACCAGAAGAAAAAACTTTTACGACATTTTGTTCGCACACCCAAAAATTTACAAGAGGAAAATTTTATTCAGTATCACTTGGTTAGTTGTGTGCTCTTCAATGGGTGAATGTTTCCAAGGGTGTACTTCACAACTCCAAATATTCATAATGATGTAAATCTAACAATAACCATAATTCATGAGGTGCTTTGTCATTGGTCCGGTAATCTTCGTGAAGTTTTGTATCTACAATTGGCCAACACTTGTCGTGAAAACAAAAATCAGATTGTTTTTGGATATCTAAACATGCTTGTTGAATTGAGAATTATTCAGAAGGTAAAGGTTGGCTTCCTTCTTGTTGGGCACACTCATGACCATATTGATCAAATGTTCAGTTGTTTTTCAATCACATTGAGAAGGAAGGAAGTTGGGATCTTGCCATCATCAATTGAATGTATTAAGAAATCATAAATGTCAGAGCCTACTTTTGATGTGTTAGAAGAAAGTGTTGACATACAAAGGTTTATTCTGTGATTGCATGGTGAGGAGAAATGCATTGAAAAACTTAATGACATTAGTTTCCAACATTAATTTTGTGTCAAAAAAATTGGGAAAACACTAATATGGGGCAAGAAGTATTCAACTACTGCAGAATTGGCATTGTCATTAAGTTTGGAATTTTTGAAGTTCATTCTAGATCAACCAATATTTGCATCAAATATATTGTTATTACAATCAGTTGGTGAAGTTCATAATGCATGCAGACAAAATAGGGATATAAATTATTTTGATTTCCTAGAAGAAATTAAAAAATGTATTAGATATACATATGAGTACTTTGATATTGCTAATTCAATTTGGTGGGAGTATTTTTTCAATAATAAAATTGATATCATTTCAAGAAAAACAAATGAAGATATACCTTTGAAAAATCCATTTATTTGGCCACAAAATGTGTCAAATGAACATTAGGAAAGAAACATTGTCAAACATAAAAAATCTCAAGGTATTATTAATTCTTCACAGGCAGAGGAAAGAGAGATGTATAATGGTTCCAGAAGATCTCGTGCACAACGTGAATCCATGGAAGACCTTTATATGGGCTAAGTACAGGATATTAAGGAGGGTTGCATGATCACAATGCTAGCATATGGAGATCCCAATGGCTATCCATTATGGGTTGCTAAGGTTATAAAGGTCATTACAGAAAATGAAGATGTTACATGTGTTGACGTAGATTGGTATGCCACAAATACACACCCATTCAATGGTGTGTATAAGCTAGAGATGGTAGTTGATAAAAAAATTAGCAGAAACAAAAAAATAAAGGGTACAAATATAAATTCTCGTTGCATAGACCTCTTAAAATTGGAGGATGTTGGTATACTTGTTTATGACTTCAATTTAACAAAGAGAGGAACTCTTCACTTTAAGACGATAGAGATTCTGAAAAGGTTGTTACCTGAAGGAATAATGTTGAGATAGGAGTCTGTTGAAATCAATTGTAGGTCCAGAGGAATTTTGAAACCTGAAATGGTGGGCATGCATGTCGACTCAAATCGGGCACTAGTTGATTAAAGAGAAGAATATGGAACATCTTCATCTGCATCCAGTCATTCATCTGAAGATGTGAATTTTGATGGTGTGCAAGAAAATATGAGTGATTTTGAATAACTGTCTAAGACAGTTTATATAACTGATGTTTGCATTGTATCTTGAAATAAAAATTTTGATTCCCATATGGTGTTAAATCAAAAGTTATGAGTCATTTTTATGTTTGTTGGATTATATGTTTTAATTATGATGATTTTTATTGTTTATAATATCTACAATGCAAAAATAACTTAGAGCTATAATGTATGTTTCATACAATCTACAAATAATGACATTTTGATTAATTTAGTCATGTACTTTGTTCATAATGTCATGGTTTTTTAATTTTATGGTTGAAAAATTTCCTAATTTTTTTGTATCTTTAATGTTATGGTTGAAAACAATTAGAATTTTAGCAATCTTTATTGTCATGTTATTAAATGTTTAACAACATCGATGAAAATTAATAGAATTTTAATGTGTTTCAGATCCCATTATTTTATCTTTATCATCATTACTAAAGCATCCTTGGGGCAGCGTTTACAGCTCTTAATTAAAAAAAATTATAATTAAAAAAAAAAAAAAATATATATATATATATATATATATATATATATATATATATATAATTAAATTAATTAATTAATGAATTAAAATAATATTTAAACTAAATTTAAAATTAATTTAATTAATTAATTAATTAATTAAATTGATTTTATTTTAAATTTAGTTTAAATTATTTTTAATTTTAATTTTATTTTTAATTTAGGTTAAATTAATTTTATTTTTAATTTAGTTTTAAATTTATTATTAAAATAAAATTCAAAACTAAATTAAAATTAATTTAATCAATTTATTAATAAATATATGAAAATTCAAGCCGACCTCTCCTACCCAAAGTTATCTCTCTATCCTTCTATTAATAGGTTCACATCTTCTTGACTCTCTCTTCTCAAAATACAGATCTCATTACCGTGATGATGGACTCACTTAGCTAGTCCGAAACATCGGTTTCATAAATTGCTCACAGGTTTTTCCATTAATTAAAATATTACTAAAGCATGTTGAAACTATACTTAGGAAAGAGAAATATTATTCTATCAAAATTATTAGTGTGTCTTTTTCCTCAAAAACAACTTTTTTTCACATAAAAATTCGATGTGACTACCATTTTTTTTAAATGTTGAAAATTGACCATAAAAGAAAAATCATCATTCTAGAATCAACACTTTTTTCTTTTAGAGGTTTTTTTGCACAATTTTTGCACAAAAAATTGATTTTCACTGCCATTTATAAAACATGTTCAGAATTGACCCTAAAAAAAAACCATCGTTCTAGTATACACACTTTTCAATTTTAGCACTACTTTTCATGGTTTTTTGGGCTTTTTTCCATTTTTGAGTTTATAGTTCTCGTTTCAAAGTTTACATTGTTCTTACATATGGCAGCATATCACTAGAACCTTAGGGCCTTCTCCTCGGGTTTCAAGTTGCAATGATAACCACCCACACTTGAAGTATTGAAATGTTATGCAACCAACTCACAAAATAGAAGAAAACATAGATCGACGACTTTAAAATTAGCCTCTTTGAAGGGGAGGTCTCCTTTAGATTACACAAATGAACAATTCTTGGATGATACTAATGACAAGACATCCTTTCTATATATAGGATTCTAAGGGGTCACAATGTAATCAGAGTTTACATAACAATAATAATGTAAGTGCACAACAATAACAATAGTGGGCTTATATGGGGCACAATAATTACAATATGGGGACTATAGGGGCACAACAATAGAATAAGGGGTTTACACTAATAACAATAAGGGGCCACACTAGTAGTATAGGGACCTAACATGCTCGTCTCCTTCAAAAACATGTTGTCCTCAATGCTTGAATAGTTCTAGATGCTTCTGTATAAAATTATTATCCTCCCATCCAGAATACTCAGCGGTTAAGTTCTTCCACTTGATGACATACTCTGAAATCGATCGATTTTGTAGCTGTCGAGTTCTTGTTTCCATGACTACTTTAGGTTCCAATATAATTTTTCCTTCCTCATCAAGTTCCAACAATATTGTTTGAACTGGGATCTTGTCACGTATAACCTTCTTTAAGCGTGAAACATGGAAAACTGGGTGCACACGGGAAGATGCAGGAAGCTCCAATTTGTATTCCATAGTACCAATATTTTGCAACACCTTGTAAGGACCATAGTATTTTAGTGATAATTTATTATCCTTCTCAGATTTCTTGAGGCACATTTGTGTGTATGGTTGTAGTTGTAAAAATACCCAGTTGCCTACATCAAAACTTCTTTTGTTGTCATGTTGATCCGCCTATTGTTTCGTTTGATTATGCGCCAAAGTGAGGTTATCCTTTAAGAGTTCAAAAACTTGTTGTTGATGGTTGATGTGATCTTCCATTGCTTTAACCTTATTATTTTCTCTTAAATATGATGTGATGGATGGTGTATGATATCCATAAAGTTCCATAAATGGGGTCATTTTTGTTGAAGAGTTATACCACCATTCAATTAGAGGTAACCACTTGACCTATTGACTTTATCTATCAGATACAAAGCAACAAATATATCCTTCAAAACATTTGTTCATTATCTCCATTTGTCTATCTATCTTGAGAGTTTGAGGAGTGGTAATTCTTACCAATTCACTACAAGATAAGGCTAGATTCATTTCTTCTTTATCCGGGGTTAGTTCCTAGTGTATATCCTTTTCTTTTTACATTTATTGATCCTTTTCTTTATCTTCAAAATATATGTGTTGGCTTATTGGGGCCTGACCCAGGTTTAGACTTAGTTAGAGAAACAAATCCAAGTACTACTGGCCCTTTTGGCAACAGTTTGTAGAGCACGGACTGAGGTCTCACCCGAAGTAGTATGGGAGGGTGCCAGAATCAGGTTTCCGCACCCTCGAGATGTCTGATGAGTTTGAATGGTCCATGATTGCTTCACGTACCTTCCCGTTCCTCGCAACCTAATACACTGTCTTTGTGCAACCCTATCCATGGGTTGTGCTGCGTTTTGCATTATTACCCAAGACGTTGCTTATATTCTAATGTTGGTTAATTATCTTTATCTACTTGAGTGCCTCGAGTTATACTTAACAACATAAAACATTTATACAGGTGTGCGCAATAAATAAACATTATATTTGCAATTTATAACAATCATGTATTAACCCAAGAAAAAATACACAAAATTATAACCAAACTTCTCTTGATTAATTCCTTCCTCAATTACAGACTCGACTTCGCCCTGCGCACTCAGTTGTAGGGGTTTGCGCACTCAAATACGGACTACTAGGCCTCTGCGCAGTCATCTACAGAGCCTTATCCTAGTCTATGACCTAAATACACACTTCAATTTATGACTCAGTCCTTAGACTCTTTCCTACTACTTCCTTCTCTACTTAGAGCCTCACTCTATTTATATAATCCCATAGTGCGCAGACCATGCTTAGGTCTATCCAGCTAACATTACATTACAAAACCAAGGTGGACAACCCTATGACTCTATCATACTTTCATGCCCCACAGCCGCAATTCGCGAAGCTTTACAATAAGATTCAGTCAAAACTTGGGCTTTCAGCCCCAAAACATGCCTTGGGGGGATTACATGCCCAACAGGCCCATAACACAAACATCTTGACTCGCCCTCGAGTCACTCTATCGGCAAGACGATCTTTTCTTGGAGTCCCTCCAACTGTTCTCGAACTGCGTGGAGGTTAGTAGCGCACTGAGTTGTTGCTTGCTAGATCTATTGCATATGTTGTTCCAAGACCTTTGTGTCGGGAGTGCTTCTCTGCATCAATGTGTGCATCCCTTCCATGTGTGCGAGCTTGCCTTCGATGTCTACCGTGATGGTGAAGGCCTCATCGAGCCAAGGCTGGACACGCGCTTTGAGGATTGCTTCCTTATGTCGTGTCGTGTCCATCTACTCCTTCAGTGCTTTAGCATGCTGCATCCACGCAAGCCTCTGGGTGAGGACCACCATCTACGTAGTTCCTCAGACACTGTCATATTGTTGTGGGAATTTTTGCGCCTCTTTCTCTAAGCACTAGATGTTGGGGTCCTCCTGCAGATTTGTGAGGACCACAGATGATTCTTCCAACATGCTGGTGCAGTCTCGCACTGCACCTCCAATTTCCTCCAAACCTGCTATGATAGCACAAATGCTCTATTCTTTGACTTTTGAGGGAGTAGATGGCTATGAATTTAACCACAACTTAGCGATCTGAAGAATTAGCTCCAGCTGAACCTTTGTCATTTCCTCCCTAGCCTCGCAAATGCTTGCTGCTAACCTGTGGATCCATGCCTCCGCTGGTATATCTGTTGGGATGGCCAGCTCTGGGATGCTTTGGCAAGCATCTTCTATCACCTGTACCAGTTGTTGATTTTGTGACACCAATTCATCGCGCTGCAAGCTTAGTTGTTCCATATTGATTTTCTGCTCACTTAGAACTTGGAGCATGCGGTTCTCCCTAGCTCGCAACTCTGTAGTTATCCCATCCTGCAACACATATAATGTCTTGTGCGAGAGGGAAACTAGACTAACCTCGAGACCTTTTACCATGCTAACCAAAGGCCTGTCAGCCTGATTGGATGTCACTAGTGCCCCTTCCAGTAGCACTATTGTGTTCGTCATGCGCACGTGAAACATCTCCTCTGCTGCTATGGATCCGATTGCGAGGTTGGTCAAAAGGGTACCTAACTAAGGAGGGCATGCCTATAATTCCTGAAACTGTGTTCTAAGGGCCCCGAACACAATATAGTTCTCCTACAACAAATCTTGGAGAGCCTCATTGGTGACATCGTGCACCATCTTGCCGATGTTGTGCAAATCACCCTCGGTTAGGGTGATTGGGTTAATGGACAATTTCGAGGCCTTGACCTTCTTCCGTGACCATGCTTGCTATGTTGGGTGTTAGTTCTTTAGCTGTGTTGATGTGGTTCATGGGTTCACGCATCCTTCTTCTGTTTCTGCTTCCTCTGCTTCCTACCCTTGCGAAGGCATTGTTTCGTCCTCGCCCGCCTTCACGGCTGCTTCCTGTGTTGCTGTTGCTGCGACCTTTTCCTGCTCAGCTACTTTCCATGCCGTGTCCCGCGCTTCCCACACTTCTGCTGCTACTATTTCCTTCCTTCGTTTGTCGGCCAACTGTCCGATGTGCAACTTGGCCTCGTCTTTCTTCTTTTGCACTGCTAGCTTCTCGATTTATGCAATGTTTGGGGTGCACCATTCTGGCGGCCATGCCTCTAGGACATTGAAAATGGCATCGTCAATGGCTACAAAGGGTAGCTTTGTCCACTATTTAGTCGGGTCATTACGCGCCCTGATATATATGTTATGCATGTCTCCCTTAAATTCTACAAAACTCTGCAGACTGTTGTAAACCATGGGTGACAACCGCGGCTTATGGTTGATCCACATTCTAAGGTTCATCTCCATGAACACCCAGAAGATCTTACTATCGCGTATCCTTTTAGCATCCTTCATGGCCCAGAGCGAAGCATACTTCACGGCCTCCAGTAAATCTTTGTCAATTATGGGGAACTGACTGTCCTCCGGTAATTCCCATCTAGGAGCGCTATGGAGGGCAACAACCATGCATAGTGGAAAGTTTTGCCTTGTTCCTGGGCTTCGTGGCAATTCTATAAAAATTCTATGCAAAGGAATTCAAACCAGTTAAACTAGACCCCCTCCACGCACTACTCGGCCAGTGCGACCACTGGTGCAGGTACCTCGTCTGCGTGACACTTGCATAGAACTTTTCCTACCAGGATTTAGGTTGCCATGCATACTGCTTTGTCTTTGATGCTGGAGATGGCATAGCCCCTCTTCTTCTGTTCCAGCTTGTACTTTTTCTTCATGGCCTACGTTATGGCCAAATCACTGTGCCTCCCTTTCGATATTGCCACGGGGCCCTCTCCTTTGTATGGAAGCCAGGAGACGCAATGAATCAAGTCTATCGTGATGGGGATGGGCTCCTCCAGCCATAAACACCCATCATGCACCAGGTAGAGTAGTTTCCTAATGATGAAAATGGTTATTAGGGCACGGTGGAAATGCCACACCCTGAGTCGATTCAAAAGCCCAGCCCTTTCCACTTCACACAACCACTTCCACGGCTCTAATGTTGTCACCCCACACACCCCCGCCCCTCCCAGTGGTGTTCTGCTTCATTAGGTTTCCAGTCTCAAGGTGAGGGAACTTCTCATGGTCAGCGAGGTCCCAATGTTTTAATTTCAGGCTCGGTATGTGGGCCAGGTGTGTGCCTTCAAACATAATGCCATTGGGAGGATCGGGGTCTGGAGCGAGCTCTTGGTCTCGTCCAGGTCCTTGGGAACCTTGGCCTTCCCTTTTCATGGTGGGACATAGGAGGGCAGTTTTGTCACAAAGTGTGTAGCTGAGTATCCACCTCCATGCCTTCATCTTCATCTTCTACAATGATAAGATCCTGTAGATATTCTTCTTCTTCATCTATTTCTATACTAGCGGCTTTCCCTTTCTCCTCCATCGACAGTTTGTTCTGCAGCGGGTTTCGCGGGAACACGCATACGGGAGCCATTGCTTGTTTGTCCTTGGGTCTTAGCGTGTGCGGTGATTTTGGGATTTCTGCCACAATCTTGGCACCTTCTGGAACATCCTCCATAGTTAGGGCCTGTGCGGCCTCCTTGGCGGTCACTTCTACTATCTCCATACCATCCTTAGTTGTTGACATTATATCTATGCAACAATCTATCACTCACAAATTCAGGGACTTAGTCAACGATCGGCTCACAAAAATCAGGGTTCTATTTGATCGCTCAATTCGCAAATGACCAAGTGTTGTTTGCTGGGCAAACCTTTGTATTTTATAGTGCTTTTGGAATTTGAATTTGACCATTCCCCCCAAATCTAGTTCATTAATGCTCCCTTACCGGTAGATTTTCCTAGATTTTTCCCATAAAATCGTGTCTTAAATGCCTGTCACCCACTCCATTTAGCCTCAAGTCAAACATCCCATCATGAATAGTGACTTCAACGGTAACTTTCTGGCAAACCCACGTGACAGCACAGGCCCCCATACGTGATTGCGGACCTTGCGACTCTTTGCTTCTGTGCGCATCTCCAATATCGCGCAGCTCCCGGGTAGAATAGTTTATAGTCCCGCTAAGACTATCCTTTCAGGCAGAATAGTTTAACTGCCTAGAGTGCTAAGACTATCCTTCCCTCAGCTAGTCATGTGGTTGCACCACCCGTGAAAATTTCCAGCTGAGAAGTCATCCTATTTCCCGGAGAATCCCCACCTTTTACTATTATCGTCGGCATCACGCACTTTGTTATTTGCAACGTGCTACTGTGGTCACTATGCTTAGAAAAATGCGGTCCAAGCCAAGGCATCAGACTGATCAATTCGTAGCAATAGGCCTTAACCCTGTCATCATGATTGCACACACCATGCTTTACCATTCTTGTCATTTTCCAAGAAAATATTTCTTTATCCCGTCCTCCATCTTCTTGACTTCTGCGTCCATGAAAGCACTTTTCTTCCTTAACCGTACCCTTTCCTCTTCAAGTTTGTGGAGTCTAAGGTTTCCCTATTGGATTTCTTTCGTAAGACCCATGAGTTCTATTTCTTGCGGCTGTGTGATCCCTCCTTTCCGAGCTTCACGAACCATCATATCTACTGGTACTCCTATGCACAGACTAGGTTTTGCATGCTCCATAGGGATTACACCATTCGCTTCGTACTTCAGCTTTGAAAGTGTCCATTCCGTCAAGGTTTTGCACATGGTCCTATAAGCCCAGAGAACCGCTGGTACACACAGGTCCCAGTCAATTCATTTCACATGGTGGACCATGTTCAGTGCTTCACATACTTTGTCAAAAGCTTCTGCATGCTTGGTCTTACCATACTTCCTAGTCCCAACCGGAGGGGTCATTCGTGCCATTGTCTTGCTCGCTCATGATTGTTGGTCGTGTTTCCTATCTTGAGGATGGTGTGCATTCGTGCAGGTTGTGCACCATATGCCTGTACCCATCTGGAAAGGTGGGCGTGCAAGCTATTTCGTCTATCATACTCAGCTTTCATTCACATCTGAGGCTTTCCAAAACACATGCGCATCATCCTTCTGCATTCACGCCAGTCCTCAAAACTTCTTTGATGCGCACCCCACCATATTGCAAGAATAACATACAGTACCCATTTCAGAGCGTCGAAACGCTATTGTTCTGTTACTTCTCTCTCAAATTGGTTAAGGAAATCATCCACCTTGCTAAACCTGTCATACATAGGTAGATCTCTTGCCATTGTTTCCACGCAGTATAGCGGCCTTGTCATCATGTTATAGTTGAGTGTGGTTACCTCATGTAATTGGTTTTTCCATCATTCTATTTCCTCGTCCAAATCTGAGGTGCAGGAGCTTTCGTGCTCCCACGAGATCCTGCCATCTATGGTTGGATTTACCCAGTCATGCTCCCACGCATTTATCTTGTAGATGCAGTCTAGATTGTTGTCGATATCGTAGTCATGCACTAGCTCTGTGAAGCGTGATCCTTCTGCAGGGTCTAAAGGTACCACTATGTGCAGTGACTTTTTCTCAAAAATCATCTTGCACTTCTTTATATTTATCACTACCTTCATGTCAGTGACCCAATCTATTCCTAGTAGCGTGGGATAGGGATTGTTGTCATCAACAATCTCTATCACTTCAAAATCTACTAGCGTGCTCACACCTTCGAGATCTACCATTATTCCCTACAATCTTCCCATAGGTAGGATCTTTTGCTAGTTCACCATTTGTAATTGACTAGGAGACCATTGCAACACAGGTCTGCCCATGTGCTCCCATGTTTGCTTTGCAGGACGTTCTCGTCCGATCCTAGATCCAAAATCACTTGATCCATTTCATATTCCCCGATCTTCATGGTCAATTTCATCTCTCTTCCTGTTCGCATTGTGTGCTTCCTGAGCTTCTGGACAACACGTGATTTTCCTGGCGTGGTTCCAGCACATCTAGTGATGAGTTCTTATAGCCCCTTCATAGCTTTGTTGTCACGTAGCAGCTTCGTGCATGTATCCAAAAAAGTAGTGAGCATTGATGGGTCCATTTCTAGTTCCATTTTGTCTTCACTTCTTGAAGTGGAGGTATCCATGACGCTCTTCTTAGCTTCCATGAATGTCTCGTTAGTGCGCTCTAAATCAAATTCTGGTTCCTTTGTTAGAGCCTTGCGAACCTAGGCACTCTCTTTGGGATGCCTTCCTTTGTCATCTATTGTTGTGATACCATTTCGGAGCATGATATTTACATTCGGGTCTTCCTCGCACGACTCAGACCTCATCATTTGCAGGTTCTGAGTTAGGGCAGGTTGGAGTGCTACTTTATCGTGTAACCTCACTATCAACGTGGGGCAGTCCTCTATCTCATGATGAAACTGGGTAGAATATAAGCATGATGGTCTCGTTGGATTTGTACAGTCATAGGCATAATGCCTTGGCCCTCCACAATTGTAACATATTAGTGGTTTGCGGCCTCTTCCTGGTCCCATTGCACCTCGACCTCGTCCGTGCCTCTGAAATCTAGTGCTCACCATCCCTGTATTTTGATTGAGGGCCCATGTTTTGGTCTGAACTCTGTAGGTAGGAGTCTGATCCATCATCAGTTCATAACGTTTACAGGTGCGCTCATCGTGGCCTACTGGCCTGCAGAAATTATAGAACAACTACTGGGAATTCTATGTATACTTCTGTAATAGATGGTAATTATCTATAGCATGCTTCTCTCCTATCTAACAAATTGCACACCATAATGCAAGCGCTGCACTTGGTCCTGCTTGTGCCTTCGGTCTCAATGGAATTGGTCCTCCTCCCGCCAAGTAGTTCACGACAACTGGACAATGGTCCTTGTCATGTCCCTGGCCTTTGCACTTTACGCATCATACCTCCTCGCATGCTTATGGGCGAGCTGTCCTGTCTTGTTTCAAACTCTGCATCTCAAGGCACACGTTTTTCAACTCCACATGGATCTGTTGAACTCCCAGGTTAGGATCTTGTATTGGGGTCTCATGTAGTCTCATTGCGATCTCCAAGGCCTTGGCTTGAGCGGTTAGCTTCTGTTGTGACAACATGTTCCTTAGATGCGGTGTTAGCGATGCTACAAACCATGCGAGGTGTTGCCCATCTATCAAGGTCATATTGGCTTCACCAATTGTACACTTCAGTCTCTAATCCAACTCCGAGGTGGTCTCACGTGGAAGCATCGTGATTTCCTTAAATCCAATGATCGACTGTGTCTCTGATTTTGACCTGCTCAATTCCTTGTTTAACACAACTTGGATATCAGTGATCCCTGCATTCATATTGTCATTGGAATCCTTAATGCACCAAGTCAATGCACGATCCTGCAGAGCACTGACCAGCATTGCTTTCTTTATATTTTCATCCGTGACTCCCTGCACTTCCCATACAGTTCTTACCACAAACCAAAATTGGTCCAGATCTTCATTCCCTACTCCTTTGAACACCAGAAACCTTATCACGCTTGCCATATTGAACTATGGTGGTGGCAGAGGTGGTGTGGGTGAAGACAGGGGTGAAGATGGTGAAACTGGTGGTGGTGTAGGTGGGGGTGGTATGCGCGGAATTCATTGCTTTATCAAACTAATCACACTTCTTGGTGAAACCTGTGTGATCTCTTCCTCGCTTTCTCGTGGAGGTGAAATCAAGGGGCTAGTTTCTAGTTCTGCGCTACCTTCGTTTCTATAGATCCTCCCACTTTGCGTAGCCCCAAACAACAATTTATTTGCATAACCTGCTTTTCACATAGTAGCATTTTAATCCAAGTGTTCAAAGATTTAACGTGCTTACCTTGTGATCCTTTGAGGAAGAGTCGTTCCACCTCACTATAGCTAGCTGAAGTATCTACTACGAACTTGGTGATAAATCCTCCTATAATTCAATCGAGCTAGTGATCCACAACACGCGCGATATTATCTTCTGATGCTTCCAGTATGCACACCAACTTCAGAGTCCACACAATAGGTTTGTTGAGCCTACACCTTCCTTGATTGTCTGCTAGCTTCGTGATCCACTCGTATGACTCAGAGGGGAAGGATGCAAAGGAAATTTTATGGATTTCCATATATAAGTAGCAATCTAACCAATGTTCCTTAGATAATCGCGGATTCCTGTTTTCCTACACCGTGAACTAGTGAATATTTCTGTCCAACCACTCTCCAATTCCTTTCTTTGTTGGATTCCAGTGATACAACATCAAACATCTCTATGTAGATCTCAGTCCTGGCAATGAAACCATTTTTTGGCTTATTGGGGCCTAAACCAGGTTCAGAGTTAGTTAGCCAAACAAATCCCAACACTACTGGCCCTTGTGGAAATAGTCCACGGAGCATGGACTGAGGTCTCACCTGAAGTAGTATGGGAGGGTGCTAGAACCAGGTTTTCACACCCTGGAGATGTCTGATGAGTTTGACTGGTCCGCAGTTGCTTCACGTACCTTCCCGTTCCTCGTGACCTGATACACTGTCCCATAGCCCTATCGAGGGGTTGTGCCACATTTTGCACTATTACCCAAGACCTTGCTTATATTCCAATGTTAGTTAATTATCTTTGTCTACCTGAGTGCATCGAGTTATACTTAACAACATAAAACATTCATACAGGTGCGCGTATTAAATAAACAATATATTTGTAAGTTATAACAATAATGTATTAACCCAAGAATAAATACACAAAATTATAACCAAACTTCTCTTTATTAATTCCTTCATCGATTACAGACTTGATTTTGCCCTGCGCACTCAGCTACAGACTACTAGGCCTCTACGCACTCAGCTATAGAGCCTTCTCCTACTCTATGACCCAAAGACACACATCAACTTTTGACTCAATCCTTACACTCTTTCCTACTTCTTCCTTCTCTACTTAGAGCCTCGCTCTATTTATACAATCCCATGGTCAGCGGACCATGGGTAGGTCTATCCAGCCGACATTACATTACAAAACTAGGGCGGACAGCCTTGTGACTCTATCATACTTTCACGCCCTGCGCCCATATTTCACAGAGCTTTACAAAAAGATTTAGTCAAAACTTGGGCTTTGAGCCCAAAAACATGCCTTGGGGGGATTCCATGCCCAACACTATGTATTATAATTAATTATCAACACACTTATAACCCTTACTGTATTTTCTATTACACCTATAAGAAAGCCCTTTTTCTCCTTTTTCTTCCAACTATTGTGGTGTCAACCTTGTAGGTTGTGGAAGGCTAGGAGAAACAACACTTCCATACTTATAGTTGTGAGTGGTATGATTCCTTGTTGCCATAATTTTCCTTTCAATTTTTCTTGCCAACCTGAATGCCTTCTCCATTGAATTAGGTTCCGAAAGACGAATCTCATGTTGAACGTTATCCTATAAAGTCCATATGAAGACATCAATCCTATGCTTCTCTAGAATATCATTTACCCTTATATTCATTTTCTGGAAGTCCTTAATGTTCTTTGCCATTGAACCCTTCTGTTTGAGATTTATCAATTGGATAAAGAAGGTGTTTCTCTTTGTATCCTAATAATGTGCTATCATTTACTTCATGAAAATTGACCGGGTGACAATTGTTTTACGAGAAAAAATCCCTCTATACCATACAAAACGATTCGGTTCTAAATAAAAGGATGCAATACATACCTTTTGTAATAGTTTGACATCATGTAGATCAAAATATTGCTCCATCTGTAGTATCCAATTTACCGGATCCTTGGCATCAAACTTCCTCATAGCTCATTTTCTTGCTTTTAGGAGCTCGATATAGAAACAACTGTAACTCTCTCATTTAAGATCTCCAAGTCATTAAATTTCATATTGTGGTAGTCCTCTCAGTCCTATTTCCAACCTCATAGGTTTGATCGAGATTGGATTCTTCAAGAAAGAGAGTTATGCACAATCGTTCACGATGACCTGATTATATACTAGTTCCATAGAGAAAACTTGTACAAAGTTCCACATGATCCTAGTTCGACCGTCGACCTTCAAAACACTACCTCACAAACTACAACCCATCCTATTTCTGTCACATTTTACATAATTTGAATCAGATGCTAAGAGAGAAAGTTATGATGATTTTCCCAAGGTCACATGTTTGAGATCAAATTTTGGAACCTATAAAAACCCTAACTTCCTCAGCTCATATATCTGAAAATGTAGTGAGACAAGATATGAAATTTAGACACGAGGTTCATCAAGATTTAGGTGAAAATTTGTTTTAATTTCATCTTGTGAAACTTCGTAGAAAAAAAATTATAGAGAAAATTCCATGATGATCTATCTGAAGCAGTGAAAGCCTAGAATCCAAAGCTCTAATACGAAATGCTATGAAACTAGCTCACAAAATAGAAGAAAATATAGATCAACAACTAAAAAATTAGCGTCTTTGAGGGGGAAATCACATTTAAATTACATAAATGAACAATGATTGGATGACAGAAATGATAAGACCTCCTTTCTATAAATAGGATACTAATGGGCCATAATATAATCGGACCTAACATAACAATAATAATGTAAGGGTACAACAATAACAATAGTGGGATTATATGGAGCACAATAATAACAATATGGGGACTACATGGGCACAACAATACAATAAGAGGGTTCCACTAATAACAATAAGGGGCTACAATTTTAGTATAAGGACCTAACATGAAAGTATAATGGTATGTACAAGGAGTTTTGGATCATTTGAATATTGAGTGAGATAATGTTTCAGTAGCTTGCCATTGACAACCCCTCCTCTAAGTAGTTCATCTCTCATATCCTTGACCAAGTAAGCATTTTTCCCATGGAAAGCAGCGATTTTGAAGGGTCCCTTCAACAAATTATTAAATCCCCTTGCTTTCCTTTCTCCTTATTTTTGACATCTCATTTTAACACTAATTCTTCATTCTAAAAATCAGCTTCCTTGGTCCTCCTGTCATAAATATTCTTAATCTAGTCTTTTATCACCTAAATGTTCTTGAAAAATTCTTCCCTAGTCTATTGTAATTGGATCATTTGATTGATCCTCCTTTGCACATCATATAGTTCCACTTCAGCCTCCTGTAGCAACTTCATCACCATAACTCCTAATGAAGAAGGGAAAATAACATCCATTCCATAAACTACATAGAAAGGAGACATAACTATTGATTATTTAGTGCTTACCTAGTCAGCCCACAATGCATTCACCAACTTCTTATGTCAATTTTTGTTTTCTTGCAACAATTTTCTGATGATGTTGGCCAAACACTTGTTATATGATTCATCAAATCCATTACCTTGGGAGTAATAGGATGTTGGGTGCCCAAGGATTATGCTATACTTGCTGCAAAAATCCACCATCTTCATCAATTTGAAAGCAGCAACATTTCCTGTGATGATATTATGATGGTAGCCAAACCTAGACAAGATATTGTTTTCCAACAATTGAATGATAAGTGCATCCATAGCCTGTATAGCCTAGGAATGATAACTGCATCCAATAATCGACAGGCGTCAAAATCCACTTATGTTTTCTAGATGAGGTTGAGTGAATTTCATCTATGAAATCAAGTCCCCATTGCTGAAAGGGTGACTCAACCGCAATAGATTTTAGGGGTAGAGGCAGAAGCTTCTTCTTTCCTTCAAAAATATGGCACTCATGATCGCTGGAAACCCTTCTATAGAAAGTAGTGAACAATGTCGTCTAGTAAAAACTAGCCCTCAAGATCTTATTAGAAGTTGTCTTAAAACAAGAGTGTCCTCCACAATCACCTTTATAAAACTCCTTTATGGTTTTCTTTGCCTAATCTTCAAGCAAGAAGTTTAGAAACATGCTACCAAGATCTTTCAAATACAAGGAATGATCTATAGCAAAAAAGCTAACAACTTTAAACTTTAGAAATTTAGCTTTTGTTTTAATCAAACTCGAGGGTACATGCAAATTCTGCAACACATATATAATGTCTGCATACCAATTAGAAGAGAAAATATTTTTGAAACTTTTTAAATTAACATTGCATAATCCTCTTTTGACAAAGAAGCCAAGAAATTTATATCAAGTGCATGCATATTTATTTTGCCATCATCTTCGCAATTCCTTGTCCTTTAATTAGCTTCGTGGGTCTAATTCCCACATCATATTCAAGTATTGCAGTGATCCACTTAACTCTCTTAGCTTTCGGGTCACTTTGAGTGAGGATGTCCTTCACAACAGAGCTTGACACATAAGAAATGATGTGTGAATGTAAAATGTACACCCATAAATCCTTAAGATATTTCACCAAGACAAAGGCCTGCTTCTCCATAATATTATATTTCAGGGCATCATCTCTGAGACTCCTACTGAAAAATTCTATGGGATGCTTTATACCTTGATGATTCTTTTGCATTAGAACAATTGCTATGCTATGCTCCGAAGCAAATGAGAAAACATTGAAATTTTGAGTGTACTCCGTATTGATAAGAATAGGAGCATCAGACAAGGTATATTTTACCTCATTGAAGGATTTTCTCGCTTCCACAACCCATTTAATCTTGCTATCTTTTTTCAGCATGTTTGTAATTTCCCTTAGGATCTTTGCTAGGTTGGGGATGAACCTCCTTAAAAAGTTTTTTTTCCCAAGAAAACATTGAATTTCCTTGTTGTTTCTTGGAATGTCCACCTTCTTAGTTGCTTCTATTCTACTAGGATCTATTCTAATGCCATCCTTGGAAATTATATGTCTTAACATCTTTCCTTCTTCCAACCAAACTAAATAATTCTTAGGATTTAGTGAGATGCCATACCTTCTACACTTTTCAAACAAAATCCTTAGGTGTTGCAAATGATCCTCATCAAACACTGAACACATAGTGATTTGATCAAGATATACAACCAAAATTTTTTCTTTCTCATCAACATAAGCTATGTCCATAGCCCGCTGAAATGTGGCTCCTGTATTCACCAAACTGAAGGGTATCCTGACGTACATGAAGGTACCCCATAGTGTGGTAAATGCATTTTTCTCTTGATCCTCTCAATGAACAAGAATTTGGTTGTATCTAGAAAAACCATCCAACAGCAACATCGTCCTTGAACATACCACCCTTTGAAGGATGTGGTCCATCTTGGGAAAGGGATAGTTATCCTTGAGAGACACCTTGTTCAAATTTCTAAAATTGACACATAACTTGATTTCTCCTATCTTCTTCCACACTAGAACTAAGTTAGAAAACCACTTAGAAAATCTGAAAGGCACAATAATTTCGGCATTAAATAATTTTCTTACCTCTTTTTCTATCAATGGGAGAAAATAGGGTTTATCCTCTGCAACTTCTATTTGAATGTATTTTGGTCTTATTCGAATGAGACAATATGTTGAATGATTTCTTTATCATACACCTTCAAATCTTCGTATCCCCATGCAAATACATCAGAATATTATGTTCAGAGATCAAAGTGTTTATGCTTCATTTCCATGCTTAAATATTTGGACAACTTAACCATTTTGGGCTTGTCTTTCATGCCTATGTTACAATCTTCTACCCCTGTCTTAGGGGGCAACAACCTTAGCTTTTGAGCCACATCATTTTGGTCAAAATGTTCTTAAAGTGGTACCAACCCTCTCGGAATGAAATTGTCTTTCAATTGCAACACCTTCAAATCTACTACATGCTTGACTAAATCTCCCCGGATCCGATTTATAAAATTATCCTTTTCACCCTCTTCCCCTTTATTGTCACCATCAATCCGTATTTTAGCAAATTATTCCTTTATTAATAGAAAATTTTCCAGTTGTCCATGATTTTAGAAACTTGCCAATACCTAACATTATCTTGTACAATGAGCCTATGCCTAACTTCAATTCCAAAAATTTTACGTAGGTGAATTGGAATTTCGAAATTACAAGTATATGTAGCTAGGACCTCTATAACAACATTGTGTCTCCTAGGAATAATGGACAAATTATGCTTAGGAAAAGGCTACTGAAGGTCTAGGAAAACATTATGGTAAGCCTGCACTCGCGGGTGTTTCATTTGGTACTCACCTTTTATCTGCTTGATGATCAATTCTAAATCTCCATAAGTTTATATTCTTTTGGCCCCTAAGTTTTCCAAGACTTAAAAGCCCAAAAGGAGTGCCTCATACTAAGCTAGATTGATGGTGCAATCAAAGGCCAACATGTAGGAACATAGATTGGACTTTCCATTTACTGGACTGATTATCCACGCGTCTGTACCAATACCTTACTTACTTTAAGCACCATCAAAATTATACTCGAGAGTTGTTTTTTTCCTTATTCTTCATCCATTTTGACCTTTGATTCTCTTCCTTTTTCATCATTTGTTTTGATTTTCTTTTTTTTGTCTTCTCATTACTTCTCTTCTGATATGAGAACTGAACTTTTCTTCTCTTCTTCAGGACAGTGAACAACATGAATGAATTCATGTCATGATTCCTCGTGTAAATAGGGTGATTAATAGGCTTTTCCTAACTTCTAATCATGTATGTCATCAATGGTTCCCCATAAAGTATCCTAGTTTGGCCACCAAAAACTAAAATAGTGATGTAGGACATGTCATTTTGTACAAATCCTTACAATTTTTCTATCCATGACGTGGATAAAAACATTCCAAATCTAGGAGGTATGGTGGCCACTACAATATCCATCACCATGCTTTTGTATGGAATTTGGGTTAGGGAAATTGCTAGTTCTTTTATCAATCCCAAACACTTCTCTTTGTTAGAGTCAAAATAGTACAAGTCTTTATATAGTCTAGCTACATAAAGCCTAAGCCTTTCCATGATTACCCTTAGCATCAAGTTGTGGGAAGCCCCTAAATCCATGATAGCATTATGAAGGATTAAATCATGTACATTTAGGCTTACATAGAAAGGAGGCACTTCACCATCCTAACTCTTATCTCCAATGTTTGACCCAAATATGATGGCACGATGACTATCAGTAACATTAACAGTATTAAAAGTCTTCTCAATATTCAAAGTATTTATAATATGAGTTGTATACCATTCATTCTTAAGTAATTCACTTAAAGGAATGGGAATTTTAATTTTAGAAATTTTGGTATCAAAATTAAAAATATTTTCCATCTTATCTATCTCCTTAGCAGATGGATCCTTATTGTTTGCTTTGTCTTCGGAAGAGTCATATTTATTTCGACTATTTTGACTTGGTGTGTCCTTTTTCTACTTGTTGCCTACCACAACTTTATTTTTAGAATCAGCTCCAACACCTTTTCTTCTTAAGTTGTACTTCCTTTGGACCTGCATAATGGTATTTTGGAAACCCTTTTTCTATTCCTCAGACTCAACCATCATGATGTCATCTTGAGATTGCAAAAGTAGCAACTCCTCTTCCTCTATCAAAAGGTTTTCGAATTGTTGTTGGAATTCCATAGTTAAAAAGACAGTTGTTTACCCATCACCAAAAAAGTGGATTTGTTCTTGAGGTGCTTCTTCATCTTCCTCATCTTGATCTTGTGCATAGTTCTGTTGGAATGGGGGTGCCATCAGTTGCTACTATTGTTGTTCCAAACCTCTTTGTTCCCTTTTCTTAATTTGGATTTGTTACTACCTCCTATAGTTTGGATTCTGAATCTGTGGCCCTCCTTGGGGCCTTTTAGCAACAACTTTATCTTACAGTGTCATCTTCTCCATCATTTTCTCCATGGTCTTTACTAATGTATCCAATTTTGCAAGAGATGAGGTAGAAGGTTCTTCTTTAATGGTTACTTTCCTTTCTAGCTTCATCTTATACTTCTTCACTAAAATGTTTGTCTCCACACTAACTACATTGCTTTGCATGTCTTCAAGTGTTTTAGGGTTCCTCTCTCTAAGTTGGCGCGCCATCTCTAGATCGAAACCATCAGCATAGTGGAGTAAGGCTAATCCAGGAGGAGGCTTTATATATGCTGGAATGGAGTTATATACCTTCTTGAACCTTGTTGAATAGTCTTGGACTATCTTTCCAGGTTTTCCTTTTAAGATGTCATACTCGGCAAGGATCTACAAAGGATTCTTTTTGTCACCCCATCTTGCAATGAAGGCATCTTCAAGTTAATGGTAAGTGGAAAAATTTTCGTCTCTAACACTTCTAAGCCATATTTTCATCTTCGCATAGAAAATTTCTATAAGCAACCTCATCTTCACATGCTTGTGATCGACCTGTTCAAGATTCACAAAATCATTGACCTTTTCTACATGTCTCACAGTGGTTTCACCAGTGCCATCATACTAAGGGAGTGTTTGACCATAATTATGAGGCAAGTCATTTAATTGAGTAGGTAAATTGAAAGGGGCATACCTAGAAACCATGGTAGATGTTTGAATAGATGATGAGCTTGTTGTGGTGGTAGTTGGTATGGATGGAAGAGGTGGCAAAAAAAATAGTTTGTCAAGTAGTGGTTATCGTAGGTGGTGCATAAATAATAGATATTATGGGATTTGAGCTAAGAGGTGGACTTAAATAAATTGGAAATGAAGATGCAGAAGATGTAGGAAAAAGATATGAAGTAGAGGTTGCATATGAGAGAGGGATTGTTTGTTGGAAGACGACCTCTTTTTCAGCAATTTGGTGAAACTTATTTACTAAACCCTCAAGATTTTGAAACTGATATAATACATTTATGTCAAAATAATTGGTACTAGTCTTTGAAGGTGAGATATAGGGTCCCAATACTGATTTATCTATGCCAATTTTGGAAAAAAAATACTGAGATTTAGTATTAAAAATTTTGTTTAAAAGATAAGTCGAAATTGATGTCTTAAATTGTAAACAAACCTTGAAGAAGAGATTAGGACCTTCCAAGGGGACTATTACTCCCCTAAGCTTATTCAGGTGTTCTCTTTCTTCTATGAAATTTTTTAGGACTGTTTACAATTTCAAGAGGATGCGGGTCAAGATTTTTCTTGGTGTATCTCCTTGAAGCCATATTTCCTCACACAAATAAAATACAACTAATGTCAATACTACTTTTCAAGGTGATTCTTTAGCCTATTGATGTCTAGCAACTTGTCACCCATAGGGCTAGGATATAGTTCTGAAAATGATAAGTATTCTGAGGGAAAATTTTAACTCTCATTCCTTGGCAACAATGCCACTATGTTAACCCCATGTAATTGAACTCTAGACTGGAAAAAAAGGATCATGGGGGTAACCACAAACCTCTTGTATTCTAAGGTCCATCACCCTAGCTTGGAGAGGGACCTCTCACTGTCTCATGCTACCAATCACCTAGGGGACTGATAGGATATGTGTTTTAGGCTGACTATGATGATTAGAAAATTATTTTTCGTTTGATTTTTGAAGGTGTGTGCGGATGGCAAGAACTACTTTGGACTAGAGCTACAAATCCAAATGAATAAGGGACATAATGTAATTAGCAACAGGAGCAAGATAGGAATAGTTACTGGTTATTAATCAAAGTTTATTGTAGTGGAAGGATGAGTGGGGTAGGAGAAAAAGTGGCAAACTAAGCATCAAGCAACGAATGAGTTCAGATTTTCCCTAGAACAAAATTAACACATATGATTAGTTGAAATTAAACAAAGAAAATACAGGAATTCTCAAATAAAACTTCTTTAATGTTGAGCATAAAGAACTTATACAATATTAAACTATATTTTAGAAATAGATCTAAAAATAAAATACATATTATTCATAAAGGGAGAGCAAACCAATAAGCATGAAACAAGTATCCATGTCCAAATAACATTGAATTTCTTCTATTCATTTGGAGAAATAATGCATGCAAACAAAATAGCCTTAGCCTCTCACACTTTAGAACCCACCAAACCATTTTTTTGTGTCTTGTCCTCCTTAAATATAATAAGGAATTTTAAATTATGACTAGGTGGTTGAATTCACTGCATGGAACTAAAAAGACTAGATACAATGTATCTGCAAAGAAGATCGAGACTATCCCAACATAGAAACATCATTATTTAAAACTTAAAGAAAAATTTAGCAAAATCATGTATAGAAAATCATAGTCTAGCTTATCCACACATATACAATCATTAACATACTTCTAAAGGGTCCGAAAATACCAATATGCAAAAATAGGCCTGACTGATATAGTTGCGCAGCGGTTGCACAACAGGGTGGAGAAGGTTTCCAATTCATAATGGTTACAAGATGTACTAGATACAAATGAGTAGATGGGTATGTTGGATATGCAGTTGTTTTGGTGTGTGACCTACTGGATGCTTCCTTACATGTGTACAGGGCTATGAAATGACTAATCATCACTTGCACAAAATTTGCGCAACAGAATTCAAATTCTGAATTTGTTTGACATTTCTCACTCCAAAAAACATTGTAATGCCCATCCATCCATCACATTCACCTTATAACACCCAACATGCATCAAAACTTCCAAAAATTTCCCAGTTTCATCAAAAAATGACCTTATGTAATTGCAAAATAGGCCCTTGGCTAAACAAATTTTTATCTTTCTGCATGCTGGAACAAGGAATGTAATTTAAAAAACGAGTAAACCCACAGTCAATATGCAAAGGATACCTCCTCCTCCACTTGCTAGATGATTTTTTGGCTTATTTATATGGTAGTGCTACCGTGTCCATATTTCTAGGTGACTATGACTGTTTGATTTTCTTGAGTTATTTTCTAGTCCTAGCCAGCTTTTGTTTCATCAGCCTTAATCTTCTTCTCTTAATCAGATTTCTTGTGTAATAGCTCTTTATCTATCTGTGTAAGGGAAGATTGCATTTTAAGACTAATTGAGCTCTGTTGACTGTGTCATGAGCTTGTGCAACCTCAACATTAGCTTCCAAGATGGTATCATTGATGGCCCTGTTGTAAATTTCATTATTTTATGTTATATGATTAACTTGTTGTTGGAAGTCCTCAGTCTCCTCAAATATCCTCTAATACTCCTTCCACTCATTAAACTATGGCTTCTCTTTTGGTGGAAGGGTCTCTTTCATTTTCCCTTTCACTTTCGTTGATGACCTTGTCGTAGGCTTCATTAGTCACACACTAGGTTCTCTTATCTCATCTACATCCATTTGTTGTTTTCCTTTATCTTGTGTTGTAGGTCTAGGATGCCTCCTGGACAACTCACTTTCCTTATGCTGGGCTACTTCTTCTACTGTGTGCCTCAGATCTTGGTTCTCCTTCTACAAATAGGCAACCATAATATAAGATTTATCAATGTTGTGCTGCAACTCTACAATTTTAAGGTCTCTGTCTTCCATTTCAAAATCTTGCTCACGCCCTGCACCATCTTCTACCATATCCTCTTGTAGACCAATGGTGTTTTGAGAATTTGGCTCCTTAATCAAACTTTTGGTAGAAAATATTGTTCTCCATCTATGGATAAAATGTGCTTCTTCATACGCTTCTTGTATCTTACCTTTCCCTTTACTTTTCTCTCTCTTATCCCTCCTTTATTTCTTAACCGCCTCTTCAACTTTATCCATGTTAACTTCCTGTTCAACTTCAGTTACCTCTTCATCTGCTTGCATAAGAGAAGTGTCTGCTTCAGCCAAATAACCTGAGGCTAAAAAGAAACCATCCCAAGACCTTTTCTTACTCTCTAAATCATTCAAAACTAACTGTTTGATTAGTACAAAGTGGAACAAGTTGGGCAAGTGTTTCTCTTCCTTGGACTGAACTCATTGTACCATCTTGGATCAATGTTCAGAGACAGGTTATTGAGGATCAATGTTTTCAAGGATATTCTTCTCATACTTGGATATCATCGTGCTCCAAATTATCACATCAGGTTTCAACCTTCCTAGCTCCATTCATCAAGCACCTTTCCCACCTCTTCATCATTTCTAATTTTGAAATATCCTATAGTGATGGTGTTCCATGTAACTATGGATTTTCCTACTCTATTGCAGGGTCACAATCTCAGCACACACATTGAGGACAATTAGAAAGGTGTGTCTCCACTTATTCCTTCTAGTTGAGTTTGGTAATACAACTTGAGGGCTTCCTGGCAGTGTCCATCCCTGACACAACCTCTAAAAATAACATTCCATGTGAACACATTTTGCTTGGGAATTTTTTCAAACACCTGGCGTGTGCCCTTCATACTTCCACAATAAGCATACATGATGAAGAAAACACTCAAAGTTAATACACCCATGATGAGCATATAGGGGTGGAATTTATGGCCTTCTAATCGAGTTTTCCTATTGATACATTTCTGCAACAAGAAGTAACAGGCAGAGTAGGGAAATCCATAGTTACATGGCATGGATAATATCCAACCCGATGTGCTAATTGGGAGCACGATGATATCCAAGTATGAGTAGAGTGGTCATGACAATAGTGTAGTGATATCTTTTCTAAATGCAGTTGGCTAGAGAAAAGCCAATTTAGTCACTAATTCCAATGATCTCACTTATTGTGCAGAATTGGTACTGATGGAAAAATAAAAAAATGGATGATCCATATGAAGTGTTTGTCAATATTCCAAAGAAGGATTTGATCTCATGGAATGCAAAAGAGAATTGTTATGCATTGAATGGATATTGTGATGAGGTGTTGGGACACTTTTATCAACTCCAAAATGACAGGAATCAACCCAGATGTAATTAGTGCGATCATTGTGAGATATACTCAATTTAGTCATAGTGTTAAATCCTTTAAACTTTTTAGTTGAATGAAAGTTGCAGAGGTGAAGCCTAACTATGTTACCATAGAAATTATTTTTATTTCATGTGCTAACTTAGTGGCTTTGAAGTGTGGGTATTGAATGCATGGGCATGAGGAATATGCCATAACACTTTTATGAGATAAAATAAGCAGGCATTAAGGTAGGCCATATCAGCTTCACTGTTATTTTATCTATGTGCAGCCATGCCAGACTAGTAGATGAAGTCTAGCATCATTTCGATTGAATTAGTAGAATGTTTGAGGTGAAGCCTATAATGGAGAATCATGTGTGCATGGCTGACCTCCTTAGCCACTCAACACACTTGAATGGAATATATGTGATATTGTCAAACATCTATGCTACTTCTATTGGAAGATGCAGTCAACGTGGGAAAGCTAATCTTAGAAGGGAATTAGAAAAAAGGAACCAACATCTCATTTTCATAGAAACATTTAGTTGCTGCTAACTTAGAATGTTTTTAAATATATCATGGAAACTCTTCGACAGTGTTCTCGAGTTTCAATAATAATACATCCTCTTCGTTTGAATGTTGCCTCTCTAAAACCATGGAGAGGACAGACATGGAGGAGTTACAACTTTTCATACTTCCCCAAAAATATTCGATTGGCTGGAAATAGATAATCATGATAAGATCCAAGCATTGGATAAGACTTGGTTGGAGCCTTATGTTGTAAAAGATGAATTCATCAGGAAATTCTTGGGCCAATTTTGGGACTTTGTTGAGGACTTCTAGAGAATTTCGAAACTAGCTCAAGATTTTCTACAATGTTTGGTTATAAAAAATCAATGGGGCAAAGAAAAAGGCTTTTTTTAGGGAAACAAGCCAGCTTAATGGAGGCAAAAATTTGGGTTACTTATTTTAAAACAAGAATTTCATTTTAAAGATAATTGGATGGAGGGGCCAGCAAGGGAACATGACAAGTTCTTTCCTCAGGATTGCATACTTTTTTGGCCTTTTTGCTCTGTATTCAAGGTGGTTTTGTGATTAGAGAACCCTAGAGGAGTTCATGATTTGACCTCGCAACACATTTTGGGAGGCACTCTAATTATCTTTGGTGGGATTCCTTCCTATTCAATTAAAGACTATGTCATGAAAAGACTTAACTGTGAATGCAATGAATTCCATGGATCTTATAGGGATTTTACAAGAGGCTACAAGGTCTGGAAAACTATGGAAGTGAGGATATGCTTTTAATTTATACTTCAAATGTGATCAAGCTTAAAAATCAAGATTGTTCTGGTGTAGAAGAACAAAAAATGGAGACCTTGTGCACCTCTAGAAAGCAGTTCTACGAAGCCTCACGTCTATTGCAACTATTGAAAAACTCTCAAATATCCTTGAACATGGGAGGAAAATGATCACAACATTATTTTCTTTCCCTTTATTCTCCTCATCTATGAATTTCATGGAAAGTAAAATCATCATTTTATTCTTTTATTTGAGCATTTTATGGAAGGCTTGATGTAATTGTTTCAGAAGGTGCCATAATTTATTTTCAAGAGAAAGATGTTCAACAAGCCCTGATTAATAACACCTACCAGATCCTCTTACAACAAATACTTGAATATATCATTCAAGAAATTCTCCTCCTTCCGGATTGTAAATCATCTTATATTTTCCCAGGACAAGAACCGGTGAGTGATTCAGTAAGAAAGATATTTGACACGGTAGTTAGAGCATCTAGAAAGCTTCAGGTATTGGAAAGGGGCTTCCACAATTCAAACATGGTTGAAATGGGTGCTTGATATACTTGAAGACTTCTTGAACTTCTTAGAATTTGTATAATTTAGAATGGATGTGAACACTTCAACATTAGAAAGGAAGCATTGAATAAAGAACTTCAGTGGACTAGATAAGGATTTTTTTGTTTTTCTTATTTCAACTAAAACTGGGGGCTATAAATGCATGCTTTAATGGGTCCTTAGTGCAGTTATAAATTCCTAGGTTATATACATTTCAAAAAAACAAAAATAGGTGCATGTAGGTGTAAGTCTCACCTAGGCTTACAACGAGGTCTTACCGACACTCTGTGCTTCAATTTCCCTTCATTGTTGCCTAAAGGCTTCTTCTTTTCTCTCTCTTTCTATTTCTAATTCTAATTCTTTATAAATTACAGACATATTCTTTGTAGCTTGTGAAGAGGACTATTGTGAGTTATGGGCTTATTTTTCTGCTAACAGAGGGACTTATGACTGACTTAGTATATCTGTATGATGTGGTAATCCACAAAAATTGTTGTGTATGCAGACGAGTACTGATATATTGCTGAATTTCTAGGCACTAAAATACAGCCACACACAAGCATTCAAGCCACATGGAGGGCTGCAATTCAAGCTCACAACAACATAATATACAAATGGAATCACACACAATATAGAAATAAAAAAGTACATAATGGAGGAAAAAACACTAAACCAATAGGTTATTTAGTGGTTAACCTTCAAAGCATTTACATGCATGCCTTAATGGGTCCTTACTGTTGTTATATATTTATGGGTTATATAATTTTTAAAACAACAAAAAGATGTGCCTGCAGGTCAGTCTCATGTAGGCTTACAATAAGGTCTTACCAAAAATCAATGCTTCAATCTCATCTCTTTCCCTTCATTTTTCCCAATGGCTTCTTCATTCTCCCCTTTTTTACTTCCCCTATTTTTTTGTCTTCGATATTGTTTTTTATTTTTTTTATTCACAGAGAACACCTCTCCTTTTCCCTCAAAATCATGTTATATCACTTAACTATCTCCAACACTGTCACAACTATGAAAAAAGGGTGATGATTCATGAACAATGTGACACCAGAAAATTTATCCTATGTTGGATCATCGTAGTACTCAACAACACCATTGGTTGAAGATTGATCGGAGGGACCTTTTCTCTGACATCTGCACTCCAAACTACACTCCCTTGTGGCCTGGTGGGGATCCAATTTGTCGATAAATTTTCCAAGCATAGATACAGTTATTATATATGATCTACATTGTAGTTATTTATGAGCTCAATCATGATCTCATAGGATAGGCCAAGACAAAACGGAGATTGTATATCAATTGATAAGAAAGTGTTCTGTTGAGGAGAGAATTTTGCAGCGGTCAGGAACAAAGATGGATTTGGAGAATATGATGATGAATCTTTGTAAAAACGAAAGTTTAGAGAATTATCTAGATCACAAAGAACCTTTGTGTTTGTGGAGACTGCCATTAGAACACCAATTTCATCTCTAGTATTTTCAAATGAAAAATTATTGTCACGGATTATGTTCTTGTGAAGTTACTAATAATGGAAGACCATGTAGAAATGTTGTTTATGATGTAAGCAGAGTTCATTGTACAAATATCAATGATTCAATATTTATGATAATACAAGACTCCAACCAAGTTTCATTAATTTATTCTATTAACTAAACGAGGTTTCATCAGTCTATGAAGTACATATGACATTCTCGTAGCCCACTATGGGTGTTTGTAATACCTATTTCTTCTACTAAAGGAAAATGTCTAGAAAATATAAATTTGATAATAGTTCACCGAAGTAGGTGGCGCACCCTTTAAGAAGTGAGGATTCTTTGGAATACACAATCATTTACAATAAACAAGCTACAGGAGTCCATTTCCAAAAATGGGAAATAATGCTCTGGCAGTTGCATTGGCCAGAATGTTTGTATGTATTGCTACATCCTTTATTTATACTCCTACTGAGTGTGTTAAACAATAGATGAAAAATGTTTTACAATATGGCACCAATTGGTATATCTATTGGAAGTGGAGTTTACATTTCCAGAGATAGATCTCCAACAACAAGAAAGTAATGTCAATACAACATATACCACCTAGGTAGACTAGACTAGACCTTAAATGAGTAAAATTCAATGCCAAGTTCCATAAATTATTAAGTGGTAAGAAATAGAATAGGGAGGAATGCTTTTAGCTACTTGACATCAATATCATAATTTTTTGTTAGATGAAGACTTCCATTACATGAACAACTGGGAAACAGTTGGCACATGTATCAATTTTTGTAGAAGTAGATTGTTGAGAGGCTAGCCTACTAGAAACTATGAAAAAGTTACAATGCCCGAACCTAGTAATTGTAGAGGTGCCAAAATTGTGGAGTTGAATCAAGTTAGCTCATTGAATTGTCCTATTTATATAACCATTAAAATAAAATATGTTATTGGCTCTGCTCACAGTTTGCTCAGATGCACATGTACAGGAGAAAAATGCTACTTTTCCTAATATAAATTCTATTCATCTAGCCATAAATCATAGTATTCAATGTCACCAACTGGTCTACACTTTGGGGGCTCTAGGAGGAACTGGAGTCCTTGGAGACATATTTCATGGAAAATTTAGAGATTTTAAGGGTTAGAATAAGCTTGGAAATTTGTAGAAGAATATCCTTGAAAACATTGATCCTCGATAACCTGTCTCTGAAGGTAAAACTCCCAAAGCCTTCAGTGTGGTGGAAATATTGGAGATGGAACCAAAGGAAATGTTTGTGAAGTATAGGCCTTCATATGGATATTATTGGTTGTTGAAGAAACCTATTATGGAGGCCAAACTCAACAAATTTTGGGGAAAATAAATCTAAGGAGGACCTAGTTGCATGATTAAAATCTATATGGAAGTTGCATCTTGAGTATACAAAAACTTTTTTTTTTTGGTCCTTTATACATGGAGGTCTACACATAGGGATAAACTTTTAGTCTTTGGGAGTTGTACATATGAAATGCCCATTGTCTTGAAAGAATAAAATGTTAAACCATCTATTATGATTTTGTGAATATGTTGAATTAGCTTGGGAGTGGGCATATAATTTTTTCCTTTCCTTGCTCCTTACCAAAATTACCTACAAGGTCACTTTGTTAGGAGATTCCCTCCCCCGAAATATTGATTTTCACATTAATTGGCATTAATTTTAGATTGACATCTTATATCATCTCTGAAAAACTAGAAATGAAAGTCTTTTCACCAGCACACAAAACAAACTCAACATAAGATTTACCTAGCATGAAAGTTCTCTAATATGTTTCCATATGATTTTGTAGATATAGGTATAGATGCTTAAAGTGGAGATGGAAGTAGCTCACTTGTGAGCACTGATGAAATATTTGACCATATGTCATGCACCATGAGCAGGGTGCCCCCTATTACCTCCCAAGTTCTCACTTAAGGTGTAAAAGTCCCAATCACCTAGTGATACCATAAGGGAAACTTAGAAGGACTACCTATTGCCACCTCAATAGTTCTTTCCCTCTCTTTAGGCCATCTCTTCTCCAACACAAGGGGTGATTCCCTAAGTAAACTAAGTCTAGCAAGGTATAAGGAGTGGAATGAATGTCTAGGGCTTATGATAAATATGGTTTCTAGTGAAACTGTAGCAATAAATTCCAGATTTATGAAAACATACAATAAGTCTAGTAAAAGATGATGAAATAAAGAGGCTTCGTACACTTGGAAAATCTGATTACTAATTGTTTCAGTGTAATTTATAGACTTGCAAAACAAAAAATAACTATGAAATTTTTATATTTTAAGCCTGTTGAAAGGGATGACAAGTGCTTAAACCATTTTGCATCTATTGTTTAACACACTTAGTAGGATTATAAATAAATGATGTACATGGTGAGTGTCATTAAAGATGTTTGTGGATGGTGCTCAATAAGTTTCATATGGATACATATGGTGAATGGGAAGTACAGTGTCAAAGCATTCTATTCCTACTCAATAAAATATGTACCTTGCCACTAGTGTTTCCTTAAGGTAGGATGAACGTAGCAATGATTTTTGAAGAACTACATTCCCCTTTTGCAAGAAGCTTGGAAATTTATATAAGAATATCCTTTAAAATTCTTAGGAATTGATCCTCTATAACCTATTTTTGAAGCTAAAACTCCCATAACCTTGAGTGTGGTGGAGAGATTGGAGATGGAACCAAGAGAAGGGTATGGATGTGGTGGAGAGATTGGAGATGGAACCAAAGGAAAGGTTTGTGAAGTATAGGCCTATGCGTGGATATAAGTGGTTGTTGAAGAAAACTATTATGGAGGCCAAAGTCAACAAAGTTTGGGGAAAATAAGTGTAAGGAGAACATAGTTGCATTGTTTATTCAATTTAATGTTCTTAAATTGTAAGCATAAATTATCGACCAGGGTAGGTAAACTAATGAAGCACAAGTGCACTGTATGTGCTAGAAGTTATTTATGTTGTTAAGGAATTTATGTTATATTTAAAGTCTAAATCTAGAATTAGTATGGAAATGGTCTTACTGTCTGTATTAGAGTATTGTCCCTAAGATCTGTTAGCTGGTTATTCTAAAATTAATCTTAATTGAACCAAGTTTTTTGAGATGGTTGAAGAGAGGTCCTGAACTCTAATCTGTTAGACTATTTTTTATTATATTTGGATTTTTATGCCTTATACACACTAAACTAACTACGAAAGTAGGGAATGATGTAAAGGAAATCTACTTTATTGAGTTGGAAAATGGATGATGCTTGAATTCAGTTGCTAAGGAAAACACTGTCACTCTTTAACTTTTGCAGCTTCACTGAATAAAAAAGTAAAACAAGTGAAATTGATAAGCTATAAAACAACCAAACTGTGAAATGAGATGACTGAATTATACTAGGTAGAAAGCAAATTAAATGATCAACTTATGCTAGGTAGAAAGAAAATGAAATTGTTGATGCATATGCCAATTTAATTGCGAATTCCATTAGACTGCATCCTAAAACATAAACCAGAGCATCCATATTTTAACTCTAATAAACCAAACAAAATCTATTTGCAAAGAGTCAAAGAACTGATATGCACGTAGGGGCCCTCCACGAGACAATCATCAACTCTAATCAATGCAACATGAAAAGTATGAACCAAAGTCTATTAATTAGAAATAGTTTTAACAGGATATTCTCAAAATTACATAGAACGACATGCACCCAAAACACAGAGCGGCCATTGTTGTCAGGCCAGACAGTAACTCCATAAGGCAAAAATGATTCGTGTGTTTTATTCCACTAGATAGGTCTTCATTATATACATGAGGGAGATATTGTTCAGTTCATCTCCCAATGACTGTTCATATTTCTAATTTATCTATTTACATAAATTCACCCAATCACAAGGATTAGGTGTAAACATTCCCCCCCTTAATCTCAAGGGATGTTGGTGAGTCCAAGCATCATTCTGAATCATTCAAGCTTTTCTCTTCCAAGTGCTTTGGTGAAGATGTCTGCAATTTGCTCATTTGTGGAACAATGATGGAGATGGATTGATTTGGCCTCAACATGATGTTGAATCAGATGATATTTAGTATTGTTGTGCTTTGTCCGATGATGGAATTTTGGGTTCTTGGACAACTTTATTGCAGAGGTATTGTCAATCATGAGTGGAGTTGATTGTACTTGTTTTACCTGCAAATCTTCAAGAATTTTCCTGAGCCACACAATTTCTTTTGTTGCTTCAGCTGCTGCCACGTATTCTGCTTCTGTTGTGGAATCTGCTAGAACTGATTATTTGCATGATCTCCAAGAGAGAGCTCCTGATCCAAGACTCATAGCATATCTTGAAGTTGATACCCCAGTTTCTTTGTCTCCATCGAAGTCTAAATCAGAGTATCGAATCAAGCTGAAGTCGTCCACCTGTGTATACTTGATTCCAAAATCTTGAGTTCCCTTCAAGTACCTTAGAACTCTTTTTGCAGCTGACCAATGTCCCTCACAAGGCTTTTGCATAAACATGGAGAGAATTCCAATAGCAAACGAAATGTCTGGTCTGGTAGTAGTTAGGTATTTGATACTTCCTACAAGCTGTCTGTTGGAAATGATACTGAGAGGGGGGGTGAATCAGTATTATCAGATCAATAAAACTTTTTCAATACTCAGAAACATATACGCTACTTCAGTTAAGTGAACCAGCGTGTACACGCTACTGTGTCTAAAGCAACCAGTGTATAACCAGAAATCTTATGATTCAGTTAGTTTATCTTCAGTAAATGCATCATGACATTATTAACCATATTAGAAGTAAACAGGTGCAGTATAACAGAATAGATCATCACACAAAAGCCACACACATGAACACCATGATATAAGGTGGAAACCCAATGTGGGTGAAAACCACCTGCTCCAAGTCGTCTCTATCTTTCTTTAATAAGAAACTTCATTTTACAATCTTTTGTACTGGTGCGGTCTTATACCAGTACACATGCTACAACCTGCAGAAGGCTACAACCTTCTCTCGTTCTCCAAACTCTCCTGGAAGGGAGCTCCAACCCCCTTTGCTCTTGTACTAGCTAAGATACTAGTACGTAGGTGCTGGCCTACAATCTTCTTTCCTTCAAGTACCACTTTTCATCAATTTTCAGACTGGATACTCCTGAAGCACAACATTTCAATCTGAAGACCACGACTCATTCACTTTGCATAGCAAATCATAGAAGCACAAAACAACCAATACTAGCATCATCAAACTTTGAATCACTGAACCACTGAAACCCTGTCAACGCCCAGTCACCAGAACACAGAGCAGACTACAGAACCCTGCAATAACAGACAGACCCAACTGCAACCCAAAAATTAAGCTTCAAAGATATACGCTACTTCAATGAAACAAACCCACGTATACACGCGCTTTTACCGAAGCCAACCTGCGTACAGATCTAAAAATAATTTCTCATAACTTGCAGCTGTACCAGTCATCAGTCATACTCAGAACATAACATTGCGTTAGTATGCAGATCTAAAAATATGCGTAATCAACCATATACCGATAGTTCATTTCAAACAATTTGATCCCGATCTATCCTTCCATCAACCGATGTGATCTCTCCTTAGCTCAGATCAAGAAATGTATCATCAACCCAGAACCTGCATACTAGATCTCTTTCTTCATTAGATATTCAAGACTTTTTCAATACAATAGCCTAATGATCTTCTTCTCCTTATATAGCATTAGGCCCTCCTCAATACCACGGGCCAAAACCATAGTAATACAATACCATCAACTTCAAAACTCGGGATCAACACGACTGTTGAGATACCTTGGTCCAAAAACATAGGCTCAAGTACCGAGGACTAACTACCATGGACCAAAGGGAAGCTTCTCGACATGTACGCTCTTTTCTGTTCATGAAACTGCGTGTATACGCGACTTCGTATATAGCAAGCCTGCGTATCCGCGACTTAGTATATAGCGTACCAGCGTGTATACGCATCTTGGGCTTAATGAACCTGTGTATATGAAATTTCTCTTCATTCTTGTAGTCTGGACTGAGATCTGTCATCAAAGAGAGTTGCCATCAAGGACAACACCTGTACCGTAGCACCACACCTGTGCCAAAATGCCAACAATCTCCCCCTTTGGACTTGATGGCAACCCCAAGATCCTTAGAATCATTCTCCCCCTTTGTCATCAAGGGCAAAGGGCTGTGCTCCCCCTGTGAATGTGCTGATATCTCTGCTCTGCTGTGCTGAACATGCTCCCCCTGACTGTAGGCAAGATCTGCAAAAGATGTTCTTCAAAAAGAACCAAGACTTATACATCATAAAGGACCTTCATATCACCAAAAGACTCAATACATACATCCATACTCCCGACCAAGAGGGGATACATCAGAAATTTACATATAACAACCAATTACATTACATCATTCATCCCAGGCATAGTGGGGAAACCAACATAGGCCGTTACATGACCTTGACACCATAGAAGAGATATCACAAAAGAGATACATGACATAGAGACAAAAGAACTAGACCAAGACTTATGAAAGTCACCAGCAGCATCTGATAATCATCTTTTTAGATCAGCAACCAAGATTTCCTTCTATGCTCCTTCTTCAACAATAGTTGTGAACTAGGACCAAAAGCATCTGAATGCCAACAATGCTTTTTAAGCTGCTCCCCCTGAAACTGTGCCTGAAGGACTCTGTCATACCCATCTCAGACCTTCTCCAATCAGAATCTGCCCTTGCTGTTCAGAACTCCATATACGCGACTTCACCTGCATAAATCAGTGTATGTACGCGGATATCCCTTATACAACACGCGTACACCAACTTTTCTTTAGAACAGACAAACTTCAACAGCAGGGTGAAGCATCAACTACTCCCAGCTTCTGTCTGAGATATTCAAAAGTCTCCCTGGGCAGTGGTTTTGTGAGAATATCAGCAACTTGTTCTTTAGAAGGAACATACTCCAACTTGACCTTTTGTTCAAGCACTTGTTCCCGGAGGAAGTGATACTTGATTGGTATGTTCTTGGTCTTTGAATGCATGGCTGGATTCTTTGAAATGCTTATTGCACTTGTATTATCACATAAGATAGAGACAGGTGGAGTGCAAGTGATTTGAAAATCCTGCAAGGTCTGCATCATCCAAAGAAGTTGTGTGCAACAAGATGCCGCAGCCACATATTCTGCTTCAGCTGTAGATAAAGCAATCAAACTCTATTTCTTGCTAAACCAAGATACTAATCTGGAACCCATGAAGAATGCACCCCCACTTGTGCTTTTCCTGTCATCCACACTTCCGGCCCAATCTGCATCTGTGTAAGCATGAAGAGTGAGATTTGTATCTCTAGGATACCATAGGCCATAGTTTTGAGTCCCTTGAAGATACTTGAAGATTCTTTTGACTGCCTAAAGATGAGTTTCCTTTGGGTTGGCCTGAAATCTTCCAACAATTCCTACTGCATGCATAATGTCTGGTCGGGTACCTGTCAAATAAAGCAAACTCCCAATCATGGATCTATAAGTTGGTTGATGAACTGCTGCTGATTCATCATTTGTACTGAGGCTGCATCCTGTAACCATGGGGGTACATACTGGCTTTGAATCTTCCATGCCATACTTCTTCAAGATCTGCTTGAGGTACTTGGTTTGAGACAAGAAAATACCTCCTTCATTTTGTTGGATTTGCAATCCAAGAAAGTATGTCAATTCTCCAAGTAATGACATTTCAAATTCTTTCTGCATAACCAAGGCAAAGTTTTGACTCATAGCCTCTTCATTGCTGCCAAAGATAATATCATCTACATACACAACATGTATTAGCAATTTGTTATTTTCAACTTTCATATAGAGATTGCTATCTGTTGATCCTTTTGAAAAGCCTTGTTGGTGAAGATATTTGTCCAACCGATAGTACCAAGCCTTTGGAGCTTGTTTGAGACCATAGAGAGCCTTTTTCAATCTACATACAAGGTTTGGATCATTCCCAAGAATGAAACCATCTGGCTGCTCAATGTATACTTCTTCTTCTAAGTCTCCATTCAGAGAGGCTGATTTCACGTCCATTTGAAATACCTTGAAGTTTTGAAAACTTGAGAGAGCAAGGAACATTCGGATGGCCTCAAGTCTTGCAACAGGAGAAAAGGTCTCTTCAAAATCTATTCCTTCTTGCTATACATACCCTTTACAAACAAGTCTAGCCTTGTTTCTAATTACTTCTCCATTTTCATTCAATTTATTTTTGAAGACCCATTTTGTCCCTATGACATTCTTATCTTTTGGTCTAGGAACCAATTCCGAAGTGTTGTTCTTTTCGATCTGCTCAAGTTCTTCATCCATTGCTTTGACCCAACATTCATCTTTGCATGCCTCTTTCACATTTTGTGGTTCAGTGGAAGAGAGTAATGCCAAATAGCTTGAAGCTTCTGCAATTGTTCTTCTTGTTTGTACTCCTGCTTCTTTCAATCCCACAATCTGAGATCCTGGATGATTCTTCTGGACATATCTGGATGGAGTCTTCTCTTCTATTCTTGTCTACTCCTCTGGTTCTTCTTGAGGTTCTTCTTCTTCTTGAGGTTCTTCTTCATCATTCTGTCTTTGAGGGTAGCCTTCATCTTCTTCGATGTCTTCATGATGAACTTGCCTAGGAATGTATCCCTTCTCATCAACCACAACATCAATGTTGTCAACAATTCTGCCAAGTCTTTTATTGTAGCACTTGTATGCTTTGCTATGTGGAGAATAACCAAGAAGAATGCCTTCGTCTGCTCTTGGTTCAAGTTTGCCAAGTTGCTCATCAGTATTCTTAATATAACATTTGCTCCCAAAGATTTTGAAGTGCTTCACCGAAGGAGTCTTACCACACCAAAGCTCATGAGGAGTTTGAGTGCTATTTACTCAGACATTTGTTTTGTTGAGAATAATAACCGCAGCATGTGCAGCTTCGCCCCAGAAAGTTGCGGGAGTACCTGATTCATCAAGCATAGCACGAGCCATTTGTTGGATTGTTCTGTTCATTCTTTCCACCACTCCATTTTGCTGAGGAGTTCTAGCTGTAGAGAATTCTCTTCGTATCCCATGTTCTTCACAGAAATCGAAAAATTCATTTGAGGTAAACTCCCCACCTCTGTCAGATCTGAGGCACTTAATCTTGTGTCCTGATTCATTTTCAGCCAAGGCTTTGAAGGATTTGAATTTTTCGAATGCTTCATCTTTGTGCTTCATAAGTCCTAACCAGATAAACCTGGAGAAATCGTCAATGAATAATATCAAATATTCTTCTCCTCGAGGTATTCTTTTTCTGAACGGACCACATGTATCTGTATGTACTAGCTCAAGAGGCATGCTAGCTGATCCTTCCTTCTCCGGAAAATTAGTTCTGGTTTGCTTTCCAAACTGACATGATTTCCATATGGTGTTGTCTGGAATTTTGATATCTGGAAGATCACGAACTGCCTGATATTTGCATGCTTTCCTTATTTGTGGAAAGCTTAGATGCCCCAACCTCCAATGCCATAGCCAGTGTTCATCATTCTTGCTCAAATAACATTGTTCTTGTCTTTCTTCAAATATGTATAGATTATTTGGAGTCCTTCTTCCTTTGATCATTGTTTCACCTGTATCAAGATCACGAACACAACATCCATTTGATCTAAATATTACCTCTGTTCCTTGATCGCACATCTGACTGACACTCAGAAGATTATGCTTCAATCCATCAACATACAGAACATTTCCAGCTTTGACCTTCTCTTTCAACGGAGCAACGCCTTTTCCGTTTATGGCTGCAAAGATATCATTTCCAAAAGAAACTTTCTTTCCCTTTTCTAATGCGGTATATGATTCAAGTTTTTCTTTGTCCCCTGTCATATGCTTCGAACATCCGCTGTCAATGTACCATAGACTTTCTTGACCTTCTGCATAAAAGGCTATCCCACATCTTTCTGGTTGTGGTTCCTTTATTCTCCATGTTCTGACATTTGAGGTTTGTTCCTTCTGAGTTGTCTTCCAGAACCTGCTCCTGCATTCAGAGTCTTCATGACCAAAGTTATTACAAATAGAGCATTCAACTTCATTTTCAAGAACCGAAAAGTTGTTATAAGTCCTTTTCATGGTTCTAGTCATACTTCTTTGCTTTTGAGCTTCTCTAGTCATGATTGTCTTGTAGGCAACACATTGAGCTGCTTTGTGACTGAAGTTATGGCAAGAAAAGCATTGGCCATTAAAGAAATTTCTCCGATAATTAGATCTATCATCCAACCGATTGTAGCTTCTATTGACATCCATTCTTGGGGCAAATTGGGAAGATTTTACCTGTGGCTGATTGTAGCTTCTGTTTGTCCTTAAGGCCGCTTGTCCCCAAACTTCTTGATAGTCTTTATTTGTTCTTGAGGTAAACTGTCCCTGATTCACCTGATGACTTTTATTTGGTCTTTGTTCACTCCTCCTTGCTGCATCAAGATAACTTTTAGAGGTAGAAGCTTGAGATGTTTCTCCATTATATCCCAGACCTATCTTGATCAGAGGAGAACGCTGCACATTGATAATCTCATCCAAGGTTTCAGATCCTTTAACAAATTTAAGATTAATTGCTTTTGTTTTCTCAATCTCCTTTCTAAGACAAACACTCTCACATTCCAATTTTTCAAGATGTTTTTCATTTTCTGCCAGTTGACATTGTAGAGAATCAATAATAGCATTTTTCTCTTCTAAGCAAACTTTGAGATTATTCATTTCTTCATAAAAGCCTTCTACATCTATAGCATCCATGTAGTCATCATCTTCAAAAGCCATTAAAAGTTTATATCTATAACCTTGTTCATCTTCGTCACTATTTGAAAGACCATCACTATCTTCATGAGTGTAATAGATTTTCTTCTTTTCATTCTGTTTCTTGTTCCATTTAACAGGTTCCTTTCCCTTGTCATTCTTATCTTTGTGAGGACATTTGGCAGCATAATGACCTACTCTTCCACAAGCAAAGCATTTAAAAGGTAACTTACCTCTTAACCTTCCAAAACCCCTTTGAAGATTTCTGACAAAATTTGATTCTTCTTCTTCATCTTCTGGCACGTGACTTGCTTCATAATAATCTTCTTTGCCTGAAGCCTTGAAAGCAGCTTCTCTTCTGTCTGATGGACCTCCTTTTCTCATTTCATAAGCAGTTAGAATTCCGTGAAGCTGAGACATAGTAAGAATTCGTAGATTTTCTTTTTCTTCTATTGCAGACACTTTAGATTCAAATTTGGGGGATAATGATCTTAGAACCTTTTCAACCACAATAGCCTCTTTTATTTCTTCACCCAAGTTTTTCATGCAATTAACAATCTCATCTACCCTAAGGAAATAGTTAGCCACACTTTCATCATTATACATTCTGACAGTCTCATACTTAATCCTGAGAGTTTGAAGTTTAGCACGCTTTACTTGTTCGTCTCCTTCATAGCTCGTGACAATTTTGTCCCATATTTCTTTTGCGGATTTATAGTGCATTACCTTCATGAATTCCGATTGGGATATACATCCTAATAGGGTACTGACTGCTTTCGCATTTGTTTCATACTTCTTTTTCTCGGCTGCATCTGTAGGAGTAGCTGAAGGAAAAGTGTAGCCTGCCTCTACGATGTCCCAAACTTCTGTACCAAGAGATTGAAGATAGGCAGTAACTCTTACCTTCCAATAATTGAAGTTTGTCCCATCAAAAACTGGTGGCCTGATTGATGCTTCTCTCTCGTAGTTGCTCATGATGAACGATCTACCTTCAAGCGATCAAGCTTCTCTGAAGGACCTGCTCTGATACCAATTGTTGGAAATAATACTGAGAGGGGGGGTGAATCAGTATTATCAGATCAATAAAACTTTTTCAATACTCAGAAACATATACGCTACTTCAGTTAAGTGAACCAGCGTGTACACGCTACTGTGTCTAAAGCAACCAGCGTATAACCACGAATCTTATGACTCAGTTAGTTTATCTTCAGTAAATGCATCATGACATTATTAACCATATTAGAAGTAAACAGGTGCAGTATAACAGAACAGATCATCACACAAAATCCACACACATGAACACCATGATATAAGGTGGAAACCCAATGTGGGTGAAAACCACCTGCTGCAAGTCGTCTCTATCTTTCTTTAATAAGAAACTTCATTTTACAATCTTTTGTACTGGTGCAGTCTTATACCAGTACGCAGGCTACAACCTACAGAAGGCTACAACCTTCTCTCGTTCTCCAAACTCTCCTGGAAGGGAGCTCCAACCCCCTTTGCTCTTGTACTAGCTAAGATACTAGTACATAGGTGCTGGCCTACAATCTTCTTTCCTTCAGGTACCACTTTTCATCAATTTTCAGACTGGATACTCCTGAAGCACAACATTTCAATCTGAAGACCACGATTCATTCACTTTTCATAGCAAATCATAGAAGCACAAAACAACCAATACTATCATCATCAAACTTTGAATCACTGAACCACTGAAACCCTGTCAACACCCAGTCACCAGAACACAGAGCAGACTACAGAACCCTGCAATAACAGACAGACCCAACTGCAACCCAAAAATTAAGCTTCAAAAGATATACGCTACTTCAATGAAACAAACCCGCGTATACACACACTTTTACCGAAGCCAACCTGCGTACATATCTAAAAATAATTTCTCATAACTTGCAGCTGTACCAGTCATCAGTCATACTCAGAACATAACATTGCGTCAGTATGCAGATCTAAAAATATGCGTAATCAACCATATACCGATAGTTCATTTCAAACAATTTGATCCCGATCTATCCTTCCATCAACCGATGTGATCTCTCCTTAGCTCAGATCAAGCAATGTATCATCAACCCAGAACCTGCATACTAGATCTCTTTCTTCATTAGATATTCAAGACTTTTTCAATACATTAGCCTAATTATCTTCTTCTCCTTATATAGCATTAGGCCCTCCTCAATACCACGGGCCAAAACCATAGTAATACAATACCATCAACTTCAAAACTCGGGATCAACACGACTATCGAGATACCTTGGTCCAAAAACATAGGCTCAAGTACCGAGGACTAACTACCACAGACCAGAGGGAAGCTTCTCGACATGTACGCTCTTTTCTGTTCATGAAACTGCGTGTATACGCGACTTCGTATATAGCAAGCCTGCGTATCCGCGACTTAGTATATAGCGTACCAGCATGTATACGCATCTTGGGCTTAATGAACCGGCGTATATGAAATTTCTCTTCATTCTTGTAGTCTGGACTGAGATCTGTCATCAAAGAGAGTTGCCATCAAGGACAACACCTGTACCGTAGCGCCACACCTGTGCAAAAATGCCAACAGTGTCTATACTTTGTTGCATCCTCAAATTCTTTTCGTTCAATAGATGTGAGATTTAAATTTTGTTCCATTGAAGTAGTAAGAGGATTTCACTCTGTCATTCCAAACCTGTTCGACAAATCTCCAATGTATTTCTTTTGAGAAAGAAATATGGACTTTGAATGTTGGGTTACTTCAATGCCAAGATAGCAAGGACCATAGCCCAAATTAGTCATTTCAAAACTTTTCCCCAATTCCTTCTTTATGTATGCAATGTAGCTTTCATTGTTCCCTGTCATCAAAAGATCATCTACATATACCGCAAGATATAAAACTATTTTTCCAACTTTCTTGACAAATAAAGTTGCATCATCAACTTCAAAATGTTTGAAATTGAGTTACAGAAGATGCTCAGTTAGTATTTCATACCAGGCTCGCGGTGCTTGTTTGAGGCCATACAGGTACTTCACAAGTTTGCATACTTTATGCTCATGTCCTTTCATAGCAAATCCTTCAGGCTGGGACATAAAAACATTCTCTTTTAGATATCCATTCAAGAAAGCAATTTTTACATCCATTTGATGGACTTTCCAACCATTCTGAGCTACTAGTGCAAAGAGTGTCTAGATGGTAGCCCATTTTTCTATGGGGGAAAAAGTATCCTCATAATCAACCCCTTCCTTCTGTACAAAACCTTTTGCCACAAGCCTAGCTTTGTGCTTGTCAAGTGAGCCATCAGCTTTATACTTGTTCTTGTAGACCCACTTGCAGCCAATTGGTTTGGTTCCTAATGGATGATCAACCATCTTCCAAGTGCCATTCTTTATGAGGGCATCATACTCCTTTTGCATCGATTCTTTCCATTCATCATGAGAAGCAGCTTCTTTGAAGGAAGTTAGTTCAAAATCTGTAGACAAGTTCAATTCACAATCATAAGAAACATCCATATCAATAGGTGAATTAGAGTCATCTACATCACCTCGATTTTGCCGGTTTGAATTTCTGGTTCCTATCTTTCCAACTTCATCAGGATGAACACTTTCAAGTGTCTTTGTCAACCACTTTGGGGGACCTTTCTCAGATGGTCCAGGCTACTCCATTGATTGAGTTGGGACTGAATCAAGATTGAGTCTCCCAATTCTATCAATTACATCCCTTAAAGCATCATCCGTTGTTGGAGTTTCATGCAGGGGAGAGTGTTCTTCAGAAGAAGATTCCACATGTTGATCTAGTATATGAATCCCCCCTTCAAGATGTGGAATCTGATTATCAAATTCTTGAAATGGTTTTGCTTTTGAGTATCTATCCATGTGATCAAGTTGTCGCTCAACAACATTGTCAGTTTTGGATGATTGAAGGAAAATTACATCTCTAGATACAACAAACTTCTTATTTACTTCATCATAGAGGCGGTATGCTTTGGAGGTGTTTGAATACCCCAGGAAGATACACTTACGAATTATAGCACCAAGTTTGTTTCTATGTACCTTTGGTATCAAGGCATAACAGGTGGAACCAAAGGCCCTAAGATGCTTTACCGAAGGAACATGTCGATACCACATTTCATAAGGAGTCTTGTTTCTAATAGCATGAGATGGACATCTATTCTTTATATATGCAGCACATAGAATAGCATCAACCCAAGACATTATCTTTACATTTTTGAAGAAGATCATGGATCGTACCATATTTAAGATTGTCCTATTCATTCTTTCAGCTACACCATTCTGTTGGGGATTATAAGGCACAGTTGTTTGATGTTTGATCCCATGTTGGCGAAGATAATTTTCAAATTCATTTGATGTGTATTCTTTTCCATTATCAGTGTGAATAGACCCAATATGAGATTGTCCATCATTTTCAGTCCATTTATGAAAATTCTTGAATGTTTGAAAAGCATCAGATTTGTTCTTCAATAAATAAACCCAACACATTCTGGTGTAGTCATCAATAAATGTCATGATATATTTATTTCCATTTGCAGAAGGAACAGGCATTGGACCACATAAATCTGAATGAATGAGTTCAATTTTTCTATGTTCTCTTGAATGTGAATCATGAAAAGACTATTTTCTATGCTTTCCTAGAATGCAAGCATCACATTGCTTAAGTTTCCTAGGAATTGTAGGCAAACCAGTAACACCATTTTTCTTCAATAAGCGGAGACTTTCATAGTTCAAATTTCGAAATCTAGCATGTCATAATAAAATTGATGGGAGTGTACCTTCTTCATGATGAGAATTATATGAGAAATGTTGTGCATGAGCAGAGGTTCCTTGTAGCTTGAGAAACCTTTCTTCTTATATTCCCCTCATGACAAGTGAGTGGTCAGATGCTTTTCTTACCTCAAGATTGCCATCAAACATATGAATGGAGTGACCTTGATAACGGATTTGGACCAAGGACAACAAGTTTCTCTTGAGCTATGGGAGATATAGAACATGATGCAGAAGAAAGTATGGAAGACCAGGCAGTTTAAGCCTAATTGTGCCAAGCTCTGATGGCTTGATTATTGATTGATCTGCAAAGTATACTGCTCCATCAACATTGTCAGTGAAATCCTCAAAAAAATATTTTCTATGAGTCATGTGGCAGGTTGCTTCTGTATCAAGCAACCAATCATTTTTTCAAGAAGCAAGTGAAGCATTAAATAAATATTCATTTACTCCAATGTTACATTGTGCCACAACATAGTGAGCAGATTCAGGTGCTTTACCTTTGTCTGTATCATCGGTTTTACCTTTCTATTGGTTTCTTTTCTGCTCAATTTTGTCCCATGGTATCTTGCATGTAGAGGCATCATGTGATCCATTTCTTTTGCAGCATATGCAGTGCAAATTTGCCTTTTCTCCTTGAGAATGTCTACCCCCTGTGCCTCTGAAATATCTTCCTCTTCCTCTTCGAACACCTCTTCCTCTTGTAGAATCTTGAGCAAGATGCTTTTCTTTATGAGCAAGGCACACAACCTCTTCAGAAGATTCAAAGGCTGTATTCTTTCCAAAATCTTTCTCTCTTTCAGCAAAATTTTTCGCAAGAGAGTCAAAGGTTATATCTTTGAGATTTCCATTTGCTTGCAATGACTCAAGATAATTGGAGTAAGTAGGATAAAGTGCCTTGAGAAAATCAATAAGAGGAATATCCAATTCAACCTTAGCGGATTTGATATCATGAATTATAGACCTTACTTTAGATGCAAGAGCAAGAGGATCATTATTTTGCAGTTCAAGAGTGAAGAGTTTAATCATGAGTTGAACAACTTCAAGTGCAGAATGTGAGTCATAGAGTTCTTTCACCATTTGTAAGGCTTCAAAGGCAGTTGAATATGACGAAATATGGCGACTGACCTCTTCATTTACAGATGCTGCGATTAATGCATAAGCTTTGTTGTTCTTGTTTTCCCAAATGATGAGCTCTTTGTTTGAGGTAGTCTGTACTGGTTCATTGTCTCCATCTTCGACACACACTCCTTTCCACAATTCATTGAAAATGAGGTTGTGTTTTATCATCCGGGACCATTTAGGATAGTTCTCCTTGCTAGTGAGAACTATTCCCACCATGGATATGATTGAATGCACTCTGTAAAAAAAAATACTTCTGCCAATATACTGTAAAATTTTACTTCTAGTGGTAATTTTTTTTTTTTTTGATAGCAAAATAGTTGTAATATTTATCAGAACTTCAAGAAGCACAATACTACAAAAGGAGTTGCTACGAGATCTTTACAAAATGATTCAACTAGAGCAAACCATACGCCTTAATTTTCAAAGCCAGTGCAACATAGTATTAGAAGTTTATGATCCCCAAACAAAAAATTCTGCCACCAGTAGTTTCTAAACAAATACTTAGCTATAATAAAATGAAACACCAGTCAGAGTTTATTAATCTCGGTGAAAGCCGCAGAAAGTATTTCCACACTGACATTTGAAGCTGGTCAGACCGACTCGTTTCCTGCAGGAGAAGCACTGGTTAGGAGTTCATCCGCTACTGGTTAGGAGTTCAATGGAGCAGCGTATATCTCACTTCTTCATACCAGCGTATATCTCACTTCTGAATGTGGACGGATTCCACAAGTAGCAGCAGATACCATGAAGGAAACACCCCGTGCATGCATGAAAGGATTTAAAGAGTCCACGGCTTCAATCACACTCTCATTAATTATCTCCGACTATGAATGGCCCTTCTTCCTCAAGATCTCAATCTGTGGAGATCTCTGTTAATGGGTGAGCCTGCATCAATAGTCACAATAGAATAGTTAAAATATAATCAAATTGAGGGGCCTATTTTCTTGACCCAAGCCGTGCTCTAAAAAAAACGGGAGCGTATACATTCAACATGCATGAAACATCATAAATCGAACAACGTATACATTCAACAACTTGCTCTGAGAACACACTTGCAAACCTGAGATTTCTACGGTACAGGTTATCACAATGTTCAATAGCAGATTTTCACAAGAGTTACCAATGCGGAGGCTTTCAAAACCATTCCCCAGATGCGCGCCTTCTTCAGCCCAGTTCATCTACTATTGTGGTTAAACTACACGCATACGAAAACAAGGGAACAGGATTTGTGATAACTTTTTGGCTAATGTTGGATGCGCACCAACAACCACGCGGGTCTAACCATCGGTTTGAGGGAACAGTCACGGGTCTGACCACTGGTTATGGGGGAATAGTCATAACATTTATGGATAGTCCAAAGAGTTGGAGAGTGCAGGCAGTGTAGCAAACAAGCGTATAGGCACTGAATTATATGGAGAGCAGAGGAGTAGACTAGGGAGTTACAAAGGACATAAAGGCTAAAAAAAGGAGCTGGCTCTGATATCATGTCAGGCCAGGCAATAACTCCATAAGGCAAAAATGATTCGTGTGTTTCATTCCACCGGGTAGGTCTTCATTATATACATGAGGGAGAGACTGTTCAATTCATCTCCCGATGACTGTTCATATTTCTAATTTATCTATTTACATAAATTCACCCAATCACAAGGATTAGGCGTCAACATTCTCAAATAACAACATGAGAATTTTAAGCCTAAGTATATTCATTACAATCCCTATCAAACCAGATTATATAGTTTAATCATAGATTTGCTATTTGGAAAAGCAAATCGATAATCTTTCGTGAAATTCGAACTCTATTCTGACATATTATTTTGCAGTTGACTTTGAGGTTGACCATATTGTAGTGTGATTATCTTCAAGGATTGGTTCAAGAGAATAGGAAAGAATCCATGGGGGATCATTCCTCATCTATCCATATCTTATTTTGTTGAGATGGTGTTCTGGAACCCTGTTAACAATGGAGGTAGCTGCAGATCTGTGGATTAGCTGCAGAATCAAGTCAAATCCATAGCTGAATGCAAACTTTAATAAAACAATAAGGTATATGGACAAAATATGAAAAAGAGGACATGTAATTTCTTACCTTAACAAAACCTCATATTTATTTCATTTATTTATATTATAGGGATAGGAAAAAGGAGGAAAGATGAGATAAAAGGGTGTCAAGGTAAAGAATTTCTTGGACTCTACATTCCCTCACGATGGAGATTTTGTATGTCCTCATAGAACTCAAAATTGTCATTCTCCTGTATATTTTGGTTATCACATTCAGGATTCACTTTCTTCTTCTTTTTGGTATCCACTTCCATTCTTTGTTTCTTCATGAGGATATTAAAATTTGGGTTGATGATTTCTCTTTGCATTGCCCTATTTTCTTTCTTCAACTTCTTGTTCTTTTTGTACCATAGACTCAAGTGGAGAATAAGGTTGTCACTCTCAGAAATTTGAATTCCATTTTGTGCCATCAGTGTATGATTTTCATTTCTGAGGTATCTGTTTCATGTCTCCAGCTCAAAGATTTCTTGCTTTAAAACATTAGATGTTGAAGGTTCTTGTAGCTCATTAAATTGATTACTTCCTTCCCCTCAACTTTGAATTGACTCTTTAGTTGCTGACTCCTTCCTCTCTAATAACTATATTTAATCATAAAGTTCTTGTTGAATAGGATCAACACCTGGACTGTGTACTGGACTTCTTGGAGGTGAACTGAAGGGGGATGGTGACACCCTTGGTGACAGTTTTAGTGATTCTCCTGTAGAGTCTTCAAGGTTTTCAGTTTTTTCTTTTTCTTCAAGATCGATATATTCTGCAACTCCTGAGATTGCTTGTTGTACCGTGTTTAATCTTGTACTTCTTCTTAAACTTGTAGCTGGAAATCCCTCATCTTTCTTCTCTTTAGATTTTGGATTTTATTTCTGAGGAAGGGCCTTGGCTTCATATGAAATTTATGTTTTCTTGTCAGCTTTCTTTCTTCTAAGATTCCCTTTTTTCATTTTCTGTAAGATATCTACTATGGGTAATTTATCCTCTGATAATTCTTGTTGGGACTGGGGCTCATGTTCTTTTACTATTTCCATTTTTCTCTTCCTTCCCCTGAGGATTCTACTACCACTAGGTTGTCCAGGGTTTTCTCTTCAAAATGATTTCTTACTAGAAAATTTTCCCAATTGTCACCTATACTTTGAAGGTGAAACTCACTCAATATTTTTATCAATCCATGATGGTATATTATATTGTCTATGAACTAAATTTTCTTTTGAACATTCATTGAAATTTTCTTAAGTTTATGCAAGAGGAAATTTCAAAGATTCATTTGACGTTCCTCAAGAAAATTCATCATTAACCTAATGTGGTAGAAAAACATGCATCCAAACCGACCTTCACAAGTAATAAATTTCTAAAGTACAAGGAGAAAATTCCTCCATTTAATCTTAAGAGTTGTACTAGGAATACCTTTTCTGAAGATGGTAGTGTCCATGTTTGGATTTTTCAGGAAGACTTTCAAATCTTCCCCTTTGATTCCTCTACCTTTCAAACACTTTTCTCCACTTCTGGGTAATTTGGTAGCTTCTTCAATTAGGGACTCTGTTATGGCGAACTTGACATCTCATATTTCAACCTTCGTTCCATCAAAAGAATGTGCAAAATTATTCTTTACCTCCCTATGGAAACCATGAAATTTCTCTATGAATTGTAATCAGTGTGCTTTTTGCAACAGTTCCCTGGTCTATGGGTATCCTTCCAAGAAATTATTTCTTGTTCATTCTATTAAGACAATAACACCCATGATGGAAGATGATTTGTCTCAAGAACTGTTTACTTGATAGGGAAAAATGGCATTGGTAGGGTTTCGTTGAGTGAGGGAGAGAGATGGAGAGGCTATATGAATTTTCAGAGAAATGAGAGAACAAGTGAATTATAATGAATGCTGCAGAGATGAGTTAACCATTAGAGTGCATTCAATTTAATGATTCGGCGATTACTTTGATAGATTCAGAATAGGGACAAGAGATTATTTAAAATGGTGGATTATGATGATTTTGGCAAGCAGCTATCATTCGTGATTTGCAATGATTTCGTTTTATTTCGATAATACTATGTCCAGTAATTCATACATGCAATATATTAATCCTTATTGTAAAATTAAAGTGTTACATACCTTCCACTGATTTTCTAACCTTTATTTGTCCTTTGATATCTTTTGTAGGTACTTTCCACTTAAAAGGAGTCATTTATTCTTCAATCTGAACCATCAAGTGTTCCTATCAAGCTGGCTACAGAAATCTTATTATAGTTGCAAAAACTTGTCTGGGCTATAGAAAGTCATTAATTCTGTAGCTGAAATAATTTATTTTTTAAAGAAAGGAATACTTAGGAAAAAGGAATACATTTTTTTTTAGGAAGAAATAGTAAAGAAAAAAAATTTATGGTGCCAACAAGCGTTGATTTTCATGTTTATACATTAATTTATTTTTTTTATTTCCCAGTTTATATAGATAGATATATATATATATATATATATATATATATATATATATATATATATATATATATATATATATATAAAGAGAGAGAGAGAGAGAGAGAGAGAGAGAGAGAGAAATAAAATTTCTATGGTGGAAAAGAAAGATTCTTCTCAACCATCTTCAATTCTGAATTGTCTTGGAAAATTTTGACAAATTCTTCCTTTGTCAATGGCTTCTTATAAAGTCTAAGTCGATTTCCATTTACTGAAAGAGGAATTTTCTCTTCGTCAATATTCTTGATTCTAACTGCACCATTGTTAAAGACTTTTCAACTTCATAAGGTACAAGCCAGTGAGTTTGGCATTTTCCTTGGAAATTTTTTAATTTTGATTTGAATAGTAATGCCCAATCTCCTAGATGAAATTTACTTTCTTTAATGTACTTATCATGCCATCTAGATCTCTATTGCTGAACTAGGCTAGTCTTTTGGAGGGCTTCTTGTCTTATTTCATCAAGCTCATTGAGTTGTCTCATCCTTTGTTTTTGTTCTTCTGATAAGTCAAGATCCAACTCAATTGCTATTTTATAGGTCTGGATCTCGAAATCTATTGGAAGTAAGACCTACTTCCCATAAACAAGTTCATAGGGAGTATGTCCTGTAGTACTTCTCCATGTAGTTCTATAAGCCCACAAAGCGTCTGGAAGATTTTATGCCCAGTCATTCCTGTGTAAGTGTACAGTCTTGGAAAGAATTGCTTCAATCACCTTGTTTGTAGACTCAACTTGTCCATTAGATTATGGATGGTATGGAGTGCATTTCCGATGCTTGATTTTGTACTACTCCATAAGTTTCTGTGCTAATCTAGATGTAAACTGTGTTCCTTGATCTATTACAATTTCTCTTGGAGCACCAAAATGATTAAAAATATCCTCAAAAAGAAATGAAACTACATCATTTTCAGTCGCAAAAGGAAGTGCTTTAGCTTCTACCCATTTAGTGACATAATCAATACATACCAGAATATATCTTTTTTTCTTTGAAGGTGGATTGGTTGGACCAACAAAATCTACTGCCCATTTTTCAAATGGTTCATTGAGTACCTGCGACTCTAATGGAATTTCATTTGAAAGAGTAGGTTTTCCCATTCTCTGACAACTACCACATCTTTTAACCTACTCCTTGGTATCCTTGAACATCGAAGACCAATAATATCCTAAAAGTAGGACCTTATAAGTAGTTCTTCTGTCAAAAAAATGTCCTCCACATGGTTCATCATGGCATGATTTAAGTATTTCTGGTATCTCATCTTCTCGAACACATCTTCTGATGATGTGATCTAGTCCTATTTTGTCTAATTTTTCGTTTATCCATGAATAAGATGTGCTATTGTGAACTATCCTCCTCTTTTTGCTAAGAGACAAATGAAATGGCATTTTCCATGTAGCTAAATAGTTAGCAATATTTGCATATCAAGGTGATTTAGTAGATACTGCAAAAAGATATTCATGAGGAAATTTATCCTCCATGGGTTGATCATTATTATCATTCTGAATTCTAGATAAAAATTCACCAATTGTATTCTATTTTCCTAGTCTATCTAGAATGATGATGTTGAATTCTCGTAACAATAAGAGCCATCTGGTTATTCTTCCATTAGTGATTGGTTTAGTCATTAAGTATCTAATGGCAGAATGGTCTATGTGAATGAAAGTTTCATAGTGAGTTATATAATGTATGAATTTGTTAATGCCATGAACTACGGTTAAAAACTCCTCCTCAGTTACAGTATAATTTAACTCTGTAGGAGTTATATTTTTACTAGTATAATAGATTTCATAAGGAGTAAGGTATTTTTCCCCTAACATTGCTCCTAAGGTTGTATCTGAAGCATCATTTGATATATCGAAAGGAAATTTCCAATTAGGTTCTTTTAAGATAGGTGCTTCAGAAATTCTCTTTTTCAAAGTTTCGAAGGCAGCTTGACAATCATAATTCCAACTATATTCACAGTCCTTGGTAAGTAGTTTAAATAATGGAGATGCAATTTTTGTGAATTTTTCTATAAATATTCTATAATATCCAGTAAAACCATGAAAACTCCTAACATCTTGTTGACAGTTTGGCACTGATAATTTAGAAATGACCTCAACTTTAGATGAGTCTACCTTAATTCCATCTCCTGAAATATGGTGACCGAAAACAATTCCTTCATTAAACATCATAAAGCATTTCTCATGACTTAACGAAATATTTGTTTCTTTACATCTTATTAAAACTTTTTCTAAATTTTTAGGTGCCTCATTAAAAGAATCTCCATAAACTGTGAAATCATCCATATACAGGTCCACACAATCATGAATAAGATCAAAGAAAATTCTGAGGACTGTTCTTTGGAATGTTGCTAGAGAATTGCATAATCCAAAGGGAAGTACTCAGTAAGAATAAGTTCCCCATGGACAGGTAAATGTGGTTTTATCTTGATTGTTAGGTGCTACCTGAATCTGATTATATCCACTAAAACCGTCCAAAAATGAAAAATACTTTTTCCCTGTGAATGTGTCCAAGACTTGATCTATGAAAGGAAGTCGAAAGTGTTATTTTAATGTTGCTTTATTCAATTCCCTTTAATCGATACATACTCTCCATTTCCCATTTTTCTTTGGAACGATTACTAGGGGTGAAACCCACTGACTATCTAATATTGGATAGATGAAATTTACATTTAGCAACTTTTATAATTCCTCCTTAAGAGTCTCTTTTAGATTTGGGTTAATTCTTCGTTGTGGTTGTCCAACAGGTCTTTCATTTTTCTCAATGTAGATATGATGTATGCAAGTCATAGGATCAATTCCTCTCATATCAGTGTATTCCAATGCATAAGCAGAAGAATGTTTTTGTAAAACTTCTACCAGTTGATTCTTTTGTAATTCTTCTAAGTTTTTATTAACATTCAAAGTTTTACCTGGAAAAATTTATATTGAATAATTCCCAAATATCTCCAGAGAGAGAAATGATACATGTCTAGATGAGAAACATTCATTTCAACTATGGTCATGATATGAGGAAGATTCATTATTTTCCAATAGATTTAAAATTTGGTCCTCCTCTCTTACATGTTCAGTAGTGAAAAATGGTTGTGTATCATCATCATGATCTATCCATTCCTCATTATCTATTTCTATTGTGTTTTTTGTAGGTGGGTATAATGTAAATTTCTTTGTAGAATTTCTATTTGAGATAAACATGTCACCTGATCTTCAACCGATGAAAGCATTAGCTATAGCTAACCAAGGTCTTCCTAGGATTAATGGATGTCCTCCCAGATTATTCTTTGGTGTTAAGACCATGAAATCAACAGGATATTCCCAAGAATCTAACAATACACAAACATCTTCCAACACACCATCATGTTTAATTACAGACCTATCTACAAATTGTAATAGTGTTGGTCTGTATTGAAGGTTACGGAGAATAAGTGAATCCATAACTTGTTTACTCATTATGTTTATGGCTTCTCCTAGATCAATCAGTGTGTTCGGTATTTCAATTCCATTGATGTGAATTTTCACAATGGGGCTCCCTGGATCTAGATATTTTTGGATTCTCATTTTCCCCATCACGATGTCTGCAATTTGCCCCACTAATTGAATTATTTTTGTCTTTTCCTTTTGTTCCTGATATTTGAGTATTTAATTCCTTAATTGTTTTTGCAAAGATTGCTATTTATTTGATGGTTTGTAATAAAGGAATTTTTATACAGACATTTCTTAATTCACCCATCACATCATAATCCAACAATCTGATTTTTTTTTTCTACTCATTCATCAATTTTCAACCGCTTAGGAAAGGGTGGTTTAATGGATACCGAGGGTTGTTCTACAACATGAGCATTGATTAGAACATTTTCTGTTTGATTATTCTCTTTCTGAGGGAGAGAGGTCTCTCCTTCTTCATATTGACTTTTATGTTTCTGAAGATTTTCTCTTTCTTCCTAAATAACAAGAAGGGGTTTTATTTGTAATACTCTTCTAGACCTTAATTGGACATTATTTAGATCTAGTGGAGTTATTACATAGGTTTGAGGATTTTACCCTTCCATATTGTAAATAGGTTGTTGTGACATTTTTTTAGTAGGATTCAATAGTGCTTGAGAGGGTAATTGATTATATTTTTGTGCAAATGGTAGGGAAAGCTATGGATTTTGATTCTGAACTTGGACTTGAGGTAATTGATTGCTTTTAGGAATTTGATTAGATTGTTGTAGGAATTCTAGTGGAAAATTAGGATATGATGGAGAATATTGTTGATATTTAGCATAAGCCCCATAAGGACTTTGCCATCCTTGATTCCAAGATTGTGATTATGGATGAGCCTAAGGCTGTGAAGATGGATTCCAATTATTTTGTGAAGACTAAGAAAATTGTTATGGTATAAAGCCTTGTGATTGATTTGGTTTAGAATTCTTCCATGGTCTCTTGGGAATGAAGTAAACGGGGTCTACTTGTTATGCTATCCCTTCATCATTAAATACAGCTTTAATACCTATTAAAGAAGGACACTCCTTAGTAACATGGTTATCTGCACATATGGCACAAGTTTCTATAGTTTTAAAATCTAAATGACACTCTCTTAGGGAATGCTTCTTTTGACATCTAGGACAGAAAATGGATAATGCAACATTTTCATATTTTTTCTTATTCTTTATTTTAAGGGTGTATATCTGTTCACTTAGACTCCCTAAAATATCTATCTTGAAAGTATCAAGCAATCTTCCTAATTCTACCCTACTGATTGTCCCAGCTACAGATTTATTGATTCTTGATAAGAGAGGGTCTCTAGGACTTTTTCCAACTCGTGCTTTGCCCCTTGAGATATGTACACATCAGTCACAAATATCTACAAATGGTAATTGAGAAATATCTCCTTTTCATGTTAGCTTAAGGAGATCAATCCATTCATCTTTGATAGCTTTGAGTAGGAGGGATTTCAAAGTTTCCTCATCCAAATTATCCAATTTTTTCTCTTTTAATATTATAGACAAATCTCTCTACTATGTCTTCAAGATTTTAATCTTCCTTTTGTGTCATTTTGAAGGCTTCATCCTTAATTTTATGAGGCATACAATAATTTGTATACTTTTCTAATAAGTATTATTTCATTCATAACCATGTTCTTATAGAGTTCATCCCTAAACTCATGAACCATTTTAATTATGAATCCTTTAAGGTAGTAGGGAAAAATTTTAGTTTTTGAGAATCATGCAGATAATCATATGATCTGCATAATAATTCAAATTCTAAGAGAAATGTCTATGTGTCTTCACTACTTTTTCCATGGAAATTAGGAAGAATAGAGGGTGAAATATTTTTCATTGTGAGGGTTCTATCTTCATGAAAAATAGGAAATCCAAAAGGGTATTTATTTCCTCTACCTCTACCCGCTCTGTTTTTATCTCCACCTCCTCCTTTACGTCTATTTTTATCTCCACCTCCTCCTCTACCTCTACTTACAACTTTAGTAGATGAAGTAGGTGAAGTTCTGGATAATATTTCTGATCTTGAGGCTTCTGGAAGTCTTTGTCAACCTGCGAATGGAATTCGAGTTTCAATAGGTGGTGTGGAATTTCAAAGTCGTGGTGAAGTGAGTGGATTTATGGGAATTAGGCTTCCTCCTCGTCCTACAAATCTACCTCGAGAGTCTCTATCCCTACCCATATCATGTTTTGAATTGATGATTTTTTTTTAAACTTCTATTTGTACTTCCCCGGTAACACTGCCAAAATGTTTAGTCAATTTAATGTTCTTAAATTGTAAGCATAAATTATCAACCAGGGAAGGTAAACCGATGAAGCACAAATGCACTGTATGTGCTAGAAGTTATTTATGTCGTTAAGGTATTTATGTTATAGTTAAAGTCTAAATCTAGAATTAGTATGGAAATGATGTTACTGTCTATATTAGAGTATTGTCCCTAAGATCTGTTAGCTGGTTATTCTAAAATTAATCATAATTCAATCACGTTTTGTGGGATGGTTGAAGATAGATCCTAAACTCTAACATGTTAGACTGTTTTTTATTATATTTGGATTTTTATGCTTCAGCCACACTAAACTAACTACGAAAGCATGGAATGATGTAAATGAAATATACTTTATTGAGTTGGAAAATGAATGATGCTTGAATTCAGTTGCTAAGGAAAAGATTGTCACTCTTTAACTTTTGCAACTTCACCCAATACAAAAGTAAATCAAGAACAAAATTGATAAGTAATAAAACAACCAAACTGTGAAATAAGATGACTGAATTATACTAGGTAGAAATCAAATGAAATGATCAAATTATGCTAGGTAGAAAGCAAATGAAATTGATGATGCAGATGTCAATTTAATCACTATTTCCATTGGACTGCATCCTAAAACATAAAACATAGAATTTATAATTTAACTCTAAGAAACCAAAGAAAATCTATTTGCAATGAGTCAAAGACTTGATCTGCATGCAGGGGCCCTCCATGAGACAGTCAACAACTTTAATCAACACAACATGAAAAGTATGAACCAAAGTCTATTAATCAGAAATAGTTTTAACAGGATGTTCCCAAAATTAAATATAGCAGCACACACGCAAAACACAGAGTGACCATTGTTCTTATAACATTTTCTCAAATAACAACATGAGAATTTTAAGCCTAAGTATCTTCATTACAATCCCTATCAAGCCAAATTATATCACTTAATCATTGATTTTATATTTGGAAAAGAAAATCGATAATATTTTCTGAAATTCAGACTCTATTTTGGCATATTATTTGCAGTTGACTTTGAGGGACCGTATTCAGTGTGATTATCTTCAAGGATTGGCTCGAGAGAATAAGAAAGAATCCATGAGGGGATCATTCCTCCTCTATCCATATCTTCTTTTTCTGAGCTGATGCACTCCAACCCTATCAACAATGCAGGTAGCTGCGGATCTATGGATTAGCTATAGAATCAAGTCAATTCCATAGTTGAATGCAAATTTTAATAAAACAGTAAGGTATATGGACAAAATATGAAAAAGAGGACATTTAAGTACTTTCCTTAACAAAACTTCATATTTATTGCATTTATTTAGATGACAAGGATAAGAAAAAAGAGGAAAGATGAGCAAAAAGGGTGTCAAGGTAAACCAGTTCTTGGATTCCACATGCATGATTAAAATGTATATCAAAGTAGCATCTTGGGTCTACAAAAATTCATTTTTTTTGTCCTTTCTACATGGAGTTCTACCCATAGGGATATACTTTAAGTGTTTGGGAGTTGTACATCCCAAATGCCCATTTTCTTGAAAGATTGAAATGTCAAACCATCTATGATGATTTTCTAAATATGCTAAATTAACTTGGGAGTGGGCATATAAGTTTTTCCTTTCCTTGCTCCCTACCAAAGTTACTTACAAGGTCACTTTGTTAGGAGATTCCATCCCTCGAACTATTGATTTTGACATTGATTGGCATTATTTTAGAGTTGACATCTTAAATCATCTCTGAAAAAATATAAATGAATGTCTTTTCACTAGCACACCACATAAACTCAACAGAATATTTACTAGGCATGAAAGTTCTCTAATTTGTTTCCACGTGCCTTTGTAGATCTATGCATAGATGCTTAAAGTGGAGATGGAAGCAACTCACTTTCATATATTGTTTAAGACACTTAGTAGGAGTATAAATAAATGACGTACATGGTGAGTGTCATTAAAGATGTTTGGGGATGGTGCTAAATAAGTTTCAGATGGATACATATGGTGTATGGAAAGTATGGTCTCATAACATTCTACTACTACTTAATAAAATTTGTACCTTCCACCAGTGTTTCTTGAAGGTAGGATGAAGGTAGAAATTATTTTTGAAGAAGTTCACCCCCCATTAGGAAGAATCTTGGAAATTTGAAGAATAATTTCCTTGAAAATGTTTAGGAATTGATCCTCGATAACTTGTTTATGAAGATAAACCTCCTAGAGCCTTGATTGTGGTGGAGAGATTTGAGATCGAACCAAAAAAACAGTTTGACTGTGGTGGAGACATTGGAGATGGAACCAAAGGAAAGATTAGTGATGTATAGGCCTTCATGTGGATATAAGTGGTTGTTGAAGAAACATATTATGTAGGCCAAACTCAAGAAATTTTGGTGAAAATAAGTCTAAGAAGGACTTGGTTGCATTTTTAAAATCTATATGGAAGTAACATCTTAGGTCTACAAAAACTTGTCTTGTTTGGTCCTTTCTACATGGAGGTCTACCAATAGGGATACACATTCAGTATTTGGGAGTTGTACATCCAAAATGCCCATTTTCTTGAAATAATGAAATTTCAAACCATTTATGATGATTTTGTAAATATGGTTAATTAACTTGGGTGGGAATATAAGTTTTTCCTTTCCTTTATCCCTACCAAAATTTCCTACAAGGTTACCTTGTTAGGTGATTCCCTCCCCCTAACTATTTATTTTGACATTGATTGGAATTATTTTAGAGTTGAAATCTTATATCATCTTTGAAAAACTAGAAATGAATGTCTTTTCACCAACACACAAAACAAGCTCAACACAAGATTGGCATGAAAGTTCTTTAATATGTTTCCACATGATTTTGTAGATCATTTTGCATATGTCATTTAACAAACTCAATAGGAGTATAAATAAATGATGTACATAGTGAGTGTCATTAAAGATGTTTGTGGATGGTGCTCAATAAGTTTCAGATGGATACATATGGTGTATGGTAATTACGGTCTCATAACATTCTACTGCTACTCAACAAAATTTTTACATTGGCACCAATGTTTCCTAAGGGTAGGATGAAGGTAGCAATGATTTTGAAGAGGTTTCATATGAATTTGACCTAACCCATTAAGCTTATGGTTGATATTCTTGTCCAAGAAATGGATAATAATAGATTTGTGGCATGATGCCTCCCAAAACAAGAGATCATGGGGACATATATTCTTACCATCCCTGCACCTAGTGTACAGTAATTGTTATGTTTCCTCATTCTCAACATGGCTCATGGCAAAATATGCTCATCATAAGGTTTCTCCCCCTCCCAGCAGTTTCATCAAACTTGGATGTTATAAGAGGAACAAGGTTCCTAAATTCTCCCCTATTGGATAGCATAGCCCAGTCCTTTTAGCCTACGCACCAGAGGATATTGTGAGGCTTGATAATGGCATGTTTGTGATGGTGGCCACAAATGATGAGTACTACTTCTAATCCTAGGGTGTTACTCCTTAGCATACATAGTGCTAGCTATTTTTGAAGGACCCTTTCTAGTTATGAATCATTGTGTGGGTACTTCCTTTTAATGTGCTATCTATTTCACTATTTAGAGTTTTCTCATCCTCCCTTTTAGGTTTATTATTTTGGTTGCCTCATTTTTCAGGTTGGCCCCCTTTTTATCTTGATGTATATTGTTTCCCTTTTTCTCCTTTAACCTAGGTTTTAGACTGTTTTGAATATGCCTTAGGAACTCTTTGTTGTTGTTGCCAAACATTTTTCGTCATAGACCTATGGACATATTTTGGTCACTGGTGGGCATTAATATAATTTTTTAAATTCTTTCTTCCTATTCATACATGTATGCAAAGATTTTGCATTAAAATTTATGCTGCGAACACTATATTTCAATTTGTATTTTACCCTTAATAGGTGGTGATGTGATAACTAAATAAGAATTCCAAACTAGAAGGGAATTATATTGAATTACATATGCTTCAATATTGGTGAATGGTAAGGTTAGAAATAAGATTGAGAATTGTAAAACAATAATAGAATATTGTGCTAGTTGTTAAACCCAAATGCGTCCAACTATTTCAGCACAAGTATCAAAGCCATTAATCCCTACCTATGCTTAGATAAAATAACAGTTTGAAACATCAAGTATCTATGTTTTGTCTTCTGTTAAACATTTATTCGACACTTACCATGTCCATTTCAAAGAGATTTCCAAGATTGAGACCCTGGGTCATAGAGATAAGTTCAACAACATTCATCACATCTAGTTTTGTTTGCTTCTTTTTTGTAACAAGATGTTCCTGGTATAAACACACCATAATTCATTGATAAGAATATCCATTAAGGAAAAGAAATGTCCACAGAATATATCACTGCATAAGAATACGCAACAATAAAATCATTCATATTCTCTTTAAATCTTTTAAATTTTCTTACTTTTAAGTCATTGAAGAGTCAACACATTTCATACACTTTTCTCTTTTACATGTTCACTTTATCCCAGAGCATGCCTACTGGGTTTGACCCTATGCCATTTTGGTGACAAGTGCTTCAACTCATGATTAGACTACATCATCAATCATGTTTATGTATATGACAAGTCAAGTCTTCATTTGTGCAGCCATTATCGCCCATGCCTTCAACTTCACATTACCTCGTGGAATCCTAAACGTATAGCCTCTTGAGTGCCTCGTTCCACTTGTATAGAAGTATTTTGAAGTTGCGAAGAGATATGGATGGGCCATCCCCAGCGTTGTAGAGAATATTGTGCAGATTCCTTCTATGGAATGACGAAATCACCAGGATCCAATTTCTTGACTTCAATCGAATGTATCATATTAGACCTGCCACAACATGGTCATGCCCTTCCTCCTCCTACCCTCGACAAACCCAGCCAAATGTATCATATCAGGCCTACCACAGCATGGTCATGCCCTTCCTCCCCCAACCAAGGACAAACCCAACCAAATGTACCATATCAGAGCTGCCACAACATGGCCCTGCCCTTTCTCCTCCTTCCCTGGACAAACCCTACAATGTGAGGAAAATGCAAAATTTTGATATTTGAAAAAAAATGATATTTTGATTATGAAATGCATGTTTTTTCAAAGTGACTTTTAGATATTGGTCATAAAATCATGAAACATAGAAGCAACTTAGGGGTGACTTGGAGGCATGGTGGAGGAACTATGTTTTAGCATAAGATAAAAGCTTAACGAAATTTGAAAATAAATAAATCTGTAGAAGTAAATATGTAGAAGGTTGAATATGTTGATTCATGGAAGGCTAAGTACATAAGGTTAACGAGTTATGTCATATATTATTTTCACTTGTGTATTTCTCTAGAAAGATATATTTTTTTGTATTTTATTTGTGTGTTGAGTATAGTTACTAGATTCTATATTATATTTTTGAATATCTTGAAGCCATTCTAGTTTCCTATATATGCAAGGCTTGTAAGTTACTTAAATAGATTTAATACCAGGGAGAAGTTGTAAGAGGCATTCAATGTGTTATCATCTTTTGGTGTTCACTCTACATTAGAGTTATGTAATGCCATTCATGTTATTAGTATAATGGACCATTATTCTACCTATGTGTTTGTATTTGTACTATATTTTGGTGATCTATGCTTATTTTTTATTCATATGAATGATTTTAGTTATAGTGGTTTAGATGGATGCTAATAATATCATAATAAATGTGATCCCCACTAAAATGTTTAACATGTTGCGCTTTTTTAATGGGAATTATTGCATGTCTAAAGTCATACGTTCTTGCCCCTATAAGATGGATTGTGTTAGGAAATTAGACAACAATATTTAGAAACATTTCATTAAGCTTAATTCTATGATAGAGTGAACATACAATAATGGGAAATAATTGTCTAAAATATTTGAAATACGGTAGATGAATTAAATTAGGGTTTACTGACCAAGGGGGTAGCATTTAACCTACAAAATTCCTTCAAGTGACTTTAATTCTTTTAACCCTGAACCAAAATTTTCCCTAATCTTATTTAGGGACACTAATTATTCTTGGAAATGGGTTTGGAAAGGTAGAAAATGAAATTAGGAAGAGGTTCTTGAGGAAAAATATTCATTTTATTGGCTCTTGGGAAAAATTGAAAAGCAACGTTACTTTTGGGACTTTGTGTGGATATGTTAATGTACAATTTCTACCTCAAGAAGGATGAATTTATGAGTAATTCATGATGGTATTTTAAGTAGTTAAAGCCTACTCAAGTAATGTCTAAGTGGATAGAGTAGGATATGGTGTACTTATCCATAGTGGGGTACTAATCTCCCAATACTAAGCTTGACATTTTATTTTGGGATGGAAATGGTGTCACAAGCAAAAAATATTACAATTACATAATTAATAGACCAATTTTGATATCATACCAATTAATGAAATTGTTGGGTAGAGTATATTTCTTGGGTGCATCTTCTAGGAGTTAAAAAAATATGTTGTAACTGAGATAAATCCTTGCTTGGAGGGCAACGCATATTTGAAGGTGTCCATGATAGGAATGAAAATCAAACCTTTTGTGTGATTTCCCCCCAAAATATACCATTCATACAACAAAAATATTAATCTAGTCTAGTGTTACATTTATCATTGCATTAGGAAATGGTGGTTGCAACTAGAGACATCCTAAGAACAGTTGGAAAATGAATACACTATAAATTTTCTTCAATGATACAATGGGATGCTAAAATGTATGGTTCTAGGATTTTGTGTGGATTTGATTAGACAAGTTGTGTGTAAAAAAATTATCTAGAACATGCTACTAGTTTCTACTAATATCAAATATCTTTTTCTACAGAATGCCCATAACCATTTTACCTTCACTATTGTAAGCATACAAAATATTATTTTTACTTAGATGATTACCAAAAACAATCAATTTTCTCATACATAAGTCCTTAGAATAACCATTAAAAGATTCAAAGCATTATCTTACAATTTTTGTTATATCTAGAGAAACTTCTTCAATGAGCAACTCATTATGACCTCAATGTTCAATTCCTATTGCATCCAAAGCCTAGAAAACATAGGAAAGAAATGACCACTTGTTATGTAAATATGAAATTTAATTAAAAAAATGCTTAAAGTGTAAATGCATTTCCTCCATGGTAAAAAAAGGTCCTTTGCAACACATAATACTTTTTATTTAGTCTAGTTTTTCATGATCAATGTCAAGCCAATGAATGGTTGCACTTCAATATGTAGACAAGTGTAGAGACCATTTCATGGATAGATTTTAGATTTTTCATGGCAATGTTTTAAAGCTCTATCAATTTAATTTTCTAGAATTTCCTATTAGTGCTTATGTCAAGTCCATGAAGTTCAAAATAGGAATATCAAGAGGTTATTCTGTGGTTGCAATAGGGAGCTAGATAGAGCAATTTCAAAAAAAGGGAGACTTCGGGATGGGCACAACAATTTTTTTCCAATGACTTGGTTGGGTTCCTAAGTCATAGAAAAAATAAGGCTATCTATGAGGGCATGCTAGCTAGGGAGTATGAAGGCATGCTAGGGAATGCCATGAATTGCTAACACATGCTAGATAGTTCAAAGGAATGATAGTCATGCTAAGACATTCCAACTACTAAGGCATGCCAAGATGTGTCAAGTGCTAGGGAGTGTTATGGAGTGCTATGGAAACACAAGGGATAGTTAGGTTAAAATGCATGGAAATGAACAAATAAGTGTGTTTTATAGGGAGTGTCAGTGAGTTTGAATTGTGCTAAGGAGGGAGTGACAGGGTATCTTAGGTAATTCTAAGGCATGCTAGAGGCCAAGGAAACGTGCCAATAAGTGTTAGGTTCTACTGTGTGCCAACGCATGCCAGGGAGTGCGAGGGAGTGATAGGGAAACACAAGGGACCACTAGGTAAAAATGAATGGAAATTTATGAATAAGAGTGTGTTATAGGGAGTGTTAGCAAGTTTTATGTGTGTTAAGGAGGGAGTGACAAGGTATTGTAGGTAGTGCCAAGGAATGATAGAGTGCTAGTGTGACATGCCAAGATGTGTTAGGTGCCAAGGTGTGCTAATGAATGGTAGGGATTGTTAGGAGTTGTCAAGGAAACACAAGGGAAAACTAGGTCAAAATGCATGGAAATGAATGAATAAGAGTATGTGAGAGGGAGTGTCAACAAGTTCAAGGTGTGTTAAGGAGGGAGTGACAAGGTATGCTAGCTAGTGCTAAGGAATGCTAGAGTGCCAGGGAAACATGCCAAGATGTGTCAAGTGCTAGGGTGTGCCAATGTGTGCCAAGGAGTGTTAGGGAGTGCCAAGGAAACACAAGGGAGAACTAGGTCAAAATTTATGGAAACGAATGAATAAGAGTGTGGGGTGGGGGGTTTTAGTGAGTTCTAGGTGTGCTAAGGAGGGAGTGACAAGGAATGTTAGGAAGTGTCAATACGTGTTAGAGTGTCAGGGCAACATGCTAAGATTTGACAGGTACTAGGGTGTGCCAACATGTGCTACGAAGTGTTAGCGAATGTTAGGGAAATACAAGGGAGCACTAGATCAAATGAATGCATGGAAATGAATGAACAAGATTTTGTGATAGGAAGTGTCATTGAGTTATAGGTCTGATAAGGAGGGAGTGAAGAGGTATACTAGGTAATGCAAAGACATGCTAGAGGCCATGGTGGACTACCAAGACATGTTAGGTGCTAGGGTGTTCCAGTGAGTGCTAGGGAGTGATAGGGAAACACAGGGCAGATCTAAGTAAAAATGCATGAAAATGAACAAATGAGAGTGTGTGATAAGGAGTGTTATCGAGTTCTAGGTGTGCTAAGGAGGGAGTGAAAAAGTATGCTAGGTAGTGCAAAGGAATGCTAGAGTTCTAGGGAAACATGCCAAGGTATATCAGGTGCCAAGGTATGCTAATGCATGTTAGGGAGTGTTAGGGAGTGCCAGGGAAACACAAGGGAGCACTACGTTATAATGCATGGAAATGAACAAATAAGAGTGTGTGATAAGGAGTTTAGTGAGTTCCATGTGTGCTAATGAGGGAGTGACAAGGTTATATTCTACGTAGTGAAAAGGCATGTTAGGGAGTTCTAGGGTATCATAGGGAGTGCAAAAGCATGCCAAGGAATGCAAGGGATGCAAACATGTCCCACAAAGTTCCAAGGGATTCTAATACGTTCAAGGTGTTATGGCATGTCAAGATGTAAACTATGTTTCTTAGTTGTTTTATGGCCACGATTGGGCGTGAGTCTTGTCTTCGTAGCTTGTTAAGTGGGATGAGTTGACATTGGACATCAATAGCTTAAGATGAGTTATAGGTAGTTCTTAGGTGAACAAGGCATAATCTATATGTAGTAACCGTAACTTGTTAAAGCTCTTGTAGTTGAGGTAGGGCTTGGCTGGGTTCCCAAGTTGAAAAAGAAGTAAGAGTAGTAGTGAGGGAATGATAGATAGTGTGTGCTAGCACATGGCAGAAAATGTTAATGCATGCCAAGGAGTGTTAGTCATCACAAGGGATAACTAGGTTAAAATGCATGGAAATGACCAAATAAGTGTGTGTGACAGGGAGTGTCGGTGATGTTAGCACTCTATAATTTCCTTTGGCTATACGAAGGAAAGCTAGAGGTAACCGCAATCCACTTGTAAGCTAAAATCGATCCCTTCTATATTTACAGAGGGATCTCTCTATATGGTTTCAGTCAATGAAATGGCTGAGTAATTTGGATTTTAGGTTAGCTATGATGATCAATGGATAAGTTTAAGTGGTCGCTTCAAGGTAAGTGAAGGAAGGAAAAATCACTTTGAACAGGCTCGTCCTTTAAATGATTTAAATGAATAAGGGATAATGATGATATATTGATCAGGGATGGGATAGGCATCTTTTATGGTAATTAACAAATTTCGTTGTATTAAATGGATGAATATAAAATTAGAGGAGAAAATAAGCATCAAACTAGGATTAATTCAAATTTCCTTTAGAAGAACAAGAAACACATAAATGTTTAGCAGATACTAGGCAGAGCATAAAGTGAATTCTGCAAATTCCCTTAGATAAGCATGCAGAACTATCTTAACATCATGGAAACATAAGTAACAACAGTAACAAAGATAACACACATACCAACAAATATCTAGCACAAGAATCCCTATAAAATACCCTCAACCTTCTTCTATTCACTTAAAAATACTTGAACATACAGAACACAAGACTTTGCTTACAACACTAATCAATCAACAACCAACGAACCCCCACTACATTGCCTTTCATAATCTTAAATAGGCTTACAATGTGAAATATTATATGACCACATTCAATGAATGAGTTATCCATTCAGAATAGATGGAAACTCAGGACAAAAAAACTTAGTGTTCACATCAAAATTAGACACAACAATTCAAAATGGTTCCCTTTGGAAAAACTGCAATTGTCTGTCATCATGCTAAAAACCCTGTTAGAAAAAACATAAATTTTCGAGATGCCTTGGTTCATTTATTTCCTGTTGTGTCAGCTCTTCAAACTCATTAGGTCCCTCTACTTGAGTTTATCAAGTCCCTCTATAATTTGAATGAAAACGAGGAAATAGGAGCTCCCATGTTCTATGCTGCGATGGTGCGGTAATTCTTATTAGCATGTTTAACATATTTCTTTATTTTCTGCAACTAAAAGGAAGATCAAGGCCAATATATAGAAACTTTACCAATCAACACTTCCTGCATGTGGACTGTGCAAGAGTGGAAATTTTGTGATCTCCCTAGCCCCCGAGGCTTAGGTGAAACCCTTTATAATGAGATACTAAGAGCTTTAGGGCCAAGCCCTTTGGTTGGGATGGGGACCGATTCTTTGTAACATTGTTACATTATAACGATTCCCATGTGTAATACATGGAACCACAAGATATATGTTCTTGGGCCCTTTACTTTATCAATCATTCATAATCGGTGATTTTCATAACGTTGCACTTAGCTGCATTTTTCGAAACTTGTGATCACCGATACGTGGGATCACCTTTTGTTCTAAGCTCCACACCTTTCCTTCTTTATGACCATGAATTATCCCTTACATCGAAGCTCTTATCCCAAAGTTTTATAAGAAATGGTTTTAGATTTTTCGACAACACATCTCCGTTGATCACTGAATTTTGATCACCCTTTATATTTGGCCCTCAGTCCTTTGGTTTTTCATGTGACTGTAATCTAGTCCACCTTGTTGGATCTCCTCTCCCGAGGATTTCCAATTGGAAATTTTCAGTGTGATGTATAATAGGCTTTCGTCAATTGCTGAATGTTGATCACCTTTCTACTAAGCCCCTAGTCTTATGCTCTTCAACCAACCGCAGTCCAACCCCCTTATTAGAACCCCCTTTCCCGAAAATTCCAAATCATAGGTTTCACTTTTCACACACAAAACACATCCAGAAAATGTCAATTGTCGATCCATGATGTCATCAATGCCACATCACTTCCACATCACTGCCACGTGTCACCCTTTTTCGGCCTCCTCTCACCCTGAAAAACACTGAATCTGCTTGATGTGTGTCCACCGTATGGCCACATCATGATGATGTCAACTGCCATGTGGGTGATATTGGAACCAATCGATGACTTCGACATGTCCCTTTTGGAGGAGAGATAAAAGGCCGGGCCTAGAGTGGTTTTGGGAGAAATTATTTTGTTATTTGGTTTTCATCTTTTCCCAGATATTTTTCAATTGTTGCATGAGCCTGAACTTTTTCCCCTAAAACCACTAATGGATTTCGGGTGGGGACGCTTGGAAATATGTGGTTTCAAGTCAGGGGGTGTGAAATTCACTGTAGATTGCCACATATACAAAATATGATTTCATCAAAACCACTTTTTGGTTCCCCCCCCCCCCCCCTCTTTGTTAAACATTGGAAGACACATGGGGTCCTAAAATTAATGATGTTCCTCTAGATATAAGCCTTAGCCCCCAACATTTTAACACAGTAGGCCCATTCTCAACACTTTCAAAACATGACCACCCTGCCTCCATTCTGAATCATCAATTGCAAACCCTGCTGACTGCCAGCTGATCATAAACCTTCGGGATGCGGAACCTTCGGGATTGGGTATACGAAACCTTTGGGATGCAGGACGTGGAACCTCCAGGATGTGGGATTTGGAACCTCTGAGATGCAGGATATGGAACCTCTGGGATGCCAAATGTAGAACCTCCCAAATGCATGATATAGAACCTTCGTGTTATCGGGAAAACTAGTGTCTATTCAGAGCTGCTAGTCCCACTAAGATGGGTAGCTATCTTAGAAACAAACAAACTAAAGTCACTTGTGTTTTCCTTTACAAGAGATAGATGAGAAAGAAGTAGAGAGTACCAACCTCAGTCTTTCGCTTGGCTACTTGCTTGTTCCCTTTCCCCTTTGACAGAATCTCGCCACTCCTTCCTTACTTGTCCCGCTTCAAAGAGCACCTGTAGAATCAAAGTAGCATAATACCATCAAAGCATAGAGTTATATCATTGTAAACAATATAGGATCAGATATATATTGACCATACAAATGCATATATCAACACCATATCCAGAGATACACAAGAATATGGAGGAAAACTCAAATAGCTTTATTGATAGAAGTAGTAGAAGAGAGAATTACAACCACTTGGTCTGACCTAGTGCCATCCTCCCAGCATGAAAGCCCTCTTCACCTCATACAAAGCAAGATCACCCAACAATGTCTTCAAAGAGAAACCAACAGCACTTTCTTGCAAATTACAAAATTACAGCCTCTAGATCTCTGGGATGAGGGATCCATATATAGATGTTTGCAGTGGGGTGAGTCAGCTTCTAGGATTTTGATTAGTTTCATCTCTCTGATAGTTCTTGGTTCCACTTGGATATTTCATGATCTCTTACTCATCCTTGGGCGAATTCAGAGAGGCAAGTGTCAAATGAGCAGCTTCTAGAAGATTCTTAGGGTCTCCACCTAGAAAACTGCTTGTGCTATTTGTTTGCTCTCGCTCATCGAACTCTACAGAAGGGCTTTCCAGTATGCATCGCACTTTTTGCATGTGGCAGATGAGATGCATCACACCCTTAGCACTGGGCAGTCTGTATGGTCCTGCTTTGATATGTTCTGAGTAGTTTTTCATGGAGAACTTCCAGGAGATGATGTAATCAGCTGACCTTCCTCCTTTAGGGTATGAAACAACACTTTTAGGGAGTTAGAATCCCTTGGTATATGGACATATATGATTGGGGTTGCAATGCCCAAATATGTCTATAACAGTTGCCCCCTAAAGCATGAGGTTGTAAATCTTTTAATGTCGGGTGAAATGCTTTATTATGAGGATCCGAGGTTTTTCGAACTGGAAGGTGACCTGTAATAAGATACAATACAATACATTATCTTCATAATATTTTCATGATCAAGCTGAGGCAGGCATTCCCATGCTCAGCTTTATAAATTCATTTTCATGTACATAGGATAGACAACCGTCTATGTGGCAGACTGATGATTCTGGTAGAGCCATCATCCCTTAGTTTTGATGATTATCTGTGCAACAATGATGTACATTTGATTTCTTTATTTTCCTGAATATATCGCAGCCCAGATGGATGAAACTAGATCCAGGGTCTTCAAAACTCATTCATTCTTTGCTCGAAAGTACAATTCGGTCCATGTGAAAAGATGTTCTAATGTCGAACATGGAAAGACATTGCTTGATTACCAGCCAATGATGCAAGCTGTTAACAGGGGCGAGAGGAATCACCGATGATGATGATGACCCTCAAGTTACTGCAGTACAATTCATGTGGTGTGAATACATGAATTGATGTCGAACACCCCACAAAATCTTTCAGTTGGAGGCCATTAATGTAAACCTGTCGCCAACAGTGAGAAACTTGCCATTGAGGCATGCAAGCTTCAAAGTACAGAAAGGGTTGTTCCTAGGTCGACTTCTTGGATAATGAGTTGATTTCAACAAAAAGCGACCCATCGTAGGAGGGCATTAATGAATCCCACATCTAAGACATAGAACGAAGCAAATGATTTTGTGGAGGTGAAAACGATCTGATGATACAAGGTTCAGCGTGGCGGTCATGAAAGAATGAAGCGTGAAGGTGTTGCAGCGGATGAGACATAAGCTGGGTAGGTGAATTCTCTGAGCGACATCTCTTGAACATATCGGCGACACTGAAATGGATTTGTAGCATTAACCCCAAAAGTGGATGGTACGATGGACCAATGGTGATATGACCGGTGAATGGAATATCCCAACCCGACTCAATGATGGTGATGGAGTGAAAGTGTCATGTTCAAGAGCGACCTGCTACCAATAAAGTTTCTTCAAGTTTTCTTCCCAATTTTCCCTAGTCATTTCTGACTAGTACCTCTTTATTTTTGTCAAGCATGAGGAGGATAACATATTTGTTCTATAATTTGCCCTAGCAACAATGAGACTCGCTCTTGTCTGAATGGACAAGTTTGTTGCTATTGTTTTAACGAGTTTAACAACAAGGATAACTCAATTCTTTTCAATTTTAGAGAGTCTGAAAAGAGATGGAAAGGAAACTCAAATATTCCTTTTTCGTAATATAATCCCTTAAGTCCGAAAAGGTATAAAACAATGCAAAATGGATGACTTTTCTATAGTTTTAACGAGCCGAAAAAGACAAATGCTCGATCTTTTTGTGTAATAATCCCTCAGGTCCAAAAATATTAAAATCTAGAGGAGGGATGGCACTTCCAATCACTTTAACGAGCTGGAGAGGCCAATTTCTCGGCAATCTTTTCATATTTTACGAGTTAGATGAAAAGATCTTAAAGGAGACTCGTTTTTTGAGGAACGAGTGATGTTTTCGGATAGCAGCTGATTCTAGGTAATGTTTGGAACTTTTCAATCATGGCAGTGTAAAGAAGGTGGCTAATGGGATCACTCGTCGCAGTTGTTCCTCAAAAGGGGTAAACAATCAAACGAAGGTATATTATCGGCTAAAAAAGAGTGGAGGTGATGGTAAGAACATGACCAAGGCTCAAAAGCTAATAATAATGCGATCGTACTGGTTATTTACCGAAGGTGAGTTCATTTTTTAACGAGCTTACACTTTGGTGGAACATATGCTCATTGCTAGGTTTATTTTTTAACGAGCTTGAACTTCACATAAAACTACTCGTGATGGTGGTAATTGATATTTGATTCACCGTTAACACTATGTTCTTTTGATGGTTGCACTACCTGTTCAATTGCTCCATCAAACTGATTAGAAATGACGACATATGCTTGAAAAATGTGTTTAAAAACTAATACCCTACTTAAATTGCGTGAAAGGTAACTTAAAAATAGTTTTTTACCCCTCATTTTACCATTTCATTTGGAGTTGTGATTGTTGGAGCACTGGAGGTGTTTTCCCCCTTGATTTTCATCAGCTGATTCTGGGAGATTCTGTGGACAATTTTTGGCGCCATCTGGACCAAGTAGGAGCTAAACCTGAGCTCTTCAATTGCATTCTTTCCCTTTTGAATTTTGAGCATGTTTTCCTGCTTTTCTGGGCCCCTGGGGTTTGAACACTTTGCTCTGCCCCCATCGCACCTAGTATACATCGAAAGGTGCGATGCATCCTAGGCTAGCCATTGGCTAGTCAGTATGCATCTCACCTAGTACATAGCTAGGGTGCGATGGGCGCAAGGAGGAAAACTTTTGCACTGATTTTTCATGGAAATTTTGCCTGTTTTTTGCCAAATCAGGATCCTAATTCTTCTCTTGTTTGTTTTTTAGAGATTCATCGGAGCAAAAATGGTTGTTACATGGCATGAACATGAGCATGAAGAAGAGGACATGGTTTCCCTACATGATCCGGTACGGTAACTGCATTGCGGAACTATGGCTTGCTCAAGTTCTTCCACATATCTAGCATGAGGCAACAAATCAACTTGTTGCAATATTTCCTCGATGCATGGGATCCTACCAACCAAGTGTTCTAGATAAGAGGCAAATCCATCCCCATGACTGTTGAGGACATCTACTTTTTGACCAGTTTATCGAGGCGTGGTGCCCCTCTCTCATTATCAAGTTCTGCCCATGGGGGTGAATCTGTGAGGGATTATATTTGTCGATACTGTAGAGAAGGATCTCAGCCGAGCAGGGATGACAAGATCAGTATCCGAGATGTCACAGACCAGTCCTTGAGGACTATTTTATTCACCTTTGCTAGATTGGCTGGTAGCGTGACCCTTCACTTGGCCAACAGGTCCTATATGCAGTACGCCTTGGAATGCCTCAAACCCAAGGTATTCAACTGGTGTGATGCAGTACTTCCAGTGATCAAAAAACAGCTTACTAAGGTGAAAAATGAAAGATCCAAGAACTTTGGCTATGGTTCTATTCTAACCGCTTTCGCCTTCGCAAGGATCCCACTGATGCAGCCACAGTACATCTCACTTGGCCTACCACTACCGACTGAGCCACGGATGCAGAGATGGGTTCAACTTATGGCCAGACATGCTGGTCAATCGTAAGTTTCATTCTATGATGCTTTCTTCAAGTGGTTCAACCGTCAGCAGATGGTTTATGGCGAGTATCCATATGCCGGGATGGATTTCCGAGGTGACCCGGATTTGGTGCTGCTAGTTGCCGAGCAGTGGGGTGTCATAGGTAACAATCTCTAACCATATCTCTATTTATTTCTTTGATAATGTTCTTGTGCTTTTCAAATGTTTATCAAGACTAATCAAAACTCATGTTCTTATACAAATATCGGGCCCGTGTGACTAGTAGTGCACCCGCGAGAAGCAGCTGCCATTCCAGCAGGAGAGGCTGTAGGGAGGGCCATTCTTTGTGACCTAGATGTATCCAAGACCCTTGCCGTGTTGCAGGATCAAATCGAGGGTCTTACCCTCGGTATTCTAGATGTGAGGACCGATGAGCTGCCTCTGAGATTATAGCACCATACCACTGGCGTGCTGAGCCGATGGACTAGGCTCTTATGCATGATTGCATAGGCAGTGACCAGCTATCACCAACACCATTAGATTAGGGTGCCCCGTTGCATTTTGAGTTTTTGGATCATATGACCGATTTTGTCCTGGACATAGAACATTATGTACAAACTATAAACAGTTATATATATTTTTGATTTTCGGAGCTTTATTTGGGTTAAGTTATATGATCTTGATGCAGTTATTGATGAAATGCTTTTCTTTTACAAATGTTGCAAATGTCTATCTAACACATAATTTGCTAATGAATCGGTTAATGTGTTTAAGTTTCTGGAAACGTGTTGATATTGAATAGAGTCTAACTACCTTTCCAAAATCTTGACCCTTAGGAACATACGATAGATAGCTAGATTCTGAATGGAATAGATGCCGGTAAGCTATAGAATGACGAGCTGTGATTCTAGCCTGATGACAAGTTGGCATATGCCATGCGCGATGGCATCAGAGAGGAGCTTAATCAACGCGCTATATTCAGCGATGTTGTTCATTTATTGACCAATACACACCCCTCTGAAACTCACTAACTCGCTGCTTGGATCAAAGATGGCCCAAGTTGCAGAAGATAGGTTCCGCATACTACGACTCGCCCCGTTAGTGTATCCAACAAATGATTCCAATAGGTTCGACATCTGCAACAAAATACAAAAGTGGATTACCTAACCAAAATGATCACTCTTAATGAAAACAAAAATGTAACAAAAGCATACGAAGAGGTTACCATGCCAAGTCAAGCATAGTAACGTTTAAGGTACAACCCATTTCGGGGTTGTGACAGTGGAATCCTGTCGTAATATACTAGCTCATAGCCTCCTTTTGCTAATACACGCTTGACAATATAGGGACCCATCCAAAAAGACTGGAACTTACCTGCTTCCAATTTATCAGATTCTTGATCGTAAAGCAAGACCATGTTGCCTTTCGAGAAAACGCAGGGTTTGACATTCTTGTCAAATTGTGCTTTGACTCATTTCTTATGTGCTTTGTTAGCTAAGGCAGCGTCACGACGGGTTTCATCCAACTGGATTAACTCTAAGAAATGAGCTTCTTCCTCTAAAGTTCCAGGGAGGTGGTCAACTGTGAGCTTGAGAGATGAAATTTCGCACTGAACCGATAAGATCGATTATAGGCCATACACCATCTAAAAGGGCGTAAACCCAGTCGCATTTCTCACCGATGTCCGGTATGCTCACAAGGCTGAGTATAGGATTAGGTGCCAACTCTGTTTATGGACTCCAATCATCCTTTGCAGCATGCATTTCAGGACTTTGTTGATCGCCTCAACTTGCCCATTCACTTGGGGATAATACGGAGTAGAGCTGTCGTGGGACAGTCCTAATTTGGCGGCCAATTCAACCATGATGTGATTACAGAAATGCAATCCATGATTTGTGAATATAGCTTGTGAAACGCCGAACCTGGAGACTACATGATTGAAAAAGAAAAGAGTGTTCGTTTCACTGCTATTGTTTAATGTAGGCATCGCCTCGGCCCATTTCGTAAAATAGTCAACTACGGCTATGATATACCTATGCCCCCCGGCCGAGGTGGGGTTACATTGCGTGAAATCTATGCCCCATTTGATGAATGGCCCAACAACAACTACTGGCTACAGAGGTGCGGGTGCTATTCTGGTTTTACGGTCGAAGATTTTACAAGCATGGCAACTTTTGATTATGGTTATGCAATCTTTGAACATCGTTGGCCAGAAGTATCCCGCTCGTAAAATCATTTGTGCCGTAGCATAACTAGATTGATGCCCCCCACATGCGCCTAAATGACAATCATTCAGGACTTTTTCGGCCTCCTCATGGGTGAGTCACCTTCGCAGAACTGTATTGACACAACGACAATAAAGTGTATCACCGACGATTATGTAGTATTTTGCTTGGTATCGAGTACATCGTTGTTCTGAGCGAGAGGTATTGGACCTATATGTTTGGGTTTGGAGATAAATGATTATATCTCCATACCACGGATTGCTTGAAGATATCAGAAACAAAGATTCATCCACGATTGTTGCTTTGGATGTTGAATCGTTGGACAATGATGGGAAATCACATAGTAACTCCGTGAAAATTAGAGCTCTCTTTGATTTGGATTTTACAAGTTCCAGATCAAACTCTTGCAAAATTGTTATCCACTCTGAATATTTTCCCCCAAGAAACTGTCGCGACAAGATGTAAGTCATGGGGTTGCGGTCTGACAAAACAGTAGTTTTTCGAAAGAGAACATAGTGTCGAAATCTCAGTATTGCTTGAACAGCTGCGAGAGCCAGCTTTTCAACATAGGATTATTTTCTTTCTGTATCATTTAAGTTTCGACTTAAATAATAAATAGGGTGTTCGATTCCATTGTCTTCTTGAACTAAAACCATTGTGTTGGTTGTATCTGCTGCAGCCAGATACAGGTTAAAGTCTCTTTGATAATCAGGAGCGTACATTAATGATGATTTTATTAGGGATTCCTTTAGAGCATCAAAGAAAGCTTATGCGACCTGATCCTAGTTGAAGGGTACTTCTTTTTTCATTAGACGCGTATAACCTTTAGAAAGTTTGTCATAATCTGGAATGAACCTCCTCAGAAAGTTTGCTTTCCCTTGGAGTTTCTGAATCTGAAGCAAATTTGAAGGTGGAGGACAATCGATGATTGCCTGAACCTTGCATGGGTCGAGATGAATTCCGTCCTTTGAAACTACAAAGCCAAGTAAATGACCAGAACCAACATAAAACACACACTTGTGTGGATTGAGTCTTATTTTGTAGTGTCGGCAACGTAGAAATATTGCTCTCACATGTTGTGGATGATCAGTCCGCTTTCGCGAATGAGCAGGAAGATCGTCGAGGTATGGTTGAACAATGTTATTGATGTCGTGGAAGGCATAATTCATTGCCCTCTGAAAAGTTTCCCTTACGTTCTTTAAACCAAAAGGTAGCTTACGGTACGCAAATGTGCCCCATAGACAAATAAATGCAGTCTTTGACTAGTCCTGTGGGCAGATATTTATTTGATTATACCCGAAAAATCCATCCATAAACATAAAGATTTCGCATCCGACGCATTCATCAATTATCTGGTCGATGAAGGGTGTAGGATAGTTGTCCTTTGGACAAGCTTAATTTACATTCTTTTAATAGATGCACACTCTAATTGTTCCCTACTTTTTCATCACAGGAACAATGTTTGATACCTAATCAGTTAGAGGAACCGGGTAAATGAAACCATCATGGAGAAGTTTTTCAACTTCTGCCTTGATGGCAGCAGCTTTCTTTGGGTGCACTTGCTGAAGCCATTGTCTTATTGGTTTGACATCTAGATACATCTTAATTTCATGTTCAACTATGCTGGAGTCAATGCCTAGCATTTCTTCATATGACCATGCAAAGACATCTCTAAACTAGCGAAAGAGAGCGTAATATAATTTCAGTTCTGAAGAAGAACAAGATTTGCTGACATGAATATTCTCTACAACATTTGGTTTGGTCGAGATATTTATGGCGATAGTCTCTTCAATATTGGACAGATTTCAGTCGGAACCCACCGTATTTACAGTATTTGATAGAAAATCAAAAACTTATGGTTTATTAAGGTCGCTAGAGTAATATTCGTTGTAATCCGAAAGATGGGAACGATGGTGGTAATCTTCCCATGGTGCCCCCTCTATGATCATTGACTGAACAATTCCTTCATCTGTAGGATGTACATGCGACCAAGGATCTGAAGAGATACCATACTCTTTTGACCTATCTACCCAAACGATTGATAAGCGTTCATTTGGATTGGCCTGCCATGCCGAGAACATTGATTGCTACAATATTTCTATTGGGCTCGCAGGCAATACTTGGTGATGATCCATGTTAACATCGTGTTCGGACATCTTCTAAATGGAAGATACCATATTGTTGGTTCCCACTGTGGCCACTTCCGCCAAGTTGTTTGGAGGGGGTAGGGAAAAAGTACCCATCAATGTAGGGTCTTTTAGTAGGCCTACTTCGATATTTTAAAGCAACTGAGAGCTTCCGTGGATCATCGGGATGCTTCCCGTAACTTGTGAACTGTTGGGGAAAAAAGTTTGCTGGTCAACGATTGTAATTCCTCCTTGAAAAGGAAATGCAATCCAAGGCCTTCCCAGTAGGATGTTATAATCGAGATTTCCATCAATAACTTCAACATCAATTTCTACTGTTTTGCCCCCCTAGTTCAATTTGTAAGTTACTCAAAATCCCGTATGGAGTGTATGTTCATCCATCGAATGCTTTTAACGTCGTTGACGATCGCGACAAGGGTGGTGATCCTAATGTTTTCCAGCAACTCATTGACATAATACATGTAGATACCCCCTCACCAATAATTGTTTGGTGAATAGTTTTGTTGAGGGCTTTCACTTGAATGAGGAAAGCGAATTGAGCTGGTAACTGAGGTTCATATCCTTTATGATTAAAGGCCAGAAGATTGGAATCTACTAGGTCAGTCCCACCTATTGCTGATAATAGAGCCTGCTTTTGGGAGGGGCAATTTTGCAGTACCTCAAGTGTCGACATAGCGGACGGTGATTGGGCCAGGTCCTCTACTATATTATAATACTGTGCCACTCTAGCATGAGGATTAAATGTCAATTTGTGTACTACTCCCTTTGGAAACTTTATCATTAGCTCAAGAATGATGGGTGGCACAACGTCAGTTGAAGTTGTTGTCGAACTACTAGGTTGATCAGTAGCCTTATTGTTCGACAGCTGTGGATTCTCGTAATATTTATTCCTTGTCGATATCAAAGCATCATTTTGCTATTTTGAAATGGACAACATAAGCACTTGGGATGGGGAAGAATTATCGCTAGCAACCAGATTGGTTCCTAGGTTCAGAAATGGGTCAGTCAATACTGTTGAAGTTCTTGAATTCTTAAAGATTTTCTTAACTTCAGCTTTATATGGACAATCTCTCGTCCAATGATCCTCATTGCATATGAGGCACAGCTAACTAGGTTTCTTTTGCCCAGAAGGGTTTGCAGAAGATTTTTCAGGAGACGAATCATCATGTTTCTTCTTTTTGCTCTTCCCTTTCTTCTTGCCCCATGGTTGCTTCGGTTCTTTGCCTTTGTCGATCGACACGGCATTAACTTCTGAGGGTAGAAGTTCTTCATTTGCATTTTGACCAGAAACCTTATGGGCTTTCTTAGATGTAACCTTTGTCGATTTCGTGCTTGTCATACCTATCATGCCATCGCCAACATGAGAGTCCTTGTTTGATTTAGGAGGAGGAGGAACGGAAAATTCTGGTCTGGGAGCATCAGGGATCTTGTCATAGAGCATGCCAGACTAAGTATAGATCAAGTCTAGATATTGCGCACGAACAATGACTTGCTCTTCGGTGACGACTCCTCCTTTTGCCACACCTTCTATAATAGAAGGTAATAATGACTTAATAAACCATTCAGCTAGTAGCTAATCAGGAACATATGTTTTTACCATTCTATGATGACTTTGCCACTCATGAATATGATCAGATATGTGAGTGGCCGTCGTTTGCTTGAAATTGGTAAGAAGCTCTGTTACTATTTCGTACCTTATTGGTAACTGAAAATGGGTTAAAAAGGTGGTGGCAAGGGCACCAAAGTTATCAAACGAAGCTCTAGGCAATTTGATCTACCATTTTTCTGCTGCACCAGTTAACATTCGCTGAAAAAGGCGAAGCCTAATCGAATCATCATTTAGAGTGTTGGAGGAACACCATAGATGAAAGGTCATCACATGATTTGACGGATCTTCACCCGAATTTCCATTAAATTTAGGAATATCTAATGGAAGTTTATGAGGAATCGCTGGCCACCAAGGGGCATAAGCAATTGGATCATTTGTTAGCCAATTTAGATCTGGTAATTCTAAAGTCGCCACGAAGGGCAACTGTTGATTCAGGTTTGACAAAGCATACCCAGGATAAGATGGGATTGCCTGAGCAGTGGGTCTTTGCATACCAGCATAATGCATTTGATGCTGATAACTTTGATAGGGTTGATGGGCATAACCACTTTGGGATGATTGATCATAACCATTTTGAATATACGACTGCCCATTACTTGCAAAGTTTTGTTGCTCAGGTCCTTGGTACACTTGCTGGAATTGCGGTTGTTGATGTTGCACCAGCCATGGTTGTGAAACCATTTGTTGTTGCCCAATACTAGATGTTTGACCAAGATGAGGGGTAATAGTACCCATTTGAGCCTGAGTCGCTCCAGTTAAGGAGCCACTAACTGACGATTGCGGTTGCATCGTGGAGACAAGAGGCTGTTGTATTACGACCTGAAAAACTTGAGGCTGGCATACAACAGGCAATGTTTGTACTTGTGACATTGTCACAATAGCTGGTGTAGTGGGGATATTCGACATAGGTAGACTCGATTACATTGAGTATACAACTCTTGGTTGTTGAGGTAGTATTGGCACCCAACCACTGGATGTGATTCCATTTTGACCCGAATTCAGTTCAGAACTCTCATATGGTTGTTCTCCCAGAGGGAACAATGAAAGGGCATACTGCCCCCCATATGGCGGCAATCCAGTGCTCACAGGAAAGATTGGCCTTTGGAGACCGGACTGCCCAAATTGATGCTATAGTGAAGGATCAATTTGCTGAGACTCAACATAAGAAATTCTAGATATCATTCTGGACGAACAAATGGGAACAAACCATACTGTCGAAACAGTCCCTGGGTGGACTCCATCTAGTGTTTGAGAGCTAGTTGGGATAGATGGTATGCCAATGAACATCATCGGAGTGGTGGCAGGAGGTTCTGCTACTGCTGTATCAGATGACACAGTCCTAGATGTCGATGGTTGTCCAAACATATCGAGTCTATCCAAAAGACTTCCTAGTGATTCTACAGGAAATTGCGATGAAGGGGTATTAACTTATGAAGCAGAAGGATATAGGTGGATCCCAGTTCCAAAATGTAATGGAGTACTGGATGGGAGATCCTCCGTAATCTTTTCCATAGCAATCAATCCAGGTGGAAGAGGTAGACCGTCAGGTCTGTAAAATATTTCTGGTGCCGAAGAAGGTATATATTATGCAACGACAGATGCTGGAGGGGTAGCACCTTCCGAATCAACTCTAGATGGAGCTAGTTCAGGAATAGAAGTGTTTACTATTACAATAGGATTAGTTCTAATGTCCTCTTGTAACTGCGGAACTTCTTCTGTAGGGGTAGGGATACTAGAAATGGTTGGAGTAACTAGAGTCTCAGAGGATGGTTTCATTTCCAGAGTCAAAGATGGTTGACTCATCAGTCTCCACGAACGACGAGGTTTTGATTGACTTTCTTCCACGATTGCGGATTATTTGATCAACTCAAAATAGGAGGGGAACATGTTATTCCAAATTAAATGAATTTTAGATGCTTTGACACAACTTTCTTTTTCAATTTTTAAGAGTCGAGAAAAAGCTAAAGATGACTCTAGTCGCATTCAATTTTTAATGAGCCTGAAGTGACAAGTGCTCAGATGGACCTTTTCCTTTAACGAGTCTAAAAAGGAACGAAAGAGACTACTCCGGAAATCTAGATAGAGGGATTACCAAACCAATCACAAAACTACAGAATATTTTTTACGGTACAGAATTCAATCTTCCCGAATGCTGTGTTTAGTGCATTGCGATCGATAGGGCGGCAGACATGGCTTCCTAAGGATAAAGGATATAGCCTATTGTGGTCTCCAAATATATACTCGACAGTACATGGGAGAAAAAATCAAAGAAGAGGAATCACCCAACCTACGATGAAAGTGATAGTTACCAGGCTTTATGACGCTAGAATATGTCTCTAGCCTAGACTTATAGATGTTGTGCGTTAGGTTCCAAAGCAGTTTTATGTTCATTGAATTTATTTTACAGTTGATCTTTTTTAAGAAGTTTGCCTTTAAGGTTCACCACGTGATGTAGATATACAACTCCTAAATATGCAATCTAAGATGATAAACAGTCGTTTAGTCTTCTTTTTGCAATGAAAATCCTAGCTATTAAGGAAAGAGAAGCGAGATCCTTTCAACATAGAGCAGAGAGCACACACTAGATGCACTGTCCTAAATCAAAATCAACAAGAAGTCTAAATGCAAATGAACATGCATGTGTTTGTTTTCTACTTTCTTGATGTGTGAATGACAAAAATAATACTAAATACAAATCTGAATTATTTCTTCTTTCAAAGCGACAGTACTAATGATTTTCTTTTCAAAAAGACGAAAGGAAGACAAGACGAAACTTTGCGATTTTGAATCAAAAACTACTTTCGACACTTGAAATACTACAAATTCAGATCAAATACAAGAGTAGCAGTGTAATCAACTATCAAAAAGAGGAGGATTATTTTCTTTGACTGAAAACGAAACTTGCAACACTTTCTAATCAAAATATGACAGTTCGATTAAGTTACTATTTTGTAAAGGAGAACTGTAAATGGTGAAAAATACATAAAAACATTCACAATTCTTTTTATACTGCAGGCTGAATAATGAAAAGGAAGGGGGTTTCCATAGTGTTCTACTAATCACAAACAACAAAACTCTTGAATAAAGCTGAAGACAGTGAAGAAAAAACCAAAATATGGAGGCAGAAATAGTCTTACCTGATCATCGCACTTGTAACATAGGGAAAGAGGGATGCATCCCACCTACTGCACATGGGAGGTGCGATGCATCCAGTCTGCCAAAAGGAGACAGTGCGATTGTCCAGGAATGAGACTTTAACTTGGTTTTTGGTCACAGTTTGCAGCTTAGTTCAGGGATTTAGGCCAAGCTAATGATAGTCAGTAAATACAAAGTATAGGGGCTGATCTAATGAGGTTACTTGAGCTACCTCTAGGGCACTTATGATGTTTGCAAGTCAGTTCTTTAGTTCATAAACAAACCCAGAGATTGACTTAAGCAACGTTGATCTACTTCGTACTTGCATAGCAAATGCAGTTCGAAGGCTAGCTGGCTTAACTACGGGCTCCGTCTGTAGTTTATGAAGAAAACAAATAGAGACAAGCAATCAAACTATTCGCTTCGCCAGTGGAGTCGCCATTTTGTTATCGGGAAAACTAGTGTCTATTCAAAGTTGCTAGTCCCACTAAGACATGTAGCTATCTTAGAAGCAAACAAACTAAAGTCACTTGTGTTTTCCTTTACAATAGATAGATGAGAAAGAAGCAGAGAGTACCAACCTTAGTCTTTCACTTGGCTCCTTGCTTGTTCCCTTTCCCCCTTGACAAAATCTCCCCACTCCTTCCTTACTTGTCACGCTTCAAAGAGCACTTGTTGAGCCAAAGCAGCATAATACCATCAAAGCATAGAGATATATCATTGTAAACAATATAGGATTAGATATATATTGACCATACAAATGCATATATCTACACGATATTCAGAGATACACAAGAATATGGAGGAAAACTCAAATAGCTTTATTGATAGAAGTAATAGAAGAGAGGATTACAACCACTTGGTCTGACCTAGCACCATCCTCCCAGCATGAAATCCCTCTTCACCTTATACAAAGCAAGATCACCAACAATGTCTTTAAAGAGAAACCAACAACACTTCCTTGCAAATTACAAAATTCCAGCCTCTGGATCTCTGGGATGAGGGATCCATATATAGATGTTTGCAAGGGGGTGAGTCAGCTTCTGGGATTTTGATTAGTGTCATCTCTCTGATAGTTTTTGGTTCCACTTGGAGATTTCATGATCTCTTACTCATCCTTGGGCGAATTCAAAGAGGCAAGTGTCAAATGAGCAGCTTCTAGAATATTCTCAGGGTCTCCACCTAGCAAATTTCTTGTGCCATTTGTCTGCTCTCGCTCATCGCACCCTACAGAAGGGATTTCCAGTATGCATCGCACTTTTTGCATGTGGCAGGTGAGATGCATTACACCCTTAGCACTAGGCAGTCTTTATGGTCCTTCTTTGACCAGTTCTGAGTAGTTTTTCATGGAGAACTTCTGGGAGATGATGTAATCAGCTGACCTTGCTCCTTTAGGGTATGAAACCAAACTTTTAGGGACTTAGAAGCCCTTGGTTTATGGACATAAATGGTTGGGGTTGCAGTGCCCAAATATGTCTATAACACTTCAGGATGTGGGGCCTTCAATACTTAGGCATTTTCACTTGTTTCTATTTTTTGAAGGGGAACTTCAATTTTCTCTACCTTTTGACTCTGAGATCCATTTGGGGAGCTATATATCTTGTTGGAAAGGTAATGCAGAGATTGATCTCATGATTTCACTTGCAAGATCAACTGAACCAAGTATCATAGATAAGAAACCCTCCCAACTTTGGACTAACTAGCCTTCTCACACCAGTGAATAATTTGACTTGAAAAACCTTTAATCATTGGCACACACTGATCAGTGGGTTATTCTGACATTAAATTTCATGGTAAGATGCTAAATGCTAGATTCCTAACATGGAATCTAGCAAGAGAATTGAAAGTGTGACAAGGAAAAATTGTTTTAGAATAAGTTTAGAGTATGATTTGTAGGAGGCAAGCATACATTTGTTACAGGGTATGCTAGGTAGTGCTAAGGCATGCTAGAGGTGAGGGTGGCATGCCAAGATGTGCTAGCTGTTAGGGTTGCCAACAAATGCTAGGGAGTGCTAGGGAAACACACGAAAGAACTAGGTCAAAATCCATGGAAATGATTAAATATGAGTGTGTGATAGGGAGTGTAAATGAGTTATAGATATGTTAAGGAGAGAGTGACAAGGTATGCTAGGTAGTGCCAAGGAATTATATAGTTGTAGGGAGACATGAAAATATGTAAGAGGTGCTAAAGTGTGCCAATGTGTGTTATGGAGTGTTAGTGAAACATAAGGGAGCACAATGTCAAAATACATGGAAATGAATGAATAAGAGTGTGTGACAGGGAGTGTTAGTGAGTTCTAGGTGTGTTAAGGAGGGAGTGACAAGGTTATATGCTAGGTAGTGCTAGGGCATGCTAGAGTGCCAAGGCATGTCAGGGAGTGCTAGGGTGTGCTAGGGAGTTTCAAAACATGCCAAGGAATGCAGGGGATGCTAAGTACATGTGCCACATAGTGCCAAAGGATTCTAAGATGTGTTAGGTGCTATGGCATGTTAAGATGTAAACTATGTTGCTTAGTTGTTTTATGGCCATGGTTGGATTTGAGCCTTATCTTGGTAACTTGTTAAGTGGGATGAGTTGAGATGCAAATGAGCAAAGAAGTGTTTGTGATAGGAAGTGTTAGTGAGTTCAAGCTGTGATGAGTCAATCATGACAACGTATGTTAGGTAGTGCTAAGGAATGTTAGAGGCTAAAGAAACATGTCAAGATGCGCCAGTTGCTAGGGTGTGCCAATGCATGCCATGGAGTGTTATAGAGTTCCATGGAAACAAAAGGGAGCATTATTTTAAAAAGAAAGGAAATGAATGAATAAGAGTGTGTGATAGGGAGTGTTAGTGAGTTATATGTGTGCTAAGGAGGGAGTGATAAGGTATGTTAGGTAGTGCCAAGGAATAATAGAGTGTCACGGAGTGCCACAAAAAACACAACAAAGAACTAGTTCAAAATGCATTGAAATGAATGGATAAGAGTGTGTGATAGGGAGGGTCAGAGAATTCCAAGTGTGCCGAAGGAGTGACAAGGTTATATGCTAGGAAGTGCCAAGGAAGGCTAGATTGCCAGGACATGTTAGGGAGTGCTATGACATGCTAGAGAGTACCAAATCATGCCAAGGAATGTAGGGGATGCTAATACGTACCACATACTACCAAGGGATTATTAGACGTGCCAGATGTTATGGCATGCCAAAATGTAAACTATATTTCTTAGTTGTTTTATGGCCAGAGTTGAATGTGAGCCTTGACATAGTAACTTGTTAAGTAGGATCAATTGAGATTGGGCATGAGTATCCTAAAATGAGTTATAGTTAGTTCTTAGGTGAAAGAGGCATAATATAGTTGTAGAACTATAACTTGGTCAAGTTCTTGTAGTTGAGGAAGGAATTGGTTGGGTTCCCAAGTCTAAAAAAATGTAAGGGTAGTTGGGAAGGCATGATAGCTAAGGAGTTCTAGTGCATGCCAAGTAATGAAAAGGCATGCTAACACATGTTTGATAGTGTCAATGCATGATGAGGAGTGTTAGGGAGTTATAGAGGAACACAAGGGAGAACTAGGTCAAAATCCTTGGAAATGAACAAATAATAGTGTGTGCCAATGACTATCAGTGAATTCTAGGTGTTCCAAGGATGAAGTGTTTGAGGAGAAGTTCATAATAGGACTTGCAGGAGGAAATCTTATGGTTGTGATAAAACGTGGACTAAGCTACTTTAGAGAAAGGGAGAATTTAGGTTGGGCACAACACTGTTTTTCCAATGACTTGGGTAGGTTCCCAATTCGCAAAAAAGGTAAGGCTATTTATGAGGGCATGACAGCTATGGAGTGCCAAGGTGTTCCAGGGAATGCCAGGAAGTAATAACACATTTTACATAATTCAAAGGCATGTTAGGCATGCCAAGATATGCCAAGTGTAATGCATGCCAAGATGTGCCAGGCGCTAGGGTGTGGTGCCAATGCATTCTAGGGTGTGTTAGGACTAAGTGCCATGGAAACACAAGGGAGCACTAGTTTCAAATGAATGGAAAGGAATGAATAAGAGTGTGATGGGGAGTGTCATTGAGTTCCAGGTGTGTTAGTTGTCAGAAAGTGCTAGGATTTGCTAGGGAGTGCCAAAGCATGACAAGGAATGCAGGGGAGGCTAGCACATGCCACATAGTACCAAGGGATTATTAGACGTGCCAAGTGTTATGTCATGTCAATATGTAAACTATGGCAATTATTTGTTTTACGACCATGGTTGGATGTGATCCTTGCCTTCGTAACTTGTTAAGTTCTGTGACTTGATATGCAACATGAGTAGCCTAAGATGAGTTATGAGAACTTCTTACGTGAACAAAGAATAGTTTAGTTGTACTAACTGTAACTTGGTCAAGCTACTATAGTAGAGGCAGGATTTATATGGGTTCCCAAGTTGGAAAAAAAGTAAGGGTAGTTTTGACGGCATGATAGATAAGGAGTGTCAAGGCATGCTAGGGAATGAAATTGTGTGCTAATATTTTTTAGATAATTTCAGTGCATGTCAAGGAGCGTTGGGGAGTGTGAGGGCATCACAAGGCAGTACTAGGTTAAAATGCATGTAAATGACCAAATAGGAGTGTGTGTCAGGGAGTGTTAGCAAATTCTAGGTGTCCCAAGGATGAAGTGTGTTAGGAGATTTTTAGAATAGGATTTGTAGGAGGCAAGCCTATGATTTTGATAAGGGGTTAGACAAAGAAGTTTTAGACAAAGGGAGATTTTGGGCTAGGCACAACACTATTTTTTTAATGTCTTGGTTGGGTTCCTAAGTCGCAAAAAAAGTAAGGTTATCTATAAGGGTATGATAACTAGGGAGTTCCAAGGTGTTCCATGGAATGACAAAAGGTGCTAACACATTGTAGATAGTTCCAATGCATGTTAGGCATACCAAGACATGACAGGTGATAAGGCATTCCAAGATGTTCCAAGTGCTAAGGTGTGGAACCAACACATGTTAGGGAGTTTTAGTGAGTTTCAGGTGTTCTAATGAGGGAGTGAAAAAGTTGTATGCTAGATTTCTAAGGCATGCTAGAGTGTGAGGGCATGTCAGGGAGTGGTAATGTTCACTACAGAGTACCAAAGCATGCCAAGAAATCTAGTGGATGCTAACACATGCCAGATAGTGCCAAGGAATTATAATACATTCCAGGTGATATGGCATGTGAAGATGTAAACTATGTTTCTTAGTTGTTTTACTACCATGGTTGGATGTGAGCCTTGTCTTGGTAACTTGTTAAGTGGGATGAGTTGAGATTGGACATGAGTAGCCTAGGATGAGTTATAGGTAGTTCTTAGGTGAAAAATCCATATGCTGAATTTCCACGACACATGAGAATCTAGGTTTGGTCTTAGAACCTTTGATGTATACACACTCAAGTGCCACAACACATCTACTTTAATGCACAATGAAATATACACACATAAGGGAATAAACTAGTGCACATGACAATTTTTAACTCTTTCAAACTCTTCATCATTATATTACAAACTATAATATAACAGGCTAGAGCTCTCAGACCAAGGGTCGTGACTCTTTACAATCAAATTGATACATGGAATATAACTAGGGCTTGTAATTAGTGATTTGACAACCAATCTATCCTAACAAAGTCAACACTTGACTTACTTTCTTATGTTGACCACACACAATTCTTTCATTCTATGTGTCCTGAACACATATGGGAGGTCCTCTTGCCTCCCATCCTGAAACTTGTTAATCTTCCTCTATCAATAAGCTAAACTCCTTTAGGTTATTGAAATTGACTCAACAAAATCTGCTCTCTAGCTACCTCCTTTGTCCTTCAAGGTCTACAACACTTAGGGTCTTCGATCAACTACACACAACTCTATTTGTGAAAAAATATTTGGTTTTCCCAATTTTCCAATACTAGTGCTCCAAGATGGAAAGTCTAGGGCTATGGAGGCTACCCTTCTTCTCACTGAATCAATATTCTGCAATACAGTGAATTAGGGCTAGTTGGTTAGCCCACTTGGCTGCTACTTTAGTCTTGCAAATTCTGCACATCCTTAGGCTCAATACACCTGCTCTTCTACTAGTCTTGTTGTCCTTAAAAGGTATAGGACTTAGGGATATTCTTCGACAATCACCTAACAACCCTCCAACTATACTTGCATTGCCATCAATTTTCCCAACCATAGTCAATTATTTGTTGTCAAATCTGTGAACAGATCTGAACTACTCTTCTTATCATTCTTCTAATAATTTGTAGATGATTGAACTAGGGTCACAAATCAACCTCCAAAATTCCATTGACTAATTGCTTATAGGTTGTTTTAAATATCTATCCAAAACTCTATGGATAGTCCACATAAATAAACTCCTCTTCATGTCAATCCATTTTTCATATGGAACATTTCTTCTGCTCAATCTTCTACTCAGGTTACACTCTCCTTTCGATATGTTATCTCCACACATACTGCAAACCATCTTCCATATCTATAGTCTATATTGCAGAGATAAACCTCACTCTAAGGGTCACAACCCCTCTTCTTCTATGCAGATTTGTCACAGTCTTAAGGTCATACCTTATGGACTAAACATGCTAGGAAACCACCCTAACTAGGGAATTATACTTCTATTCTAATTTCTTTAGAACAAACCCTATCCACCCATAGAAAAAACAAAAACTCTTGCCTCCATAAGAGACTCGGCCTAGCTCATATGGATCCATAGATTTTTGGCATTTCTTTGACTGAATTGTGACATTAACTTCATATCTCTATGACCCTCAAACTAGGGTTACCTCAATCCATATTACGCATGCAAATACTTTTATTCTAGCCCTAAATTCCAGTGCATTCCCTCCTCCATTTGTGTTGGTCTTTATCACAAACCTTGCAGCCTAGTAATCACCACAAGAAAGGGTCTCAACCCTCTCTACTATTTTAGAATTTGATGTGGCCTTGACATAGAGAGACCACTAAAATCACATACCCACATTCTCATGAGCAACATATCTTGATCTCAATCTGCTAGAAGAGAGCCAACAATATTCCAACCTACTTTGTAGATCAAACCCATTAAGGTATGCAGCATTCTTGTGAACCCTCACATGATGACCTTTCTCTAGGTGGATGATCATGAACTCCCTTTAGGATACCTTACCCATCCTTGTAACTCAGCCTACTTTAGTACTACATCTCCCTTGACCTCCTTGATCAGATGAGATCTTTCTCACTTTATGTTCTTTCCATCATCCTAAGGCCTCCTTAAATAGATTTTCCTAGGCCTCTTAGGAACCCTCTAGAAGTTAAGGGTTTTTATTCACTTAGACCTTAAGAAATATTAATTTTCCTTTTTAATTTTCTTTTATATTTTAAACCCCATTTTGGGTCCAAAACCCATTTTCTTGGGTTATTTTCCCACAAAACCTTTTGTGACCAAAATCACACAAATCCATTTCACTAGGCTTGTGTAGTAGCTCCCAAGCTACACAATTCAAAAACATATTCTATTCGTAGTAATTGTAACTTGGTCAAGCTCTTGCAGTCAAGCGAGGATTT